>CM032452.1:44997760-45010260 GCA_019049505.1 Pachyrhynchus sulphureomaculatus
ACTTTTCTTGTAGAAGGATTTGTCTTTGCCTTCAAAATAGGCTTCAGTTTCTGCGATAATTTCTTTATTGGAGCCAAATCTCTTTCCCGCGAACATTTTTTTGAAGTGCGAATAGATGATAGTCGCTGGGGACTAAATCTGAAGAATACGATGGATGAGGAAGCAATTCAAACTTCAATTCATGCAATTTTGCCATAGTAATCACTGACTTGTGACACGCTGCATTATCTTGATGAAAGAGCACTAGCATTCAGGGTGGGTGGAATATTGATGGTTTTTTCCCTTCGCAGCATAGTCGATGAAAATTATTCCATGCGCATCCCAAAATACAGAGGCCAAAACCTTCCCAGCCGGCTGTTGTGTCTTTGGTCGCTTCGGGCGGCTTTCACCGGCTGCTGTCCACTCAGCTGACTGCGATTTGATTCTGGTGTGTAGTGGTGAATCCACGTTTCATCCATTGTCACGTATCGCATGAAAAAATCCTTTTTATTACGCTTAAACAGGTCCAAACAGCGCAACAACACGTTGTTGTTTTTGGTCTACTGTGAGCAAACGCGGTACCCATTTCGAACAGAGCTTTCTCATGCCCAAATGTTCATGCAAAATATGACCAACACGTTCAGAAGCCTTCAGCATCGTTTGTGTCTGTACGACCGCGTTTAAATTCAGCATACCAGTAAATGATGGCTGATTTTCCAGAGGCAAAGTCCCTGTAACATTTATCAAGCCATTGCTTTGCTCGTACGGTATTTTTTCCCATCAAAAAAACAGTGTTTAATCAGCATACGAAATTCGATTTTTTCCATTATTTTGAAAATATCAAAACCACTGTCCCTAAAACAACCGTAACTTGTAAACTAATCGTCGAAATGTCATAAAATTTTGACACGTATCGTTTGAAGGTTGGTACTTCCTAAAAATCGTATGGATTTTTTTGAAAAGGGCGACATCTATGTGTCAGACCAAAACCTTTTCAGCCTACGTGCTATATATTACGCCTGAGTAGGGATTTTACCCTTTTTCATACCCTGAGGATATCAGTGGGGATGTAGTAATACCCGTCAACGTTGTGCCGAAACATACTTTTTTGTATTTCACGCGGTAATACTTCTACCGACGTTATTGTATTTCTGCAAACTACTACCTATGTACGTGGCCAGGCCATATATACTTAAATAAAAGTATACCTACCTATCGGGATTGACACCGAAGACGTTCTACCCCGCAATCAACTACTACGCCGCAGTGCCACGGGCCGCCATATATATATATATATATATATATATATATATATATATATATATATATATATATATATATATATATATATACATACAAATCAAAAGTACTTTATTGCCATAAAAAATCGGTGGTTTTTCTTTGACAAAGCATATTTAATCTAAGGAATATAAAGACATAGTTATAATGCAAAAAATAAAACATAAATAAATTAACTCTACGCAAAATAATAAGGAAACCTGAAAACGAACTATATACTAAGCCAAAATGTAGAACACGCAACATTAAATACACAGTAGACAAACAACAAGATGCCCAGTAAACACAGAACTAGTTCCAGTCAACGTAAAATTAACTCTAGCATATAAAACCAAAACAACACTACCCAATTGCCATTAGCAAGGAAAAAAGGAGCATACAAACCATCACAGACAGGTGCTTCACGATCAAACGGAACGAAAGCCAACAACAGACAGAGGGGGGTCATGTAAGCGAATCAGCACAAAACTTACCCAGATCATAATATGATTTGTTAATTAATAATTTTTTAAGACCCTTTCCAAACAAGTGAATTAGCAGTCTTGATGTGAGTTGGCAAATGGTTAAACAATCTTCTGCCTTTATATATTAATGAGTGCTTCGTGAGTGCCCTAATTGGAACAGGCAAAGGCAGATCCGCAGACCATCGGGTGCCCTTCTGAGATGCTACGCGCTGAATAGTTAAGCGATTCTTATATATCAACGAAGGAGTCTCCAAGATAAACAGGGAAATGAGGGTCAGAGTTACCAGCGAGAGAAAGATAGGTCTACAGAATTCCCTCTGATGGGCACCACTAATGAAGCGGGCAGCCTTCTTCTGCAGCAAAAACAAAATATCGACTGGGACTCGAACAATGCAAAATAAACCGTTCGCGCAAAATCAGGGCCAAATTCATTTTCGTAATCCTGATAGCAAAGCAACCCGAAGAAAGTCTTTTACTTTATGTGATTCTCAAATCATTATGTGATTCTTAAATCAGAGATCAGTATCAATGTCGTGACCTACATCCCCCACATACCGCATCCAAACCCAATAACATGTGTCTTACCCACATTAAAAAACAATTGGTTAGCGCTACACCACTTAGTCGATGGAAATGCTCGATCTGAGGGTTCAATAACCTTATTATGCCACACAACGGAGGTGTCATTGGCAAAAAGCGTAAATTCGTCCGATATTTTGATGCGAACAAGGTCATTGATGTATATTCCAAAAGGAAGCGGTCCCAGAACAGTTCCCTGCGGTACTCCATATTCTACACTCAATGTCGACGATCGCCGACCAGAAACCACCACCGATTGGCCTCGGCCCCCGAGATAGGACGTAAACCAAGCATATACAGATATATTGTGATTGATAAATTACTATTCACATTGAATGATGCTGGCCTCGACACATAAGGTATACATCGACCATGTGATCAGAGAGAAGCTGAGTGCCTTGTTGGAACTTACACTTATGGCAATGTACTGCTGTATATAGTTAGTGACTAGGACTAAGCATAGATAGAAAACCGACATGAAATGTTGAAAGAGTAAAATAAAGAAGGCCAAGAATGCCTTGTTGGCATCTAGGCGAGCCATCGATTGCTCTTGGAGATTGCGGCCGGGAATATTCCACTGAAAATATACGACTGTGTTATGACCTTGGTAAAGTGGCCCGTAACAGAGGGGAAATGTGTCAAGTTTAAGCTCGGCAGAGTCCAACGCGTGAGCTGTCTTGCTCTCATGGTTGCTATGAACTCGTTATCTAGCAAAACGATGGATGCTCCGCTGAATCTACCATCTTCTATATATAAAATTTGCACGAAGGCATCGGAACACAGACGCCCGGGGACACCGCAGCATACGGGCCAGAAGAACTGTCCTCTGCTGTAAATGACGATGGACACTCCCCAGCAGGCATTTAACGATCAGCCTCTAAAAATTTTTAATACCAGAGGGAAAGCTGTACGAACGGAATCGTCATTTCAAAAAGAGGACTCTTCTGGTGCATATATTGATCTAAATTGGAAGAAGGTGCGGAGGCAAGCGCATACTGCCCACAGAGAAGGAAAAAGCTATCAATGTCCCTGGATGCATCGATTTTCCAAGTGGATGGATGTGTGGATGAGAGATGATTAAAAGGAATATAACGCGGGAGGCATCTCGTCTGGGTATGTGGCAGTAAGAGACTCCAGGGCAAGCCTCTGCATATTTACAATAAAATACACTCGCACATCTACCGTGTCCTGAAAATTTGATGACTCATTCAGACAGTAGGAGCACAGTAAACCCGATACAGTAACGAAACTCAGGGGTAATCGTATAGGAAAATCAGGTCTCAGTGCTCAAGAGGTCACGTGGCAGTCCGGCATGTTAAAAAGGGGACCAAAGGGATATTTTAAATAGAAATAACATTACTGTGCAAAGTTTTATCATTCAAAATCATAGCTATTATACAAAATTTTCCATTTAATAAAATATCAAGTTAATGCAGCATGAGTAATATATAAAATAAGTTGAACTTGCGCAATTAATGTTCCGTACGTTGATTGCTTCTGAAATAAAAATTTTTGTTGCGGAGGTATAAAATGATCAGTGGCTTCACAAACACCCCCCCTCCCCAATGAGTTTTCAACAAAGTTTGTTTCCGATCTTTACTGAAAACTGATGACCTTGAAATTTTTGTTTTTATATACCAGATAAATTATTAAAGGTAATGCACTCGTGATAATTTTCGTTCAATCTACACCCCGTCAAGAATATTCCAGAATTTTTCAAATTCTTTAGATCAGTACTTTTCGAGATAGAGGGGGGCAGCGATTTTTCGCGATTTTTTCAAAATAATACAAAGAAAAGTGTGCGCATGTAAGACATATATATATATATTTTTGAACTCGTGTTTTTTACAAGCTTTCATTTGACACCCCACACGATCTAGTAACAATTTTTTTTTTCACTTCCGATTTCACCCCCCAAAACTAATCCCTTAAGTGAAAATTTAACTTTCAAAACTACACGGCTCTAATGAGGCCATCAATTTCTGTATTACTACCAAATTTCAACTTTCTACGTCAAATATTTTCTGAGAAAATCGGGTGTGACAGACGAACAGACACCGAAGTGATCTTATAAGTGTTCCGTACGAACCACTAAAAAGAATGAAGCGCTTTGTTAGAAAAGAGATGAATACAAATTGAAAAACTTGACAGGAAGACATTTTCTCAAAAAAAAATTTCAGACAAAAGTTTTAGCATTTTCTCCAGGGAATTGAATAGGCATATCAGATTTTGGGCCCAACGCTTTGTCGGGACTCTATAAGGCCCAAAAGTGAAAACTTTGAAACTAGAACCCAAATTTTTAAATACATATTTGAATTCGGCAAGAAATTTTATGTCCGAATACAAATTGAATGTTTCTGAAGCTGATTGGGCCTCATTGTAACTAAAATAAAATCCTACTCTTATAAGGATTTTTATCTTCGTTATTAGCCTTTGACACACGGAATATTCTTTACTCACAGGTAGAATTATATTCAAGCTAAACCCGACGAATTTGACCACTCTAATAAATTTGCTTTGAAATATGACTTTATCAGTGCGATTTAAATACCTAATCTAAAAGCCTATGGGGAGTAACATTTTAGAAAAAAAATATGTTTTATTTTCGATTTACACAATATAAACAGTTTTAAATAAAAAGTAACTGAATACTAGTTTATACAAAAATAAATCTTTTCAATTGGACAATTGATGGCGCGTTTGGTTGCTGCAAGCCAAATCCTTGCTCTATAACCAAAAAAATGTCATAAGAGAAATAGCTTCTCAGAATTATTCAATTTATCCGCGTACGATTTCTTACCAATTGATACTCTTCAATTAAATCACTTACCTTTCATCATCTTTGGGGAAAAATAAGAAACTCACTCCCGGCGTACTTTTTGAATTATTTTTACAATTGTCAACGGCACAACAATCACCTCCTTTCCCCGTGAATATATAAATTGTTCGTCAACCTTTTCGCTTACAAACGTTTTTAATTCTTTTTTTATACAAACTATCTCTTCCTTCTGTCTTTAAATTCATATAAACTGCAGTCACATCAAGAAACGATCGACAATACATTTCAAAAGACACATTCCGAGATCAGATGAGAGGCCATTTTGAAAGAGGAACCCGTCGACAGGCACGCGCCGTCAATATCTCGTCACCAACTCACTTTCGCTACTCTATTGGGTTTACTGTGGTAGGAATAAGATCATTGTATTGTTGCATAATATCTCGTTGAAAAATTGTATGATGGTTACTTTTATAAACTAATAAGAGGAAAAATAAAACGCCCACATAACACATTAAAATAGTTTATTAAATGAAATTTTCTTGTGCGAATTATCGGTACGCTAAGACAATGAAAACAACACATGTATAAATCTAAAAGAAATCTCAAAAAAATTAATAATAAAACACCTAAAATGAAATTCTATTTGTTTCTAGATTTCTAAAAAAATCAAGGCACTTTTTAAGATACATTATTTTAATACCTAGCTATATTTATAACAATATGACACAATATATTTCTTATATATATAAGAATATTAAAATTAAACGTCAATAAAATTACAATTCAGAAAATTCTCCAAAACTTTCTCGACTTTTATTGCAAAATTATTATAAATAAATTAATACAATTGTTTCCCAATAAAATAGTTTTATTCTCCAAAAATTTTACACAATATGACCGAATAATATACTACAAGGTTAGGCAATCTATTACTGGCTGATTTGAGTATCTCCTCACCAACGATATATACTTTCAATTCAAATCGAGCTGAGTTTTTTAGTATTATTTTTCTCAGAAGAAAACAGATACCCAACCCAAAACAAAATGAAGTCATCATAACTTGGAAATGATGCACATATATTTCTTGAAAAGGTATAAGGATCTACCAAACGGCAGACCAACAATTATATTGTTTTTGTAGAACTTAAAAAACAACTGTCGATCTAAGTATTCTGTAACAATTTTTTAAATAATAAAGAATTTTTGAATTGGAATTGGTATATACTTTCAGAAATTGCTAATTTAGATTGTGTAGACCACATAGTGCGAAACGAAAGCCTTGTATCTACTCCTGAATGGCAATTTTTGTCAAATCAGGCTCTATGCATGTTTGCCAGGCGTGATTTCAAGTGTTTGAAACATCGAGAAATTCCATACAAGCGAATAATATGCCCCCTAATCCCGTAATCCGAGAGGTCCAAATATTGCGACGTAGTGACGTCATGCTAGTGATTGACTAGAAACTGTTTAGTGATGAGCTGTTATCTAACACTGGCAATTAATATTTAATGTTAATTTTCTAACAATAACATACTAGATTTTCAATTCCTATAAGAAATCATAGAGGTTAATGTTTAAAATTTTTTTTAAATTCATTAATCTTCTCTTCGTAATTCGCCGTCTCCTGACGAAGGTTGCCGACCTAAATGGCTAACATAGTTCTGGAAACTGCAGTTCTAAAAATATATTGATGAGCAATCTTCAGATGTTCTTTAATCGGAATTTTGACGTCTTTCAACCGATGGTCCTTATATTTTGCCTTTGATGACCAGTCTCAGCAAGTCATATTTTGCTTCCCTTTCTTTCATTTATATTCAGTAGCAGTTCTGTGGATTTGCTCATTCGCCTATGTACTTTAGCATTTGTTACTCTATCCACCCATGACATCCTTAGAATCCTACAAACATACATTTCGTTTCTCTGTTCTAGAATCAAGAGTTCAGCCTTTACATCCATATAGGAGTACCGAAAAAACATAACATCTAATCATACGCACTCGAAGTTATACACTAGGGTCGGATCTAGTGAAAAGATTTTTCATGTTCACGAACATCCCACGGGCCTCCTCGATTCGATGTTATCTAAATGGGGAACAACTCTAAATATTTTGTTCATTATCTTCAGTTGATTGATCAAGTGGCAGTGTAGTGATAATATGAATAGATTGAAACAGTCAAAAAATTATTAACGAAATGACCCAGGTCTTTGAAGATCCTAATTTCGGTTGTTCTTATTGGAGCCTTGTGACACTTCCTGTACACTTTCTACATTTGCAGAAAAAAGTTTAGCAATACAAACGCACTCTTGGATGGTGTAACGCTTGATTATTAATTTCTCTCTCTCTCTCTCTCTCTATATATGTTTTACGGCCACAGTTGCCAGGACTATTCGGCCGAGTGTCGATTTATATTTCAAACCCATTATTTTTATGTTATATTAGATGTTTCCCAATAAAGTCCACAACAAAGAGAGTCTGGATTCTATGTCCATAACCTTGTTGGGACTTTATATTTTAAATATTTAGCTTAAGCTTTTCATTTACTTCATGGATCCTAATAAAGATTCTCCTCGGAAAACTGCTACTGGTTGGAAGAAGGGCCCGATTACGGAACTTTCACAAAAAGCACGACCGCACATGCTCGACCACCTACTCAAATTACATAACCTCAAACCGACGTTTTAGGAATCACTCCGCACAGCGCTTAGCAACCCTCTGAGATTAGAATCCCTACCAAGAAATTTGTGGACCACTGTTCCATATTCCGGAGCCCCAAAAGCGCGAACTTCGCCCTCAGAAACCCCAACCAGAAACACACGTCCTCGCGCTTAGAACTGTCAAACGGAAGTCCAGTTATTAATTTATCATATTATCAATTCTACATAATCTGAAAATAACAATTTCTGTAAAAGGGTATCTTTAAAAAAGCGAGACATTAAAATCAACCATCCACATATTGCGCTTACCCTGTATTAAAACCTAAATAAGGATATTACAATTCAGAAGAATAATGTTAAATTTTATACTTGTCAGTGAAAACATAACAGCAGAAAAATTTGTTTTTATTACTTCCACTTCTTTAAATGTTTCCATGTTTGTCGTCATGTGGCCAATTAAAAATAAAAGGATTGCGCGTGACCAATTGAACAATTACGTAAAAACCTATTAGAAACGGTGATGTTAATAATTAAAATCATTCGGATAAAACACATTTGTTTTGTGCGTTTATATTTAAATAAATATCCGAATTGCTACATTTTCGAAAAAGTAAATTTACAATTAATAGAAGGTGAAAGAATAGGAAAGGTATAAACATTCATATATTTAGGATAAAAAATCGAATTATCAAAAAATAATTTAAAAGCTGACTTGGATAGAAGAGTCTCATTAGCCTTGGTCTGCGTTCGGAAGGTTTCAATCTACATTTAAATTGGACATCCCAACTACAATAAAAGTCAGTGTTCGATCAATATGTACTGCTGGTATTAACATATGGCAATGAAACGTGAGTTTTAAATAAAAGTATAATAAATAAACTTCAGGCAACCCAAAGAGCAATGGAGAGGAGAATGCCAAATATTAGACTCCAAGATTGTATTCCTAACATCGAGATACGAAGAAGATGAAAAGTGACAGATGTAATACAACGAATATGTATATTAACGTGGAATTGGGCGGGGCATATCGCAAGGATGAATGATAATAGATGGACACGTCGTAGAGTTCAATGGAAGCCCAGAGAACATAAAAGATGCAAAGTAGACCACAGACAAGCTGGACGGACGACATAAATGTTTAGCGGGACCCGATAAAAAGCAAACAACAGAGCTCATTGGAGGCAACTTGGGGAGCTTTACATCCGACTATGGATGGCATAAGCTAATGATGATGAAATTTCCAAAAATAGGGTTTTCGAAAAGAAACGATAAAATACAACACTCTTGCACCAACTTGTTTTGAAAATCTAAGTTTTAAAAAATGTAGGCAGGAGTGCGTTTCGATAACTACAAATTGAGCTAATTAATGAATTCAATGGTGGTTTAATTTCGATCTATCTGAACATGAATTAAACTGCATCCGTGAATGTTGGCTACTCATGGACAGACCTTAGTTCATATAACTAAATCAAACTACAATTTAATTAACTTAATATTAAGTTGAATTAATCCAAGTTAACTATCTATCTCCGACTAGCTAAACCATACTTAAACATATTAGAAACACAGCTTAAAAATAGGGTTATTTTAGTTAAGTTTAATATAACTCTATAACTGAATTAACTGTGTAATTGTAATGCAATTATTGAGTTTCGTTTAGACTTGAATTAACCTTAAACAAATTAAAACAAACCACATTTTAATTGTTTAGGTTATTTCAAATAAGTGTACTGAATAAATTTCAAGAGTCAAACATTTAATGGCGGGTGTGAAGGTAAAATTAAAGATATAAAAGTATCGAAAATTACTGTTTTTATTATTATATCCGTGAAAAAATTACCGCCCGAGACCTTTCTTCGCGTAACAGAGCCTATAGATCCAGAAAAGTATAGTTTCCCATTTTATTGGATCCATTTGTCGGTTCGTTTGCACGATAACTCTCAAATGAAATGATTATCAGTTTAAAATTTGATATACTATACATATAATATTGGATGCAGGGATCAAACCTATAGTTTTAGAATGATATTGCTTGAAGGGAAGGGGATATCAATAAATTTTGCGTGGTTTTAATAGTAAAATTGAAATTTTTTTCCGTTGGGATCAATAAAGAAATTTTGAGCATAATAATATGTATAGTAAAATATACAAGGAGTCAAAACTGGTGCGGGTGATCGGAGAGGCTTTGTATATATCATGTTATATGTCCTTTTCACGGTTCTTGAAGTCAAGGAATTTAAAAATTTTAAACTATTGGATTAATTTAAATTTACTCGAACTCGCCTCTCTTTAAGTGGCTGGTTTTCTCTCTTAAGTGGCTGGTTTTCTCTCTTAAGTGGCTGGTTTTCTCTCTTAAGTGGCTGGTTTGATTGGGTAAATCTTGGCTAGTCGCGAGAGGTTAATTAAGATTAATTTATTATTATCCAAAATAACCTTTTTTTGCAACTAGCCAAAATCTAACCAACATACTAAGAAATCAGCTTCAATGTAAGGTAGTTCAGTGAAATCAAAATTAGATTGTAGTTGATTTAATTATTAAAATTCGGGTTGTCTAAAATTTTTATTATTTAATTTGAGAATTTTGTTTTTCGAAAATTCTTCAGGTACTGACATAATTGCATCTGGCAACTACTGAAAACACTGACACTAACGATCTACTTGCTGCTGACAAATTTACATTTTTATGAAAGAAATTCTAGCAATATCCTTATTCGGTTTTGGTCGTTTTTATGGAATAAAAATCTGTTTCATGGTGGTCCAAAAGTCTAATAAATAAAAAACAATTTCGCTCAAAATAAAACTTACGAAAGTATTTGGAAAACTAAATAAAGTGATACTATTCGTACAATTAAATAATATTTTACTGTGACACCTACAGCTAATATACTTTGTGCTAGATTCGACTGTTTTTGAGATAACAACTATAAGTACAACATATAATATATCAATACATAACATGTATATAAATATTAGAAAAAATATTAAAAAGTTTTTGTTGAAAGTTCTCGTTTTTAGAGTTTTATTTATCACATTTGTCTAGAATACCGTTTAACATATAAAGAGACATCTTTAGTTAAAAAATGTAGTTTCAAACGTCACATATCTAACACCACCCCTTTCTGTATTGGAGATTAAAAGAGTAACTTTCCATTTGTAAAATAAAAATAACGAAAATCCTTAAATGTTAAGATCTTCTCTAAATACGCTGTAGATGTTTAAAAAATACAGGGTGGGTCACCAAAATCCGGACAATTTTCAATTGAAATCTCCCGCCATATTTTGTTTCCGCCAGAGGTCACCGTTGGCGTCCGAGTAGCAAACTGACTGAAGTAAATAGTGTTAGTGGACATGTTGAAAACAAATGTGGGGTATAATCGAAGAGCCGTGATCATCGCATGTCTTCGCGCCGACCGGTCAGTATCGGAAATAATTCGGCTGTTCCGATCCCCGAAATCAACTGTTTATGACGTTGTAGCCAAGTATAAGGCTTAAGATCAGTTCAACGAAGGTTCTACATTTGAAAAAATGTACCGCGAGGACTCCTGAAGTCCAAATCCAAGGAATTCCGACCTCCTAATAGTCCAGATTTGAATCCCTTGGAATACTACTTATGAGGCGTAATTGAAAGGGTCACAAACAAGTTTCGGCAACTCAATGTGACATCATTAATGGCTTATTAAGGCAGCGTTCGCCAATATGAACAGCGCGGAATTACACAGGGCGTGCCGACGCCTCAGACCGAGAATGGGAGCCGTTTTTCAAGCTAATGGGGATACAATGAATGATTGTTTATTATCATAGACGTAAACTTCATTTTCATTAAAAAAACATGCCCTTAAAAAGTTGTTTGATTTATCTGAATTTTAGTGACGCGCCCTGTACATTTTATTTTCAGACAGTGGTCCATTGGGCGTGAACAAAATATATATATATATATATATATATATATATATATATATATATATATATATATATATATATATATATATATATAGATAATTTTAAAATAATCATGTTCAGGGTGGCCTAAAAAAGTGTAGTAAAATAAACATGATTTGTTTTAAATAGTACCTATCCTATGTATATTATATTTTTTTAGTTGTAATCGAGATGATCGATAGAATAATGTAAACTGTGGGTCTACATGTAAGTTTCTGGTATATCAACGTTGAAAGAATTCCCTTTTTCACACTATTGTTGACTGTAACATATTACCAGTATAACTACGAAAAAAGTGACTTGCATATTCCGATTTTAGTTACTACGCTCTATCACACTTTTCCCAGAAGTGCCAGCTTCCACTTGGTTTTCTTTCCTGTCTAGATAAAGTGTAAAAAACTAAGGCATGAAGGGGCAAGTCCTTTTGTTAGGATGCTACAGCGTACTAATTGTGAAAAAGGATAATTCTGAAAAGTTAATACCTCAGAAAAAACATCTAAATCTATACTATTTTATATGCGTAGATCTATGATTTTACCATTTTACTACACTTACATGAACCACTCATGATATAGGAAAATATTTTTAAATTATCCGTCTCTCAAAACCGAACAACCTGCTCTTGCTCATATTCGAGATATCCTTCATACTAATGAGCCATCCTCTTAAGATGATGGTAGTAGGTCTGTTCAGATAAAAATTGCAAAGCAGCCGGCGGAAATCAGGTCTCACGAATTGATCGGAAATTAATAATTAAACATTTTGGCGTGAGCAGATCTGATTACAGTACGAGTATATTTATTCGT
>CM032452.1:45015260-45145260 GCA_019049505.1 Pachyrhynchus sulphureomaculatus
ATGAATTATGGAAGAATATTTTTAATAAGAATACACTGTTTGGTATTTGAAGAATTATCCTTTAAGATAGGAGTGTAAATTTTTCTGGAAATTTAAAAGTCGGCACTTTCATTTCTATTCGATATTTTTTTTCAAAAAATTGGCACTCAAAGTTGTTTGTACTTTAATGAAAAAAAGTATTAGTAATGGTTAATTATTGAAATTAATTTTTATACTTTAATACTAGATTTTTAGCAAAATAATATTATGCTTACGAATTAGACATTACTGCAGTAAAAGATCATTTTTGTAGTGTAATGAAATTAAAATTTGTTGTACTCATAAAGAAATTAAAATTGTAGGAAATAAAAAAAAGTGATATACCGAGATTCTTTAACAAGAATAAGATGACTGTAAACTATACATAATACATTTCTATGTACACAAATAAATAAAAATAAAACTACGCCCATTCGTGTTATGATGGACGACAAATTTTAATTTTTCAATGATCAAGACGCTTTTATCAAACGTCACTATAAAATACTAAATAGAATTTTAAATTTCTTTTTTTCTCTTTTACTGCACCAATGATGCTATCTACAAAGAATTTAGATTTTAGTATTTATGAGAATATGAATTATTAAAAACCTAACGTAACCTCAAAAGATTATTTTCCTAATGTAATGTAGTAAATTCTTCATGCAATTAAATACTCTTATGATATTTCATTTTGAGGTTAGGCTTCAGTTTTTACAGCACGTACGTAATAAGCTTGGTGTACATATTGTTCTATGTCAAGTTGGTCAACGAAATAAAATATTTCGGTATAAACACGAAAGGAGGATCTATTAGTGCTATAGGAATATATAAATATATTAATATATAATATATAATATATAATATATATATATATATATAATATATATATATATATATATATATATATATATATATATATATATATATATATATATATATATATATATATATATATATATATATATATATATATATATATTTACCTCAAATGGCGATTCTTCCAATCAACCTCGTGTTATACCCCCTATTTTTGATTATGTCCAAATTTGTTTTAAAAATACGCAAAAGTGTAAATAAATTGCTATATGCATTGCACACTCCAAAATTTAAAACTATACAAAGTGGCTCTATTTAAACAAATAAGCTGTGTAAATTTGTTAGCCACACATTTTGGCTCAGTCTATAAAATATTGCATTGCATCTGGGGTATTTCTACAACTTCTTACATCCTGCTCATGTTATATGTTATTATCATCGCCGACATAAGAGCTAGCCCCCATTTCTAGGTACAGAGCCAATTCTAAACGCCTTTTTTAAAACCTGCACTATAGGCCTCAAGTTTATTATACCAGCTACTGGTTATTTATGACATAATACTAGAGTATATAAAACATATTGGTAACTTTTGACCCTGCAAGCTCCTTAGACTGAGTTTAATCATTCTCACGGAAACAAATATTAATGCAATCATTGTCTTTGTTACACTTAATAGGCTGTTGAATTAACCAGACGCTTGACTTGAAGCCTTATTTAACTTATTGCTTATAAGTCAAAAACTTCAAGAGTAACAAAGGTATCAGGACAGTTTCTAGAGAAATAGTGACTGTTAGTTCTAATGAAGCATTAATATGTCATAGATATAAGATAGTCATTATTAATAATATATTAACGCTGGCAATTTTGATAAGTTACATAAATAAAGTTTACTGCCATATGCAACAATAAGCACATGTACACCTCGCTACATTACGTACCACGTGACAACTGTCAAAAATATTAAAATAAAAATGGTGATTGACAATTAGACATAAAAAGTGGGATTATTAAAAAAAGAAATAGTAGTACAACGTACAACATGTTAGTGATGTAGTAGTTAAGTTAGAATCAACGTACCGCTACCCCATATATAAATTCTAGCAATGTCCGGCTTATATGGTTCCCGGTGAGATTGGGTTCCGTACAACAGTTGGTTAGTCGGGTTGGCATATTTTTGAACAACGGGTTGAGGGTGACGTGTGTAAGTTAGCACCTTCGTAAAGCTGGCCCAATTTTTGGTGTTAACAGGAAAAGAAAGAAAAACAGATTGTTAGTATTTTATTGTTTAAATGTGACTATTAATTATTAAAGCTGATTTAATTAATTTTACTTAATGATTAAGTATTAATTTAGTTAAAGACAGGCAGTTGGTTTGGTTTGGTTCAAGAGTTTTTATCAATTAAAATGTACAGTGTCATTTTTTTGCTACTATCGAAAAGAGGTATATTTATTTTTTCTTCCACAATATGGGTGGATTACTATGGGAGAAATTTGGTAAAGGAATAGAAAGGATGAAAATTTTTACATTTTTTAAAAATTTTGATTATCAGGAACATGTTTTAATCAGGTTTAAAGAAACCCTATTTTTTAATTGTATTTTTATCTACAATTCTGACCAATATTTAAAAAAATGTTACTATAGGAAATTTAGTATCCCGACTTGTTTGCGTATATCAAAAGGACAGGTGAGTAATTTATATATATATATAGTTATTTGGTTAACTACGCAGTAAAGACACAGATTTAATGCTACGGTTAAAATTCACAACCGATCCGAATCCAAGGTATTAAATACGCTTTAGTACCACGATAAAGCTATAATTTTTTCCTCTGATTGACTTTATCGAGTGTTATTTTTATACTAAAAATACTTTTTCCTAATATAATTTAAGTATTGCGGCGTACAGGGTGTTATTTACGTCGAACCATTTTATTTTATTAAAAACAAGATGATATTGCATTGCTTCACGTTTCGAGACCTCTAAATCACCAAAAACTGCTAGTACCGCTAGAACAGAAAACAGCTCCCACACCCATCAAAAGGGGAATTCGACAAGGTGACGTAATTTCTCGAAAGCTTTTCACCTTGGCCTTAGAAGATGTGTTCAGATCGTTAAACTGGACAAAAATGGGCATTAGACATCAATGATAAAAAATTTAGCCAGCAGCAGACTTCGTA
The DNA here is from genome assembly GCA_019049505.1 of Pachyrhynchus sulphureomaculatus. Lineage (NCBI taxonomy): Eukaryota > Metazoa > Arthropoda > Insecta > Coleoptera > Curculionidae > Pachyrhynchus > Pachyrhynchus sulphureomaculatus. The sequence goes on from CM032452.1 coordinate 45,018,277, forward strand.
CTAATTGGCTCAAATTTTCAAGACCTTCAAACTATGTTAATATGCAGAAGAGTGGGAAAAGGTCGACCTAAGATGAACAAGGAAAAGATAAAGATCATGACAAACACTGAGGATACAAGAATCATCATCGTGAAAGGCTGCACATGGTCAACGATTACATATATCTGGGACAGATTTTGGAGCTGAGCAAAGAGGAACAAGACTAGCATGGGCAGGATTTGAAAAGCCCTCACTAAAGAAGTTGTTTGATAGAAGAACAAATGAATGGATTAGGACGAACAAACCAGACCTAAATGGAATTTTACGGCCCACAACGTCATATAGATGGATATAAAAAGGTGGAACGCGGTGATCCAACAGTGGAGACCTTGGTTGGAAAGAAGAGCCAGAGGCCGGCCTCAAATGCTTTGGGGCGATAATTTGAAGAGTCGGAGGCCTGCACTGGAAGCGCGTGACTCAAAATAGAGTCAGATGGAGAGAGTTGGGAGAGGCCTGCGTCCAAAGTTGAATGACAGAGGGCTAAGGAAGAAGATAACCAAAAACAAAGTTCTCCAATTTTCGTCGGTGTGTGTTTGTCGGCATGATACCTCTCAAATAAAATAAGATATATGGATTTTGAATTTGAATGACATCGTTTCGGTGAAAGTCAATAATATTATGAGAATTCTCGGTACTCTTAAGATACTTCCCTGATGGGATTTTGTTTACAATTTGTTGCTAAATGCGTACGATAAGACATAATTCTTTTATATTTTCTCTGGGGGTCAAACTAAGTAAAATTTTAGGGTGAATTCTTGGGTTATATTTGTAAGCAAAGTGCTTTATTATGACAAGTATTGTGCAAATTTAAAAATAAAATCAATTTGTAAAAACATTTTACAAGTAAATGCAACCGTTGCCACATAGAAAAAATAGTTTTAACGTACTAGATAACAATAATTTAAATGTATATGTTTCTTTCCAGTTTTGTTCTATTGGTAGTAAGATAAATTAGCCCATTTTTATTTTTTTAGTAATAATAAAATATTATTTAAAATTTGAACAACATATGTTATATGTGGAACGACGCAGAAGTTTCTGAAATAACGCTATAGAATCTGAAGAAGTTACTGTTAGGTTTCATGATCTTGTCACCGTCAAAGTAGTCTCTCTGCACTCGAATGCACCGATCCCACTATTTTTTCCACTGGCCGAACAATTTTTGGAAGGTAGACGCCGTCACTGCCGCCAGCGCTATCTGCCATTCACGTTGTATCTCCTTTACCGTCTTGAAGTGGCGATCTTTTAGCTTCTTCATCATATGGGGGAAACAGCCCGCAGTCACAGGGGACCAAATCAAACGAATCAGGGGGTATAAAATGACACTCGTGAAAGTTTTCGCTAAAAACTGTTGTGTACAAAACGAACTGTGGGCAGGTGCATTGTCGGGTTGTAGAAGGACACTCTAAAGCTTTGGCTGTTTTCTAACCAATAGAAGAGTCGTCAGAGATGCTCAGAATTGTCAGACGACGGCGGCGGTCATCACGAATGATTTGTTGAACTTTGGCAATGATCGAAGTTGAAGTTCTTCCGGAACGCTCGTCGTGTTCTACCCAGGTTCGGCCTAACTTAAATCGCGAAAACCACTCGAAAATTTGCGTATGGAGCTCCTAGAGAGAGGAAATCCATTTCAAAAATCAGAGTTTATTAAAAATGAATTTTTACTAATTATGCGCATGATAACAGTACATTTTGATTACATAAACAGTAAAATTAGGTAGTAAGAACCCCTTTAATGTCAATCAGAGAAAAAATCTATGCATATAAGCTACATCAGATATTGCTAATCTTGTGAAAATATTTTTTTCGTCACTTTAGAGGGATTTGTTTTATATGTACGCCGTAAATTTCAAAAAGGAAAGTAAAGGGTATCGTGAGGGCTGTGTTAGTTAACAAAAGTTTAATTTTAGTAAAAATAAACGAAATTATTCCCAGCATATGTAACTACAAATTTTTAAAATGTATTATTTTTCGTGTTAATCACAAAATACTATTATTTTACTATAGCAATTACCTTTAACATTGGACCTAGTTATTGTTAAATCAACAGTGAGTCTTATAGACATGCAAAATATTAGAGAAAAAAAAAATGACACTGATACGTGAAACTGGGACATTAACCTAAGCCCCAAACCATTATATATATTAAAAATATCAAAAGGAACGTCGTTTTACGTGCTTCCAACTTTGCTAACATTTTATTTAATTTTTGATAATAATATCAACTTTATACTGAAATTTGGTATCACTTTAGGTAGTGAACAAACAGCCTTAAGATTGTTTGCTACGCTGTTGGATCATAACATACATGTACTTCCCAATATACGTGTACATGACATGTACACAAAGAATAGTTTGTGATTAAAAGAAACACCATTTCCCAACACTGTAAACAAAAGAGTACAGCAAAGATGTCTGTAGCAACCACAATTTGGCAAGATTAACACAACAGCCAACAAAACAGATAATTATTCCCGCCAAATTCCGGTTGGTAAAAACTTCTCTGTCTTCTATTTAAAGTTGTTTTAACCTCTTCTCTGTTTTATTTTGTTTGCATTGTTGTAAAATGGCAATCTCCTTAATTAAGCGAATACCAATATAGCCAAAACAAATGAATGAAAACCATTCTCATCGGCTAAAATGTTTAAGTTTCAACCAATAAAACTATTAAATTAAAATATTAAACCAATCAGAAAGATTTTTATTCTTTCATTGTAGTTGACATTATTTCAATTTATTTTAACATTGGTAAAGCCTAGATTACTTACGTCATTTACTTTGCAATTAGAAGTTTTTGTAGGAGAAATTTATGACTCGTAAACGTTAAACGGCTAATGAATCGATCGAATTCTCGCCGCAAGTGTCGTTAAAATTATCAGTACTAATGTTTTCGTTTTTTTTTATATATGGTAAAATCAACGAAAGCAAACAAATAGACCTCGTTCGGAAGTATTAAAAAAAAAGTGGTTGATTTCCGCCAAACAGCTCAAACCTCCCGGGACCACTATATATTTTGAAATTAGGTCTTTACATCACGGATTTTTCAAAGTCTTATTGGACAATAAGTGCTCAAAATATTCCTTAAGGGGATATACCTAGTCATCTGACTAAAAATTCGATTTTTGGATTTTTACATTTTCTTTTAGTATATCTTAAGAATATTTTCTGTAAGTTTTATAAGAATCGGTTAAAAATTGACGAAGTTCTAGCAGTTTAAAAGAAGCCGTTGCGTGGAGTATTCCGAGCAGGTAGGGGAGTAGCTGCTCTTGGGTCAGCCTTCGCCGACCTTAACTCGATTTTAATGTATTTTAAACTTTTCTTTCATAATATAATAGGAAGAGATTCTTCAATTGTCCTTCTTAAAAGGAACAAGGCATTCACATCTGCTATTCTAAGGTTCTATTACTCAGTATATATCACCACTACACCAAACACTTTATTTTTGCACTCGACGCGCGTTTCGCTAACCATGTTAGCTTCATCAGGAGCGATGATTGACTAGGTGAACTAAGGTTCTATATTCGAAAGTGGGAGTTTGTTCAGTACCGTTGTACAGTTTTCTCGTAGCAATTCAGTCGTAGCAGTTATTCAAACTTATATTTTAATTAGCTTTGTTAAATATAATAACAGTGATGGAAATTCATTGGGGCCGAAATGCACATGCTTACACAGCTATGGTAAAGTGGATGGAGAACGAGTTGACCTGGCCGAGCGACAATTGCTACAAAGTATAAAAGAAGCTAGAATGCGTTATAGACAAGAACAAATTAGAATTCTAGAAGCTTAAATAGCTGATGAAGATTCAGCATATGGCTCTGGAGTCGATAATTCATTTACAGGTAAGAATTTATTTTTGTATTACGTTTTTTTAACCTGATTTTTCAAATCTAAAACCTAAAACGCGTTTTTCTCGAAACTACTTTTTCTTGAAAACCGCTGACGGTGTGCAAAATATCTCAAGAACCCCACCGATTTTGATGATATTTGGTACATATTTTCTCTCTCTGATATATATATATATATATATATATATATATATATATATATATATATATATATATATATATATATATATATATATATATTGTTTGTCTTTAAAAGAAGGAATTTTGAAGTTTACTCCTTCATTCAAAAACAAGATTGATCCTCTAGTACTCTAATTTCATTGGAAATTTTGATTTTGATTTGAAAAAAGGAGTCGCAGGAGAACGGGTGTAGTGCCGCCATTTTTTTTTAAATTGAAATTTCTCAACTTTTATTTTTTTCGACTTCATGACTAGGTACATCTCCTTAAATAACTCCATAAGGCAGCCGCTAGCAAATGTACCAAAGAACGAAAATTTATTTGTCAAATTATTCAATTTGTGATGTTTTTAATTATACTTGCAGTTAAAATTCAACAGGCAATCTAGCAGTTTAGTGTTAAATAATCATTGATCTATCTCTACAAACAAATTGTATCGCAAAGCAAGTGATAATAGTAATTTATCGGTACCTATTAGCATTTGGAACGTAAAACCTACATCCTTAACCAACAATATGAACTGCTCGTCTTTACTAGTAATATAGTGCATGAATTTAAAAATAACCAAGTAAGAAGTATACTTAACTGTTCTAAAAAGTGCATAATAGTGTGTAAAAGAGAGAAATATTTTGCAGGGTTTTATTTTGATTATGACGCCTTTTTCGCATAAATTGTAGGTAGCAAGATCACAGTCATAATTTGAAAAAAATATCTATAAAACCAGAAAAACAATTCAAAAACTATGGTTAAAGTCACCTAAACCATAATAGTTATTTTAATAATTTTATTATGGGATTTAGAATAAAATTAAAACTTCGTTTTTTCCAATTTTACACGAAGTTTTTTTCTTGGAAATAATTAAATTTTAATAGACATTCGGATTAATAGTTTCAAACTTCTAAAATCATCTCTTTAGCAAATTCGGGATATTTTAAAGAGTTTGACATTGCATCTAGTAGAAAGCGGACACAGCCCAAATCTACAGTCGGTCAAGTACCAACGAGTCGCCTATAACTTGCGGTCGGTAAAAGAAATTCCTTTTTTGTTGTCTTTGGGAAAAATGGATGTATTTTTTTCCGATGAAGCTTCATTTTGGGGTTATCACCCCACCTGCCTGGTCAATTTGCATCAACGTACCGTGAAACACCCTATGAAGCTCCATGTTTGGAGTTGTCTTTCAGAAAAAGGTTTTGAGAAACGCTTTATCTTTATCTACATTTTGAACGCTGAAAAAATGCTCCAGATTTACAAGAAGGCATTAGTACCGATTGGCAAACGGTGCTTCGTCGATACAAATGAGGAGTGAATTCTTCAAGAGGATAACGACCTCACATATCGGCGTAAAAGCCAGTGGAAAGGGGAATTTGGTATCGTCACACTAGATTGGCCATCCAAATCTCCCGATGCAAACCCAATCGAGAACGTGTGGTCATACATCAAGTAGCAAAAAGGTGTACACAGTGCAGTAGCTGTCACGGTAGTTTCGGGCAATTTGGAAATCTTTGCCCCAAGAATATGCGGAAAATCTGGTCGAAAGTATGCCCGGAAGATGCCAGGCGATCATCGACGTTGATGAGGATTGGACGAACTACGGAATCATTAGCATTTTAATGGCAAACCTTTACTATGGGATGATGTATAAAACTTTTAAATAAATACATTTTTTAATGTGTGTATCTAATGTAAGCTTATGGATTCAACCATAATTTTGTGCGCACATATTTTTTAAATTAAAAAACACTGCTTTGAACATAGCCAAAAGTATAATTTCTTGAACGAAAATCACCACAGTTTTTATTCAAAATAGAAACACATCTCTTAGAATAACTGTGAAGCATTCAATTCAAGAAATTATGTTATAATTGGATTGATTTTCAGTATCATTGTAAAGTCAAGAAATTAGTAAGCATACAATATTTTTAAGAAAACCCGTAGAGATGATAATATAATATAATAAAAAATTCGTCGTTACCAATCAACATCGTGGAGTTGTTTTTGGAGGAGTAATAAAATTTTAGACCTATTTCTCGAGAAATAGGTCTAAAAATAAACTTCACCAAAACCAAATACTTAAACAACGAAACAAGGTAAGAGCCAGGAACTATTAATAGAAGGTGAAAGACTAGGAAAAGTACAAACATTCATATTTTTAGGACAAGAAAATCGAAATATCAAAAAATAATTTAAAAGCTGATAGAAGAGTCTCAGCTTAGTCTGCGTTCGGAAGGTTACAATCCATATTTAAATTGCACATCTCAAATACAATAAAAGCCAGAGTATTCTGTCAATATGTACTGCCGGTAGTAATACATGAAACGAAACATCGAGATACGAAAAAGAACAAAAATAGAAGATGTAATACCACGAATATGTATAAGGTGGAATTGGGCGGGGCATATCGCAAAGATGAATGATAACAGCAGAACACGCCGTATGGTTGAATGTAGGCCTAAAGAGGATAAACGATGCAGAGGTAGACCACAGACTAGATGGACGGGTGACATAAAAAGATTAGCGGGACAGCATCGGCTGTAAAAAGCAAACAGAGCTCATTGGAGACAACTTGGGGATGCTTACATCCGATAAATGGAATAAGCTAATGATGAATAAAATTTTATATCCCTCAAGGCTGTTCTTGGACCACTATTGTTTTTGATCTATGTTAATGACCTGCCCCGTTTGACAGTGGCTGGCAGATTTACCATCTTTGCTTATGACACTACAATTTTGTGGCCCAATAAGGATGTGGGGAGACTTCGGGCCGATGTACAGGCAGATTTGTCTAAGATGAAGGCTTCTTGTGATGAAAACAAACTCTCCTTCAATATAGCCAAGACAAGGATTCTGAGCTTTAGGTGCAATAGAGAGAATGTTAATATTGAGGATGAGATCATCTCTGCAGCTGATAAGAATTCATTTCTCGGTCTAATAATTGACTCATCGCTGCGGTTTGAGGATCACATTGGCAACATCTGCAGCAAAATTTCTTCAGACTGCTGTGGTCTTAGGGTTATTGCAAGTAGCCTGGGGCTAGATGTGGCTAGAACCTCTTATTTTTCACTAGTTGAGGCTCATTTGAGGTATGTGATCTGTTTCTGGGCTTGCTGCTCTCAAGTTCACTTTAGTTCTGTTTTTGTATTGCAAAAGAGAGCTATTAGATATATTTCAGGAGCTGGGTTGCGAGAGTCATGTCGACCATTGTTTCCGAGGTTAGAGATTCTTACTCTTTGTGCCCTATTTATCCTGGAAACTGCTATCATGATCTTTAAAAAACATCGTCTTGAGGCATTGCCAGTCAGCCGGCACGGCACTGGGCGAGCGTTCGTCCTGCCATTGCCGGCCCCGAAATCGGAACTGATCAAATCTGCAATTGTTTATAATGGCAAAAAAATATTCAATCATCTGTCTCTCAAATTGAAAGGACGAATTGCGAGAGGGTCTTTAGACGAAAGACTAGGGCCCTACTTATAAAAAAGGCGTACTATACCCTTGAAGAATTCTATGATGATAGACTGAAATAAGCATATAACAGTAAGTCGAGTGGTTGGCATTTGGGTTGTCTTATGTGTAAATTTTATTTCTTTTATTTTGGATTTACTGTATTGACTACTAATCTTGTTTTGTTCTTTATTTTTTCTTTCTTTGAATTTGTGTTTGTGTTTATTAATATAACAATAATTTAAGTTAAGCTTGCTTTGTCAAGAAATACGTTGTATTTTAGGACAATAAGCATATTATTTCTATTTCTATCCTTTCAAAAGATAAAAAAGCAACTTAATATACAAACCTAGAACAAAAATAATCAAATATGACTGTGATACTTGAACTGACCTGCAAAAAGGCATAAACAATTGTTGGAGAATAATTTCTTAAAGAGTGCAAATAGTATGAATTTTTAAATAAGCAATAAAATGGTTAGTTAAAAAGCTGTATTCTGTTTCTATACAAAATTAACATAAAATTAAGTAAAACCCGTGAAAGGACAGTACAAAAATTAGTCTTATGATGCAGTTTTAAATACAGTGCTGTTTAGACCCTTCAAATAGCGCATTCACACTACCTTGGTTATTTTTACACCATTCACTCTTAAAAAAGAAAAATAAGTTACTTGGCCATGTGTGGAATTATTAGAGAATTAAAAAAATTAGTCAAATGTGTGTTAATATTGCAAATAGTTAATCAAAAATTACTAGAAATACAAGTTAGATACTATTTAGAATTAAGTTTGAATGCAAAATGAGCCAAAATTTGCAAATCTGTAGTTTCTTTTCATCGCTAGACAGCTATCGCAAAGTTATTATACGATAAAGCTACTGAAAAAATATATAACAGTAACGTTAGCAATTTTGTTGACTTGCGGTATCAGTCTAGCGACAAAAAGAAAAGTACTGTTGAGAAATGAGTGCCTTTTCATATAAAATTTTGCTAAAATTGTTAATAATGAAAAAGGAGAGTTTTTAGAATTTGAAATAAAAGATTTTTGCGTAAGATTTTCGTATAAATATATTTTCCACATTGGCGCAAGTCAACAACATATACAAAAAATATAATTAAAATCTAAATAATATAAACGATTTAAAAAACTACTTAATAACTAGTGAAATATTTATTTTAGCGGTTCTGCTTTATAGTATACCTCGCTTGCAGAACCATTAAAAAGAAACCTTAATAAATAATATATTTTTATATATTTACGTTATTCAACAATATTTTTTCTTTACATATACCTAACCTCAAACAATACAATAGTTACTTTATTATCGGAGAGAAAAAGAGGGCCTATGTAAAGTAATTTAGGTGGCTGAATCTGGGAGATTCAGGTCCAGTTGTACGAGAGCAGCTAGTTTGAATCTCCATTTTATTTAAGGGCATCGTGGAGCCGAAAAAAAAAGCGTTTTTTTTAGGGAACCTATCCATTATATAAATTAGATTTTTATTTTATACAGAGAGTCCCAATATTCCGTGTACATAGAGGTACTATGGATTTCTGGGATGAAAATATAGCCATTTTAACCCAACTTACAATTCGTAATTTTTGAGATACAGGGTGTCAAAGTTATACTTTTATTTTAGTTTTTCTTAAGAACTTTCTTAATAATTGTACTATTTGTACAACATTCGGTGCTAAGGGGTTCTCTGAGATGAGAAATCGAAATCAACTTACAGTTTTGTTGTAAATTGTAGAGGGCGCCACTTATTGCACTGTGTATACTTTTAAATTGTCAAAACTTTTTTTATACCACCCTGTATGATATTTTTAATAAAATATTCGTTTTCACTGCCTTCTCCTGTCCAAAAAGCTCTCTTGGTAAATGTTGCTCCGAGCAACAGTTTCTGAGATAGTGGGATATTTTTTTTGAATTTATCAATTTGTGGGTAATCTTTTATGCCCTTAGCCAGTTGCTTTTTACATTCTTACTGTTATTGGCCCATCGGTCTTTAAATTTATTATTGTTAGCCTGTTTGCCTTTAAGCATGCTCCAAATTTCAAAGACTATTCTTTTGGACCTGTCCTAAGCCTGGATGAAGTGTGAAGCATTTGCGAACTTGACAATGGAATTAAAAAATTGAAACAAACATCTCATTATCTCAGAAACTGTTGCTCAGAGCAACATTTACCAGGAGAGCTTTTTAAACAGGGGGAGGCGGAAAATACGAATTTTTGATTAAAAATATCATACAGAGTGGTATGAAAAAGTTATGACAATTTAAAAGTATACACAGTGCAATAAGTGGCGCCCCCTACAATTTACAACAAAATTGTGAGCTGATTTGGATTTCTCATCTCAAAAAACTCCTTAGCACCGAATCTTGTACAAACGGTACAATTATTAAAAAAAACTAAAATAAAAGTATAACTGACACCCTGTATCTCAAAACTAACGAATTTTTGGACTAGGGAAAGTTGGATTAAATGGTTATATTTTCATCCCAGAAATCCACAGTAACTCTATGTACACGGAATAATGGGACAGTCTGTATAATAATAAATAGCTTAAAATACAATTTGTGAAGTTTTAATTCAAAAAGGAGCATTAAGGTGTGCACGATTACTGGGATAAGTGAAATCAAAATTTCCAAAGATATTAGTTTCCTAGAGGATTAATCTCGTCTTTGAACAAAAGAATTTTTATTTCACTAAGAACTTTATTTTTTCGCTTTTTTGTTTAAGCCATCATTTGATAAACACTTTTTTAAAATCCTTCGTTCAAAGACTGGACTGATGCTATAATAAACTAATTTCTTTGGTTTTGATTTCAGATCAACCATCGCCCAGTAATCGTGCCCACCGCAATGCCCCTTAAAAAAAGGATAGTCGCATAATTAAAATTTCACAAATTGTATTTGCGTATAGCGTAATTAGTGAAGATTGAGACCACTCTATTAAAATACGCTCAAGAATTGAAAAAGCACGAAGCTCTTTTAATAAAATGCGCAGCATACTCTGTAACTACCAACTAAACTTAAAAACAAGAACAAGACTGCTGAGATGCTACGGGTTCTCGGTTATGTAATACGGTATAGAAGAGATGAGAAATGAACGAGAGTTGATTCCAGCTGTTAAACAGGGAAAAAGCACTTACTTTGGCCATATATATATGGCCATATATTATAAGAAGCCAAAAGTATGAGGTCCTGCAACTTATAATTGAAGCGAGGTAAGCGAGGACCAGGAAGGCGCCGCAACTCCTGGTTGAAAAACTTACAACAGTGGACAAACATAACATCTACTGAACTGTTTAGAGCGGCAATAAATAAAATCAGATGGGCAAATGTGATCGCCAACGTCTTTAGAAGATAGGGCACATTAAGAAGATTATTATGTAAAATAAAAACTTAATTTATATAATGAGTAGTTTCGCTAAAAAAAATTCCTAAAAAAACGCTTTTTTTCGGCTCCATGACTAGGCAGATGCCCTTAAATTGGGACGTTTCTTAGGGAAATCAGGGGTGGACCTTTGTCTGTCGATAATTTTTGAAAAACCAAAAAAAAATTTTAAAATATACGTGTACGGGCACCTAGGTAATTTGAAATTAGCGATCCCAAATGTCATTTGATTTCTTGAATTAATTAACAGACGTTTAAAGCGTCTTGTTTAAAATGTATTCACAAATGATGCCATCAATTCTAGTCTGGTAAAACTGGTCACTAATTTTCTTAACAAATGGTGATCTTTTGTCCAATAACCCTTAGGCTAAATCTTCAATAATTGCCGCATGTATATCGTATATATATATATATATATATATATATATATATATATATATATATATATATATATATATATATATATATATATATATATATATATACATATATTTCATTTTAATAAATAGGATACGACAAAACACGTCACGAACTCTACTAACAAAATTTTAAGTAGTTTTTTTGTTCAGCCCCGGAATTAAATTACATTTTCACTGCTTAATAACAACTTAAACAAAACTGTATAAACACACAACACAACGAAGAAAAATATACATAAATATAGTATGTATTAAAAATGTAAATATTTTTTTTTTAGACTAGCTATCACAAACTTGGTGATGTCGAGGTACTTGTTCTAAACTAACAACGTAAGTTTTTAAAAACTAGAAATCTTCTCATAGCCTTTAACAACTAAACGATACTAAAAAAATGGTAACCCTATAATGAGAGCAGGAAAATTAGACCCTTTTTTTCTGTTTTAGTTTGTTCTAAAGAATTTTTGAAAATAGTATTTAACGAAACCCGTGTACAATACTGACAAAAACAATTTCAATTTCGTCTTCTCGCAACGACAGCGAGTATCGAGTTTCAATATGGTTTAAATGAAGATAAGCCTTACCATTAGCGCAATTGTCCCAAGTAAACGTCATCTTTATGTCAATAATGCATATTAAAATAATGTAGGTCGCAAATACCAAAAACCACAATCGAAATGACGTCAAATTGCAGATGACAGTTATGACACCCGAGACGATCGCTCAAAAAATGTGCTTATTTTCATTTCAAGTACACTGAAACTCCTTTCGAGCTGCTGTTAAGAAAAGACTTAAGTAGTATTTCCTAAATCCAACTACAAATACTAAAACGTTTTACCGCGTTAAAATGTCACCCAAAAATACAATTCCTGAAAGAGAAAAACAAAAATACGAAATATTAGAGAAACCAACTAACCTTTTGTAAAAGAGCATTTTTAAGAGAGCGCGCCAGCTCTCTGATACGGGTGCTCTCTTATCTGTCCTAGATGGCGCCGTTGCTTGGCTGCTATGACATACAAAACAAATTATTATGATCTTGAGAATCGAAACAGGAGGTGGGGCTTGGTAACGACTCCACTCTCTACTGGTCGAAATTTATCTTTTGTTAGTATTTTTATAATAATTATTTTTTAAGGAAGTAAGTATTTTGCTGTAAAATCCTCGTAAAATATATTTATGGCACAATACTATAGATAGATAAATATTCATTGTAAAAAAGTAAAAATAGATTGAACATAAGTAATGCGACATTTACTTGAAAAAGATAAATTTCGACAATATATGATGATAAAAATACACTAATGGACTAAAAATACTACTTTGTAGCTACCCTACTGTGACTTAACAACAATTAAAGCATTGAAAAATGTTTTAAAACTATAACTCAGCAATTTTCTCTAATATGTACAAATACATTATATATGTTAAATAAAAATTGTATATTTTTATATTAAAAAATTGGTAACAATTGCTACAATATAACATTTTCGTTATATTTTTGGTCAAAAATTTGCGATTTTTGGTTTCAATTTCCTACCTACAGGGTCTATTTTTCCAAGAATTACAATAAGCCACAGAATCCTATTCAACAAATTATGCAAAAATAACTCTTCACTGCTGTAATCGGCGAAATAATCAAAATGCGAGGGGTTGTTTAAAATTTAGAAACTAAAAGACTAATCTTAAAATTCTGTTTGTGGCACCGAAAGGTAGCACATTGTTGGAACAACCGCAGCTCTCTATCTTCACAAACAGCGACGATATTCCAGATAAATACAACGAAAACTGGACCACCATTTTAAGCATGACCTAAAATTCATTTTTTAAGTCCAAAAATTCTGTGTCAATGGCGGAAAATCTAGTTTAAAATTTGGATGAAAATGTTATTTTTCGTCCTCGGTGTATACAAGACAATAAAAAGGTATTTTAATTTTTGTATCGAGATATTCTGAGGAGAGTATAATTTGTTTTGGGTTCAAAAAACCAAGTTTTGTTTTTTTTTTCCTAAATTTATTATAAACATTAATCGAGAAATAATGTGAATGGTAGTGAGAAATCTAGGACACAAAATTGCCGTTAAAAATGTACTTGTTAAATAAAAAATCCAAAAGTTACTACACAGTCATCACCATTACACCAAACACTTTATTTTTACACACAATGCGCGTTTTGTTAACCATATTAGCATCCTCAGGAGCGATAGGCGGGTACACCAGTTAATCATCGCTCCTGGTCATGCTAACGTGGTTAACGAAATGCGCGTCGACTGCATAAATAGAGTGTCTGGTATAGTGGTGATAAATGTTGTGTTGTATTATTGTGGCAAAGATTCAAAAGTACAACGCAGTTCAAAAGTTATTTTTTGAGTTTTTGCAAGCTATATCTTTCCACGAATGCAGTACGATTTTCAGTGTCAGAAAATATAATTTTTTAATTATTAATAAAGAATAAATATAAAACAAATCAAAATTTTGTGTTTTAACATTGTCTGGCACAAATCATATTTTAAGGAATTTTAGTTGAAAAAAATAATACGATTTAAAAGAAATTTTGCTTACAATATACTTGGCTGTTTGCATTACCTAGGTTAAATTATACTTAAATCATTGTTTATTTTACTGTATCGAATTGCGGAACCATTGAGTTTATTGTAGGTTATCGATATATGGCCATATATTACTTAGAATAATGTTTATGTAACCGATATTTTGGTATGCACTTGTTTAAAGAGAGAAGACCGCCAGCTTTGTTAGATTGTTTCCAAAATTACCAAAAATAGTTTGATTTGAAATAAAAGCCAATATATATATATATATATATATATATATATATATATATATATATATATATATATATATATATATATATATATATATATATATATATATATATACAAATATATATATATATATACAAATATATATATATATATATATATATATATATATATATATATATATATATATATATATATATATATATATATATATATATATATATATATATACTGAGTTACTAAGAGAAGTTGGGTTTATTATGATTTTAACATAAAAATATACAATTTTTTTTAAATTGTTTCTAGTAGATTATCTTGTTCACTCAAATGAATATAAATGCAATGTAGAAATACAAACAGTTTGTTCGTCATATAATTTTTAAAAGACCTAAACAACTTAGTTATAAACTTCTATAAATAAAGTTAATCTTTAATTCACTAAATAGGTATATTTAAATATATGTATATGGATTTTTAGAGTTGATCTACTTCGCGCATTATACTTCTTAAGATTGCGTAAAACAAACTAGTTTATATATAATAAAATACTATTACTGATCGACGTTACTCTTTTTTTTTTTTTCATAAAAATTAATTAACATTAAAAAATGTGTTTTAGATCTCTTTCAAAACTTATTATGATCATGACCATAAACATCGATCTATTTTAAATAAATTGTATAAACCAGTTCCGCAATGAAGAAGGCATTTTGTTTTTAATTCAACGCAACAGGATATACGTTGTAGAGTTCAACTTTAATTTTTTTATAGCACCAAATTTTTCAGCAAATAATTAAATAATTTAATCTGCGCTATGAGTGTTTCTAAAACACCCAAAAACACTAAACCTACAAAGTTTTTTACGCGATAAAAACGGATTGGATGTATAGGTTGCCTAAAAAATAAATAAAAGAAAAATTAAGAGTAGAAAAGCTATTATAAAGAATTGACCAGAATAAAAATGTACGTCGGACGTACTTGAAATAGTCTTAATGAATTAAAATCTATTTTTATTTAAATAAAATTTCTTGCCTATATAGTATAACTATAACTATAAGAAAAAAAGAAGAATAATAAAAACAAAAAGGAAAACTGTGAACCAATACACAAAAAATTCTTAGAAGTGGAAAATTTTGAAAATTGTCTACGATAAAGAAAAGTGATGTTGGCGAAGAACAAATAATATTTGCCGAGGTTATAAATTTAATAGAAATTAAAATTTACGTAAAAAAATCTTTTGTTAAACAACCCCGAAGATAGAGGGTGAATTGCTAAGAACACTGTGTTGATATATCACGGGATACTCTCGTAAATTTTCAAGTGACTTATCGGCTGAACACAAAGATATTTTTGTTTTCGCTTGGTTAGATAGTTCTCTACTGTATTGGGAGTACCTCCTCGTTTTAGAGTTATTTCCGTTGATAGCACGGATGGTGCGGTTGATGTGTGTTCGCTAGCGTCGTACACAAAATAGTGTTGCTGTGTATACATCGCTGTAAAACGGTAAGCCAAGCTACGCTAAGTTGATGAGAACCAATAGATCGCGACCGGGAGAAGTAATATAACCGACCCCTTCGTACTTTTAATACAGGAAAAATTGTTTCCAAAAATCGTCGACCGCTAAGCCACTAGGTTTACCTCTTTTTGAAAATAGCTCTTGTTAAATGTGTAATGGTTCAAAATTTTCCAAATAAAAATAAAGATATATGACTTGCGTTTATCCGCTAAATATACAAACAAATAAAAAAAAGTGTAAAATTAAAAAAATTAAATAAAAATGATCTTGAAAATATTGACAGATTATTATATAATATAGAGTACGATTTATAACCTGATTGGTTAGAAAGTATCACAGAAAATATATAATAAAAAAAATTGTAAAAATAATTGTGACTAAGTATTTTTTTTTTGGATGCCCAGGGGCCTTACACAGGTATTCAAAAAAAATTACGAATATTTTTTAACTGTGTTAAAAAAAATTGATCGCTCTGTATATTATTCCTGCGAGAAAGAAATTAAAACAATTTGTGTTCATTTAAAGCTGATAATCTGAAGAATCTATGTAATACAAAACGAAACAAAATTTTGAAACTTTTAATTTCTTTCCATTTTTGTTTTTTTTGGCTACCATAGGCGTCCGGAAAACCTAAAACTCTTAAAACTACTAACAAAAATATACGAGAATGAAAACTGAAGTGAACCAGTGCTGTACGTCAAAAAGGGTACCATTTACAACTAGTTTTTTTAAATTTTCAGTTACCCTCTTTGGTACACTACAATCTTAACAGTAAAGCAACCCCAATTTTTAACGTTTTTTTTTTGGAGTGTATGGAGATGGAGGAAGCCCCATTTTATTCAAGCCTCTGTGCTATACTAATTTACAATGGACCAACTGTGTTTAACACCGTCCAGCGGCGTACAACGTATACATTACAGTAAAAAAGGAAGCATTAATTCAACATAAACCTAAGTAAGTTTTTCCCAAATTTATACTTTATAAAGATTGGCGGTTCATCAAGGTAGGGACAGACTTGTCAAAATAATCATTGAATAGTCGTAGTTTCTGTCTATTTTAATCTAAACGTGACTAAAAAACATGTTTTACTATGAAAAGAAAAAGTATAATATAAGATGTATTTATTTTAAATTTAAGAGACAAAAAGATTTGTAAGCTGCAATCTACTGTACAATTTTTTGGGATTGAAAACTTGTGCCCCTAAATACTGGGTTCACGAGCCGCCACTATCCATTGCAGTGCACTTTTTTTTAATAAGTGCTCTATCACTGAAAAGTAATAATTTGGCAAAGACTAGCCAACAGTCCTAAAAATTACTGGAAAAATTAGGCAGTTCCCTGCCACGTGTTCCATGGTACAAATATTAAAATGGGGCTCCCGGTCGCTGGTAAGACATAAAAATTGGGGCGAAGAGTCAACGTGCGAATAACCCACCCGAATGGTCGGCCGTTGCGTATTCTGTGAGAAGGGGGCTGGCTGCCAGGGCAGTGTAATTCGTGTAGTCCGCATAGGGGGCGTAGATGAGGCCGTGCGGGTCTCCAGGAGAAAGGAGGGACCTAAAATATTAACAACTAAGAATTACTACGCACACAACTAAATCTTAAATTTTTTATTATATGAAAGTGAGTCAACAAAACGCATATATTTTTGTACAAATCGCTAAAGTAACCATTTCCCAAATCTGGAATCAAAACCAACTGGATAATTTCAAAATATAAAGTCTCAGGCATTCCCGTAGATTACTTACCCAGGTGGCGCAGATCCATTTAATATACTCGCTGCCGTCGTAGGTACGGACATTCTGGGGCTGAGAATCAAAGGGGCTCCCAAGGGGGCCGTGGGTGCTCTCAGCTGTGTCGTCAGTCCGGGAATGGCGGGCGACAGGAGTCTCTGGGTTTCGACTGCCGTAGCGGCTATTCGCCGCCACTCTTCGTCAGCGGCTGCAAGAGTTGAGAGGTCTACATCAGTGGAGACTGAACTTAGACATGGTTTATTATGGAATATTTTAGTATTAAATCTATAAATGTTATATTATATCAAGAGCAACTGCGAAAAAATATTGATAAATGGCGGTCATCTCTAACACGTAGGCTGAAAAGTTTTTGGTCTGACACATAGATGTCGCCCGTTTCAAAAAGTCCATATGATTTTTAGGAAGTACTTCAGCGATACGTGTCAAAATTTCATGACAGTTTAGGCAAAGCAATGGCTTGATAAGTGTTACTGGGACTCTGTCCCTGGAAAATCGCTCATCATTTACTAGTATGCTGAATTTAAACGCGGTCGTACAGATACAAATGATGCTGAACTCTCTGGATGCCCAAATGAGGTGGTTACACCGGAAAACATAAAAACAATTCACAAAATTGTTTTGGATGACCGTAAAGTGTAATTGCGCGAGATAGCTGACACCTTAAAGATATCAAAAGAACGTGTAGGTCACATTTTACATGAACATTTAGGCATTAGAAAGCTCTGTTCGAAATGGGTACCGCGTTTGCTCACGGTGGACCAAAAACAACAACGTGTGGATGATTCTGAGCACTGTTTGGACCTCTTTAAGCGCAATAAAAAGGATTTTTTGATGCGATATGTGACAATAGATGAAACATGGATCCACTACTACCCACCGGAATCAAATCGGCAGTCAGCTGAGTGGACAGCCAGCAGAAGAGGTTATCGCCGAAACTGAGGCCTATTTTGAAGGCAAAGACAAATCCTTCTATAAGAAAGGTATAGAAAAGCATTGGACTGATTGTATCGCTCTTGAAAAAGACTATATTGATGAATAAAGCCGAATTTTGCAAGACAAAAATGTTTAAGTAGCCAGATCAGGATGTACACCAAACATGTTTCAAACAACGGGGCATTTGCAACGTTGTCTTGCCATATCGTGTTACATCACATTAAGAGACTTTTTTAAGTTTTCAGTTTAAAAGTTTACGTGGAGTGAAAAGTCTCGAGACTTTTGAAAAACAAGTTTTTGCCCAAAAATCGGTTTTATTCTTCAACATGGTTTCCTTCACTTATTCCGGGGATCTTCCAATATTTGGATACCTTTCATATAGTATGAGTTCTCTAAAATAAGCCTTAGTTTTCCATTCGACTTCCTTATTTTAGCCAAATATCTTCAAACAATTCAACAAACCAACGTAAGTCTCCGCAGATTGTTCGCCTCTTTTCAAGATATTCGATCAGTAGTAGTCCATGCACACCCCAAAAAATACTTGCCAAAACCTACCCAGCTGATGTTTGTATTTTTGGACGCTTCGGTCGGCTTTGATGCGGTTCTACCCACTCTGCAAACTGCCTGTTGGACTCCGGCGGGTCGTGGTGGATCCATGTTTCGTCTACTGTTATGAATCGATGCAAAAACTCCTTTGGATTACGCCGAAACAGTGCCAAACAGCGTTCTGAATCTTCGACACGTTGTTGTTTTGACCAATCCTGAGAATGCGCGGCACCCATCGGTCATATAGCTTTTTCATATGCAAATATTCATGCAAAATATGCCTCACGCGTTCAGTTGATATCTTTACGATGTCAGCTATCCCGCTCACTTTCATTTTGTGGTCATTCAGAACAATATGGTGGATTTTTTTTCTGTGTTTTTTGGAGTGACTGCCTCATTTGGACGACTGGAACGTGGTACTTCATCGGCGCTTGTACGACCGGATTTAAGTTCACTAAACCATCGACATATAGTTGCTTTCGACGGAGCAGATGTGCCATAACAGTTCTCAAGTCATTCTTGGATTCTGGCTGTATTTTTCCCATCAAAAAGTAATGTTTAATCAACACAAGAAATATTTTTTGTTCCATCGTTTTGTAAAAATCAAAAGTGGCGTCACTCAAAACAGCTGTAACTCGCAAATTAATAGAGAAAATGTCATGAAAATTTTACATAAAATTTCTGAGATGACACTAACTGAAAATCATATGGCTTTTTCCGTTTGTGTTGCCATCTCTCGGAAAGTCTCTCTCTTCAGTCTATGTAGTACATTTGTTTCAAAAGAATAAAATACACAAACAATTTTCTATCTACGACTCAAATTGTCCTTAACAATGCTAATCAGCACATTTCTATAAAAAATGTGTGTTTTTTTAACTTTTATTACAGTTTAATTAACCAAACAACGACACAGTGTTAAAAACTGTTAACACATGTCAAACTGAACTAACAGGAAGCCAATAGTGCCTACGGTTACGCAACACACGCATAAAGGTCTTCAGATAGTATTTGTTAAAGTTAACAAAAATATTTAAAATGATACAGAGAAATTATGACAATCTTTCTACTTTTGGAATGGTATTTAAAAGTAAAAATAAAAACCTATGCTAGTTTAGACAACGTCCACTTTTTTCTTGATTTTTGAAAATTCGCCTTTACCGAATTATTGCTTTTAATTCAACTATTATTCTTCTTACGATGCCGTCTCTTCATGAAGGTTAACGATCCATATAGCTAAACGAACTTTAGAAACTGCTCACTCACTCGAAGCACATCCAAACCACCTTTGCATATCCTTCCGCTAAGAATTCTCTCACCTTCCGATCGATCGTTTGCCTTCAATAATTAAACGTGGCAATTCGTATTTTGGGCTCCTCATTATATGTTCGAAGTATTGAGTTTTCCTATTTTTATAGTTGGAAACTCGTTAGAGTACTAAGAGCAAATAACTCTCAAAAAACACCATTACCCATTATAAGAATGAAAACGTGGAAAGACCATTACCAACACGAAATGGCTGAACATCGATCAGAATTTATTACCCAGTCTCCATCCACTCACAAAGTTCAGGGACCAAGTAAAAAATAAATAGAGATACGATATCAAAAGCAATCAAAACAATGAAGAACGTTAGAGCTAGTGGACCAGAGGGAATTCCTGCAAAATTGTTGAAATCTGGATCTAATAAACTAAAGGACATGTTCACCGACCTTTTAGAAAAATTTATAAATGGCGACCAAATTCCTGAAGCATGGAAAATAGCATGGATAACGCCACTTCACAAAAAGGGAAGGAAGGATAAATGTGAGAATTACAGGTGCATATCGGCTCCTTAAGCAGACTTTATGGAAAACTGATTAGAGCAATAATTGAACAAGAATATGCTCCGTACGAAATTGAATAGCAAGCGGGATTCAGAACAGGAAGAACTTGTATGGATAATATTTTTAGCCTTAATCAACTACCCGAAAAGAAAGTAGCAACCAACAGAGAAGTCCATCTAATCTTTATTGATTTTACAAAGGCCTACGATAATGTACCAATAAGAAACTGTGGCAGGTATTGGAAAGAACGTCTATTAACGTTACCGCCATACAAGCAATAAAACAACTATATTCAAATTGTCAATCAAGAATAAAGATTGGTAAAGAAATATCTGAAAGCTTTCACGTCACAAAAGGTCTTAGACAAGGGTGTTGCTTGTCCCCAACGTTATTCAAAGTATATATTGATGCAGCCCTCGATCATTGGAGGAAGAGTTGTCGAGGAATGGGTATCGAAATAGACGATGAGGCAACACTCTATACGCTACATTTTGCCGATGATCAGGTGGTTATCGCCCAAGATCCAGAAGATCGGGAATATATGACAAGGAAGCTCATAGACCAATATAACAATTGGGGACTCACAGTAAACATGAGCAAAACAAAGTACTTGCGGATCGGTGGGGATAGGCAGGACCTGAAACTGGACAATAACATCGAAATTGAAGCATGCGACCAATATACTTACCTGGGAACAGAAAATGAAGTGGAAGAGAGCATAGCAAAGGGGAAAGGACTGATCGGTGCCATGAATTAAATTCTGTGGTCAAAAAATGTCAGTAGGCAAAGAAAGCAAAGATTTACAACGTCATCTCCAAAAGTATAGTTCTATATGGGTGCGAAACATAGCAACTCTTGAAAGAAGGTTAAATGCTTTGGAAATGGATTTTTGGCGAAGATCGGCAAGAATTTCCAAGCTCGATAGGACATCAAATGAAAGGGTCCGGTCGAAAAATGAAAATGGAAAGAACACTGATACAGGAGAGACAATTAAAGTGGTACGGCCATGTCCAAAGGATGCAACAGCATAGAATCCCGAAACATATCCTACAGTGGACACCTACAGAAAGAAAGAAAAAGGGAAGGCCGAAAATAACCTGGTCTATGGGCATAACAAAAGCAATGTCCGAACGAAATCTACGACCAGGTGACTGGGATGATCGGCGAGAATGGAAGCTAGGAACCGGAAGGCGCAAAGTGACGCTATAAATTTTAATAGTTATTAGTAATTCTTTCGTTTTCTTCATTCTTTCCAGTGCTTCCGTGTGTTTTATTTTATGCACCCAGGAGATGCGAAGAAAGCGTTTATAAATGTACATTTCAAAAGCTTCCAGTCGTTTCTCTGAACCAGGGTCAAGGATCCAGCACTCACATCCATACAATAGCATGGAGAATACATACGCTCTCACCATTTTCATTCGGAGTTCAAACCTAAGACTTGTTCTATAGAAAAATCTATTCGTATACATGTATGTCACTCGGGCTTGTCCAATTTGGGAATATATTTCCTTTCTTGGATCCCACTTTATTTATATTGGTTCTCAAATATTTAAATGAGGAAACCTGGTCTAGGGTGCTGTTCCCGATTTCGAGGGATTCTGGTCGTAGATTTTTCTTTGTTATTACCATCTACTTGGTTTTTCTTATATTCATAGTTATTCCAAATCTTCGCTGGCTATTACGATTCGATTGAGCAGTTGCTGGAGATCTTTGATATTATTTGCTAATAGAACTGTATCATCTGCAAACTGTATGTTGTTTAGTGTATTCCCATTAACTATTATTCCTTCAATCGATTCATATATGGCTTCACTAAACACAGCATGAGAATAAAGATTAAACAAAATTGGTGAGAAAATGCATCCCTGTCTTATACCTTGGATTATTTTTGTGCTTTCAGATCTTTCCAGTCCAATTTTAACTTCTACTGATTGTTGCTAGAACAGATTTTTAACAATATTTTGATCTCTTTTCGCCTTTACCGAATTTTTGGTTTTAATTCAAAAAACTGAAACCTAACTTTAAAAATAATATATCATTAACATACATTACATGTTTTTTTTTTAAGTTATACTGAAAACATGTTTGAGCTCGTAAGTGTTGTTTATGATTTAACATTTGGTATATCTGGAAATTTAAGAAGCGCTAACGGAAAATACCGTAATAATTCGTCTTAAAGAGACAAACACATCAAATTACTTGCAGAAAGATCAAAGAAACGTGCGCAGGCTGCTTCCTCTTATAACTTGTTTATTAGCTAACCATATCTTGATACTGTTTTAGTAAAACCGATTTCTATATATTTTCGTTAATTAATTTCATCGTAATCATGCTAAATAAATCGTCTGGTTTTATTATTTTCGTTGGAACCACTGAAAACTAAAATAATAAAGAATCTTGGTAATATTTAAATTTTCATATTCATACAGCAGTCAATTTTTAGATATATAAAATACTGATTGTAGTAGTTTGATGTAAAACTACTGAAAACTGACTAAGTCCATATTTCAGCAGCCTACCCACTGTTTTCTTATTTGTCAATGCAACTCGAGACGCGTTTCGCCGTATCACGGCTCATCAGTCGGGCTAGGATCGACAAACAAGAGAACAGAATTTACTATACTCTATTTATTCGAAACTGATAGTAATCAAAATGCCTGGACTGACCGGCGATCCTATAACAGAGGCGTATTATCTATGTTCCTTAATAACCGGAGTTGGTAAAGCCACAGTTTAAAAAATTTTTAGAGAAGAAAAGGAAGGGGGTATGGAAACTCCAAAAAAAGAGACCAGACAAAAAAGAACTTCAACTGACAGACAACACGAAACAAGCAGTAAGGCGTATTGCTCATGACTTTTTTATGGAAAAAAGAATTGCAACTTTGGATATGCTCCTGCAAGCTGCGACAAGCCACCCAGAAATACCGAAAATGAGTAGAGTAACGTTATGGAGTGTTTAAGGTATGAATTTTTATTGGAAAAATTATGAAAGAAAATCTTTACAGATAGAAAGTGGAGAAATTATACACTGAAGAAGAGACTATAGGAAAGCTCGCTCTAAAGGAAAAAGGATATATTACTTAGATAAGACGTGGATAAATGAAGGGCACACAGTCAAGAAATTTTGGCAAGATAAAAATATAAAAAAAATGCTCGCCAAGTATTCAATGAAGGTCTCTCTGCTGGTCTTAAACTGCCATCTGGTAAGGGTTAATTATTATGCATATTGGAAGCGCATCTCACATTATTTCGCGTTATCTCTTATTATATCTCCCCCTACCTCCAATTATCTAGGCTTATCTCGCCTTATCTCCTATTATCTAAGTTTATGTCGCCTTATCTCCCATTATTTCGCGTTATCTCACATTACCTCACCTTATCTCCCATTATCTAGGTTTATTTCACCTTATCTTCCATTATCTCGCCTTATCTCCTATTATCTAGGCTTATCTCGCCTTATCTCCCATTATTTCGCCTTATCTCACATTATTTCTCCTTATCTCCCATTATATCGCCTTATCTCCTATTATCTAGGCTTATCTCACCTTATAGTTTTATAGACGGAGGTCTTTTATCATTCGTATCTAAGAAAACAGAAGATTATTACGAAGATATGAATTCCGATGTGTTTGAAGATTGGTTTTTCGCAGTTGATAGACTTAATACCAGACGGTTATGTTATTGTAATGCAAGCTATCATTCTAAAAAATTAGAACGAGTTCCCAGCCTTGGGCTGGCTGAAAAAGGACATCCAATTTTGGATGACATTTTATTTCCAGAAAACAGCATTAAGAGAGAATTATTAGAACTTAAAACTTTAAGTTCTCAGAAATAAAGACAAGTACACAAGTTTCGTCATCGATGAAATGGCAACAAACGTTTATCGCCTGCCACCATATCATTACCACGACTTATAAATTAGCAGACGTACAAAATCCTTTTCAGAATGCCACATCTAATGTTTTCACAAAAATGGCGAAAATGCGTCGTGAATGTATTGAGGGTGGAAGATAAAATGTGGACTGTGGACATGACAGTGGATGATATTGTTGAACCTTTAATTACACAAGTAAATTCAAATGAGTCGAACAATAATAGTTTTTCAGGCATGTCGGAGATAGAAGATTAGTAATACTTTTTTCATTGTTGTTTGACTTCCTCATTTGTATATTTTTTAATCAATAAAGTTTCATTGTAAAATGTTATTTTTTTCTAATAAATGTTTAAACATTATAAAACTGTTTCATTCATACTATTCGCATATAATACGTAGACGCCGAAGCGCACCACAACTGGCCAGAACTACTTCAGACTATTTAGTCTCAAACAACAAAAAAAGGGTCGTTTTCCTATTGTATTCAAACATAAGAGATTGCGAATATTAGACTGATGCCAGATGGTACCCCAATAAAGTTGTTGAACGTAGTTAAAACTTTGGGGCCTTTACTACTGCTTGATGCTAATTTGCATAATTCTAGATAATTTATTGCTATCACTTTCAAATAAATAGAATATAGTCCTCATCCAGGTACGTACGGAACGTAATAGTAAGATACAACGAGGGGAACTCTCGAAAACCGCACCGGAAGTGTTCACTTTGTCACCCACTCTGTCGGTTTCAGGCTGATGTGTCAGCCTACGATTGAGTCTTAATTGTGCGTACTTGCTACAATTCGTTGTGTCTTATTGACTGCATGTGTTCTGAATTCTCACTATTACGCTGTATCGAAGTCAGTACTAAAGTGGTGATGCCACTGTTGTACAGTGGACTAAATGTTATGAAGAATACTCAACTTGCTGTGAGAATACGTCAAAATATAACACGTAGGCTGAAAAGTTTCTGGTCTGACACATAGATGTCGCCCTTTTCAAAAAATCCATATGATTTTTAGGACCAACCAAGGAAGCAAATATGTTAGTTTGGGAGCAAATGTGTCCTGGCATGAGCATGCTGCAGGCATAGCAAGGAGAGCTTCTCAAAAGTTGGGAATATTATTTCGAACCAGAAAGCTTTACACTCCACAACAACTGTTAATTATTTACCAAGCTCAAATTCGACCAACTATGGAATACTGCTCCCTTGGAACTACCGTTCAAGCAAAGCAATGGCTTGATAAGTGTTACAAGGACTCTGCCCCTGGAAAAAATCACTCATCATTTACTGGTATGCTGAATTTAAACGCGGTCGTACAGATACAAATGATGCTGAACTCTCTGGATGCCCAAATGAGGTGGTTACACCGGAAAACATAAAAAAATCCAAAAAATTGTTTTGAATGACCGTAAAGTGAAATTACGTGAGATAGCTGACACCCTAAAGATAATAAAAGAACGTATTGGTCACATTTTATGTGGGCATGAGAAAGTTCTGTTCGAAATAGGTATCACGTTTGCTAACAGTGGACCAAAAACAAAAACGTGTTGATTATTCTGAGCGCTGTTTGGATCTGTTTAAGGCAATAAAAAGGATTTTTTCATGCGATATGTGACAGATGAAACATAAATCCACCACTGTACACCTGAATCAAATCGGCAGTCAGCTGAGTGGACAAGAGCCGGTGAAAGCCGCCCGAAGCGACCAAAGATACAACAGTCGGCTGGGAAGGTTTTGCCCTCTGTAATTTTGGGATGCGCATGAAATAATTTTCGTCGACTATGCTGAAAAGGGAAAAACCATCAATAGCAAATATTATATAGAGTTATTGGTGAATTTGACGGCAGAAATCGCAAAGAAACAGCTCCAAATGAACAAGAAAAAAAGTGCTCTTTCATCAAGGCAATCCACCGTGTCCCAAGTCAAAGGTTACGGTGGCAAAATTGTATGAATTGAAGTTCGAATTGCTTCCTCATCTACCGTATTCTCTAGATTTGGTCACCAGCGACTATTATCTATTTGCAGATTTCAAAAAAATGCTCACGGGAAAGAGATTTGGCTCCAATAAAGAAGTTATCACCGAAACTGAGGCCTATTTTGAAGGCAAAGACAACTCCTTCTACAAGAAAGGTATAGAAATGGTAGAAAATCGTTGGACTGATTGTATTGGCCTTGAAGGAGACTATGTTGATGAATAAAGTCAAATTTTGTAAAAAAAAGTGTTTCAAGTAGCTAGACTAAAAAGTTTTTAGTCTACGTGTTACTTTGATGTATGTATGGACCAAAATACGTTAATAATAAAGTATTACCAGTGGCTGAGGCAGCTTTTGCGCTTGAATCCCTATAGGTCCCGTTTATTATGGCTAGTTCCATCAATTGTCTTTTTTTCAGTTCATCCTCTCCTTCTGCTTGCTGAAAATAATAATAAAAAAAAATTAATAAAGCTCTTAAAAAAGAGTTTTTCTTAAAACTACTACTCGCGATATATATTCGGAGAAAGACGGAATTTATTAATTGACTGCACCAAATTTCTCATTACGAGGTGCGTTTTTGAAGTAAATACTATTTTGAATTATGGCCGTTGCCTTGTGCGATCGTTGTTCCGCGCATGCACACTGAGTACCTGCATCAATTTTGGCTAGCCACAGACGCTATTACGGAAGCACTCGTTTGAGTTTACGTTTGTTTGAACGTGTTAAAAATGTCTCAGACCACTGAAAATTCCGCAGATTGTGAAATACGCGCTGTAATTAGTTTTTTAAATGCAAGATACGTCAAAGAGGCCGAAATTTATCGGCAGATTAGTGAACTATATGGCCAAAACGCTATGAGCGATGAAATGGTAAGAATATGGGTTAAAGCATTTAAAGATGGCCGTACAAACGTGCACGATAAGGGACAAAGTTGGCGACTGTTCGTCATTAACGATGACTTGGTGCGGAAAGGTGAAGAAAAAATTCGGGAAAACAGACGATTTACGATTTCATTATTATCTAATGTGTTTCCTCAAGTTTTAAAAGGTGTTCTCTATGAAAATGTGGTAGAACGCCCGTGCTACGGTGGTTAGCAAACCAGGAGGCAGACTTCTATGGGGATGGATTACAGAAGCTGGTCTTACGATAGGCCATGTGCTTTAATATAGGTGAAAACTATGTTGATAAGAGTAAATTAAGGGCTGGACGTTCATGTAAAAATAAAATTGTATTAAAAAGGGTTAAAAAGGGTTAAAGCTTAAAGCGACTCAAACCGTTTTTGGTTAAAACTTTATTATTACTTTTTAGAGTTCCGTACGGAACACTTATAAGATCACTTCGGTGTCTGTCACACCCGATTTTCTCCGAAACTATTTGTCATAGAAAGTTTAAATTTGGTAATAATATAGGAATTGATGGCCTCATCAGAGCCATGTAGTTTTTTAAAGTTAAATTTTGACTTAAGGGGTTAGTTTTGGGGGGTGAAATCGGAAGTGAAAAAAATTTTTTTTACTAGGTAATCGAGTGTGGTGTCAAATGAAAGCTTGTGAAAACACGAGTAAAAAAATATATATATAATGTAATACTTGCACGCACTTTTCTTTGTATTATTTTTAAAAAATCGCGAAAAATCGCTGTCCACTCGCCTTATCTCGAAAAGTACTTATCAAAAAATTTTGAAAAAATTCTGGAATATTCTCCATGGGGCGTAGATTGAACGAAAATTATCACGAGTGCATTAGCTTTAATAATTTATCTGGTATATAAAAAAAAAAACAAAAAATTTCAAGGTCATCAGATTTTAGTAAAGATTGAAAACAAACTTTGTTGAAAACTTATTTGGGGTGTGTTTTGTAAAGTCACTGATCATTTTATACTTCTGTAACGAAATTTTTTATTTGAAAAGCAATCAACGTACGGAACACTAATTGCGCAAGTTCAACTTGCACTTGACCGGTTATTATTAAACTACATGCGATTTTGCATCAAATAGTGAAAAATTTAAATAGAAGTGCTTAAAAATAATTTTTTGAAATTGGCTTGTCGTGCTTGTTTTTTCCATTCGTTTCGATCATTCCTTTTATTGCAGGACTGGGAGAATTTTCCCAAAAAAATGTTTTCCCTTCCTCTGAATATTGTTTATTGGTTAATAATTCATAATATATATATATATATATATATATATATATATATATATATATATATATATATATATATATATATATATATATATATATAAAGTTCGATGTACTACTGAGGATGTAGTCTGAATCAGACTACATCCCCACTAGTACACTGAACTTTACTTCGCACTAGCTAGTCACTACTCTTTTACTTAGTTCAGGTTTAAGTTTGCCGCCAGCGCGTTCTCTTGCAAAAAAACCTAAAGAATAATTTTGTAGTCCAAGCCAGCGGAGACACGGGCACTGCCTGCACAATAACAGTAGCCAGAGGTGTAAATGACTGTGATAAAAACATCTACTTCAGAAACTAAATGTTAACATGCTTTTTGTATATAAAAAAAAAATCAATTCAGACCATTACTGAACCTGAACTAACCTAAAAAGTTCCTTGTATCGAGTCGAAGCAATTCCTAAATAGCTTATTAATTAAGAATCATGTTTAGGCGGAGTTAATTACTCAAATTATTTTTTATTAACAACAACTTATTTTTTTTATATCATCATGAACTAAAATAAATTTCTAAATCTGAGAACAAGTTTACCAACAAATACATCGGTAGTTGGTAGCGTCACCTTACCTCCTCCTACATAAAAGTAAATATTGGCTGGCATGTACAAATATTTATTTTTATGTTTTTATCATCTTTCAGAGAATAAGTTTAATCTGTGCTTTATAGGACAATTATAGTACGTGTATTTTCTTATACTTGGATTTCATTCTTAAGGGATTACATACACCTCGAATTTTCAAAAATTAGATTTTTTTTACGGATTTTATTCTCTTTACTTCTAAGAATTATTCAAACAAAAAAAAATTATGAAAATTCCATTCCATTACAAAGTTATAGCATTAAATATGACTTGGAGTCGGATTGGGACCGCTACCTGTTTTCAGACACTGTCTACAATATTACTCAGTCGAATTTAAATATTTTTTTTTAAATCTGAATAATTACTTTTTTTACAAAATGTCGAGAAGTTTTTTAATTTTTCTAATAGACAATTTTTTTATAAATAATTAAACATACATTTTTTGATGGAAAATTGCACACTAAAATTGGAAACACTGTAAATTTTTGAAAAAAAAAACATTATTTTACAAGATTAATTTTTATTTTTGCATATAGGATATTATTTTTTGCAGACAAGGAGACTCCATAGTTTTCATCAGTGATCCATTTAATCCGATAAAAAATAATGTTAACATTTAAAACATATTTAAAAAAAAAATTCTTATAATTTAAAGAACAATAAAAATATATAATAGACATTCTTTTAACTAACACTTAATAACCTTTCAAATATTTGGAGGCACGAGAACCGTAAACAAAAACGAAATGTATGTTTATAGAAGGATTCTATGGATATTATGGGTGGATAGAGTAACAAATGCTGAAATACTTAGGCGAATGAGCAAAGCCACAGAATTGCTGCTGACTATAAAGGAAAGAAAAACTAGTTATACCGGTCATATAATGAGAGAAGTAAAGTGCACGCTAAAACTGTTCATCGAAGGCAAAATACAAGAAAGAAGATCAGTTGAAAGACATCAAAACTCCTGATTAAAGGAAATCCAAAGATGGTTTAATTGCTCATCAATAGAATATTTTTAGAGCTGCAGTTTTCAGGACTATGTTAGACATTTGGATTATTGAATTAAGAATAGAATGCAGTTATTATTCCGATAATTCGGTGGAAAAAGCGTTCAAATTGTGGTGTTTTTCAATATATAAGGGATATAAATCAGGGGTTGTAAGTTTTAAAATGGAAGCAACGTACATAGAAGATACTGTGTTACTCCAAAATATAAGGTAACAACTCCTAACATTATTTTTAAGAAATGTTTTTCTTATGCCAATGATTAACTTTAAAGTTACTAGAGGGTTGTATGCCAGAGATGACGCTACTACTATTTAAAAAAATATATATAATTTTCGTAAACATAACCTTTCACAAGAATCTTGTCAAATTTTAAAGTCGCTGCGTGATTTAGTTTGTGTGCGAAGAAAAAAATTCTTTTTTATCAAGACAATGCCAGCCTGCACACTTGTATCATCACCATGGCAAAATTCCATGAGTTAAGATACGAATTGCTTCTGCATCCACCATATTCGCCAGATTTAGCCTCCAGCGAATATTTCTTATTTTCGAATATGAAAAAAATGGCTCGGCGGAAAAAAACTTGCTCAAACGATGAGGTGATTGATGAAACAAACGCCTATTGTGAAGGGTTGAGTTAGATGGGATACAAAGTTCATCGAGCTAAAAGGAGACTACGTTGAAAAAAAAATTTACACCTAAAAATGTTTTTTTCCTTATTAAGGCCAGGCACTTATACAACCCTCGTACAAAGGGTTCTAAATATGAAAACTTGTAAGAAGTCAAAAATTTTAGTTCCGCAGTTACGCCACTGGTACGACGAAAAACTAATTATTTCAAAACATATGGGAAACTTTTATACAGTATTATCTCGGAAAATGTTTTAAACACAGTACTAGGCTTTATGTAGTTTTTATAGGCTAAAAGTATGTCAACGAAAGGTAGTCTGTTCATTAACTGCCGTCTGCTATTTATTTGGATAATTTAAAATAAAACTTGTAATAAGATTTGAACGATTTTTAGTCAACTTAGTGCTATAAATAATACACAAATCATAACTTTGGCTAGATTTTATGTTAAATCTCTAAAACTTTATTAGCAACACAGCAATAGAGTGACTTAAATTCTAAAACCTATTTAAAAATTCCAAATATTATTGCCCATATAATTTTTATGACAATAGGCTAAATATTTATGAGAAAATGTCGTCATTTTTAGATACTTTTAGTAGTTTTTGCAGTTAATTTTAGGTATGTTTTTGTTTCTTTGAGAAATTTAGTAAATAGGCGGATTCTTATATTTAGCAGAAAGTTCCATCAATGATTGAATTGGTGGATGACTCATCTTTAGCTGATGACCTAAAATCGTCAACCTCTGGATTAAGCCATTTTGGAAAATAAACATCCCAAATGGAAAGGGATGAGAAAATAAATACATAGAAATCAGTTTAAAACAATTACTGTCAGATTCATTAAAATGATCTAAGATTTAGTTGCCATGGAATCTAAAACTTACAGTTGATCAGGTGTATTTTATTTGTAGAAGCAAACATAAACCAAAAACCTACGATTAAGAGGATAGACCTAGTCATCTGAGTCAAAAAATTCGATTTTTAGTATGATATCTTAAGAATATTTTCTGTAAGTTTCAAGCCGGGTTTCCACCAAACGGACAGTTTAAAAAAACAGTTCTGTTTTTAATAAACAAAACAAAACATGTTTTGTTTTTTTCAAACAGTTTCTGCAGACTGTTCCAAAAGTTTTGCTGCTAGTGTTTGTTCTCTTTTTCCCATTTTGTTTAGTCCCGCAAGAATGTCCTCCGACGACGATTTTTTTAAAATTAGCTGTGGTTTGTTTTTAATTAATGGCCAAAACAGAAAAAACCAAGATATTAGGTCAGTTCACTATTAAAAAAAAAAGTTAATTAGCACAGCAGAATTATTGGCTGATTTAAGCACTGGCGATATTGGGTTAAATGGGGAATTGAGTTCTTCCTGCCACAATTTTACCAGAACGTTAAGTAGCGATTTTGAATTATTAATTAATTTGTTAGGACCTAAAATTGCCAGTCAACTTTTTTAATCATCACTGTAACTAAATATATATATATATATATATATATATATATATATATATATATATATATATATATATATATATATATACTTAGTTGAGAATGTGGAATCTTTGGCACAATGATACTACTCAGTATATATCACCACTACACCAAACACTTTATTTTTGCACTCGACGCGCGTTTCGCTAACCATGTTAGCTTCATCAGGAGCGATGATTGACTAAAGCTAAACTACAAATCTACCCTATTTATACTTAACCTAACCCTTGAATTACTCAAGCGGAACTAATGACAGGGCAGGCTGTCAGTTCCGGTCAAGTACCCAGTAGAGGGGACTATAAGGAATAGGCCCTCTGTCTTTATTTAAACTACTTTTACATTTTATGATTTCCATACTTTCGTATGCGTTCAACAATCTCCTATCAGATACATTTTTTATTAATCTTAGATTATCTTATGTTACAGTATGATCAGCTTCAAGGGCATGTTCGGCAATGCTAGACTTTTCTGTTCTATTGTATCTTAAGTGTGCTAAATGTTCTTTAAATCGTGTTTTAATTGACCTTTTAGTTTGCCCAACATACTTTTTGTCACAATCATTACAACTAATTTCATAAATTCCACTTTTCTGACAATTAGGAATCTTATCTTTGGGATTTCCTAAGATATTCCTCAGATTGTCTGATGACCTTATAGACTAAGGTGAGGCCTACCTTATTAAATACCTTATTGAGTCCCTTGCTATATTTCGGATTATATGGTATGGAGACATATTTGGTGTTATTTTCTTCGCGTGTAAAAAAGGTGGAATTCTGAATATTAAACCTAAATTTATGTCTATTTATTGATTGATTGATTGAGTGATTTACTGATGAAGCTAACATGGTTAGCGAAACGCGCGTCGAGCGCAAAAATAAAGTGTGTAGTGGTGATATATACTGAGTAGTATATATATATATATATATATATATATATATATATATATATATATATATATATATATATATATATATATATTAATAAAAAGTTTAACTAAATAAATATAAATAACCGGTCAAGTGCAAGTTTAACTTGCGCAATTAGTGTTCCGTACGTTGAATGCTTTTAAAATAAAAAATGTTGTAACGGAAGTATAAAATGATCAGTGACTTCACAAAACACACCCCAAATGAGTTTTCAACAAAGTTTATTTCCAATCTTTACTGAAAATTGATGACCTTGAAATTTCTGTTTTTTTTTTATATACCAGATAAATTATTACAGGTAATGCACTCGTGATAATTTTCGTTCAATCTACATCCCGTGGAGAATATTCCAGAATTTTTTCAAAATTTTTTTATAAGCACTTTTCGAGATAAGGCGGGTGGACAGCGATTTTTCGCGATTTTTTAAAAATAATACAAAGAAAAGTGCGCGCAAGTATTACATTATATATATATATATTTTTTACTCGTATTTTCACAAGCTTTCATTTGACACCACACTCGACTAGCTAGTAAAAATTTTTTTTTTCACTTCAGATTTCACCCCCCAAAACTAACCCCTTAAGTGAAAATTTAACTTTCAAAATTACATGGCTCTGATGAGGCCATCAATTCCTATATTATTACCAAATTTCAACTTTCTATGACAAATAGTTTCGGAGAAAATCGGGTGTGACAGACGGACAGACAGACAGACGGACAGACAGACAGACAGACACCGAAGTGATCTTATAAGTGAACACTAAAAATGGTACTTACTTTTTAAATGTTGACAAACTCTTTATAAAAATTGCGTACATTTAATAAAAAGTTGATAACTAGTTGAAAGAGTAGAGTACAAATGTCGCAGAGAACAAAACATTCAGGTGTTTCAACCAAACCGACTAAAAAACACGAACAAATTTGTTTTCCTTTGATGTACCGACTCGAGATGGGAAAGTGTTTTGTTTACTAAAAACACTGTTCCCCGACAAACATGTTTTCGGAACTGTTTATTTTTTACAAAACATGGCTCTTTTTGTTGAGAAAAACAGTTTTTGTTTATGTTTCGTGCTATGTCCGTTTGGTGGAAACCCGGCTTCATAAGAATTAGTCAAAAATTGACGAAGTTGAAAAAGTATGCGTAGAGTTTTCGGAGCAGGTAGCGAGCAGCTGCTCTCAGGCCAGTCTTCGCCGACCTTAACTCGATTTTAGTGTAATTTAAACGTTTTCTTTTATAATATAATATAAAGAGATTCTTTACTTGTCCTTCTTAGCAGGGACAAGGCATTTACATCTGCTATTCTATGGTTCTATATCCGAAACTGGGAGTTTGTGCAGTACCGTTGTACGGTTCACTCGTAGCAATTCAGTTGTAACAGTTATTAATGTTAATGTTATGGGAATTCATTATGGCCGAAATACACATGACTAGACAGCCAAAGTTAACGGAGAACGAGTTGACCTGGCCGACAGTTGCTACAAAGTTCAAAAGAAGCTAGAATGCGTCATAGACAAGAACAAATTAGTATTTTAGAAGCTCAAATAGATGATGAAGATTCAGCATATGGTCCTGGAGTCGATGATTCCTTTACATTTAAGGATTTACTCTTGCATTACTGTTTTTTAATCTGATTTTTCAAACCTAAAACCTTAAACGCGTTTTTCTCGAAATTACTTTTTCTTGAAAACCGCTTAGCGGTGGGCAAGATATCTCAAAAACCACTGAAGCAATTCTGATGAAAGGGTCTAGCCGTACTTCCATGGCGAAACTGCCCCCTATAGGAACCTATATCGTAATCTATGCTATAATGTAGAGGAGGCTAATAGTAGTTGATAGAGAAGATATTACTTCTCTATCTTGATTAATCGTGGATCGTGTCCGATGATGACTTTTTTTCAAAGCGATATATCTAAGTAACTTTTAAAGCTAGGAAAATAAGATTAAATGGCAGTGTTATGGTACACTCTACAATTTATTTTCTAGCAGTTCCCGATGGGCCAAGCCTAAATAAAAATATAAGAAAAATGCAAATAAAAATTTTATCAATCGATTTCTATCCGATCTAATTGAATGACCACTTTGATAAAAAATTTATAATATATGTCTATGTATCACTTAACAGCGTGCCAAGTTTCATTAAAATCCAAGTGGTGTAACATGTTGAAAAAAAAAGTATGTGGACATGTATTCTACGACCGCTACGATAACGCATTTGAACGTAATCGTTATTATTATTTTACTAACCAATTTCACAAATATCACCGCTTAAAAATTCCCCGATACTTACGAGCATGAAAGACTTACGTATGCGCTTAGTAACGAATGATTTCAGGAATAGCTCCCCGTGGGTTAGCGCCCCACGCGCCGATCAAGCCCGTACATGCATGTGATGCATGTACGTTTACGTACATGATTATGATTAGCGCACAGCTGTGGTGCATTTTCGTTCTTCCTATTTACTTAGTTTCACAAATTGAGAGACGTATTGTTTATGTTAAAAAATATATATTTTGTGAATAAAGGAATGAAAATCTTTCTTTTAACAAAAGCTTGATATCGAGCCTCTATTGATGATATGATACTGCCTGCAACGGCAGGCAGTATCATAAAGTCCTCATCGGAACTGTGACGTATATGAAAGTTCTCTTCATCATCATCATAATATTCTTCCTCGTCCGTTGATTCAAGTTGGAAAATGTCGCGTTGTTCTGTATCTATATCAATATGAAAAGGTCCTGCGTTTACGTCATCAGTAGCCGATGAAGTTCTGTACGGGATCAATCGACATTTATCACACAGAACATCTCCAACTTTAAGCAGATTCATGTGAGGAACGTTATCAGTACGTACTTCATTTTCAGTTCGCAATATTTTCTCTATCAACTATTATTAGCCTACTCTACATTATGCTATCAGAAGTTACGGTATAGGTTTCTATCGGGGGTAGTTTCGCCATGGAAGTACGGCTAGACCCTTTGGTACATATCTTCTCTAATCATATTGTTTGTCTTTGACCGAAGGAAGTTTGATTTTATCAAGAAATTTATTTTTAATTAACAAAAATGTAAAACGTGGTAACGTCATTTTTTTCGCTTTTTTTTTTGTTTAAGCCAACGTCATTTGATGATTTTTTTTTTTAAATATTTCGTTCAAAGATAGGATTAATCTTCCAGTAAACTAATTTCTTTGAAAATTTTAATTTCAGATGATCCAGCTCCCATTAATCGTGCACACCACAATGCTCCTTAAAAAGGGGTCGCAGGGGGTAGCGCCGCCATTTTTTTGTCTTAAATAAAATTTCACAAATTGTATTTTAAGCTATGTATTATTAAATAAAATAAAAACCTGATTTATGTAATTAACAGTTTCACTAAAATAAATCCTAAATTTTTTTTTCGGATCCATGACCAGGTACATCCCCTTAAGGCTTTGGTTTAATAATAAATTAAAATGGCATTAAAGAGTTTAGCTTAGCTTCAATATTTTAGTTGTTCAAAATAAACCTCTGTGAACCTTTTTAGTGAATTTGGTCAATATCTTTGCTAATCCAAGGTTTTCTTTTATCCATCAAACAAGTCTCGGCAACTTGAAAACACGGTTTGAACTAGTAGCCTGATGGATGCCATAGTCAATTTAAAAAACCGGTCAAGTGCAAGCTAAACTTGCGCAATTAGTGTTCCGTACGTTGATTGCTTTTAAAATACAAACAGTTACAGAGGTATAAAATGATCAGTGACTTCACAAAATACACCCCAAATGAGTTTTCAACAAAGTTTGTTTCCAATCTTTACTGAAATCTGATAACCTTGAAATTTTTCTTTTTTTTATATCCCATATAAATTATTAAAGGTAATGCACTCGTGATAATTTTCGTTCAATCTACACCCCGTGGAGAATATTCCAGAATTTTTTCGAAATTTTTTGATTAGTACTTTTCGAGATAAGGCCCGGGACAGCGATTTTTCGCGAATTTTTAAAAATAATACAAAGAAAAGTGCGCGCAAGTATAATATTATATATATATATATATATATATATATATATATATATATATATATATATATATATATATATATATATATTTTACTGGTGTTTTCACAAGCTTTCATTTGACACCACACTCGATGACCTAGTAAAAAAATTTTTTTTTTCGCTTCCGACTTCACCCCCCAAAACTAACCCCTTAAGTCAAAATTTAATTCTCAAAACTACATGGCTCTTGATGAGGCCATCAATTCCTATATTATTACCAAATTTCACCTTTCTATGTCAAATAGTTTCGGAGAAAATCGGGTGTGACAGACAGACAGACAGACAGACACCGAAGTGATCTTATAAATGTTCCATACGGAACACTAAAAATATGATTCTTCGAATAATTTAGAAACGAAATTGATTGCAGCGACGCCATGGGTGGATCTATTGCTGAATAAAAGGATGCCCCTAATTTTACTATTATAAGTACTTACTGATAAAATGGAAAATAAAAGGTATGTATGTGAGTGTACTTACAGGTACCAGTAATTTTCTGACTTCTTCGACGGCTCTCTGCAATTTCATTTGTGCTCTATTTTCTGTATCTTCTACTGTCAAAAGGACGTGCAGTTCATCTGACAAGTGTTCCCAGTTGGGTTTTCCTCTATTCTGATCCTCCTAGAGAAAAAAAAAACAGTAGAAATCTACTTGTGCTTCCCTTAACAGTGTTTCGATAATATTTCTATTTGTATTATGTAAAAACACTACCTTCGAATGGTTTGAAATACAGGAACATATTTAAACTGGGATTAAAGGTTACAAGACACCTCGCCATGTACATGTTCAAAACGGTCATTTCTTATTGTACGCAGTTAACCTACAGATGCCGCGACGTCTGATGTACAAAAAGAATTCTTATTAATAAAGGAATTGTAAAATAACCTTAACAGGGTAGTATGGCCGATTAAAATAGCATATTCAGATTTTACAGACCCAACACTAAGGATCCAGAAAACACTATAGACTACTACATGAGGTAAAAAGTCTCGAGACTTTTGAAGAAAAAACAGTGTTTTTGTCAAAAATCGTCCACAGGTCCAATTTCACCATCGATTTTATATAGTCGTAAGCTCCAGCATTATCTTAGTGAAACAACATTTTTTTCTCCGTTAAATGCGGCCTTTCCAGCTGATGTTTGTGTTTTTGGCCGCTTCGGGCGGCTTTCAAGCAGTTCCAACCACTCTGCGGCCTGCCTGTTAGATTCGGGCATGTAGTGGTGGAACTACGGTTCGTCCATTGTTACGAATCGACGCAAAAACTTCTTTGGATTACTCCGAAACAGTGCCAGACAGCGTTCTGAATCTTCGACACGTTGCTGTTTTTGACCAATCGTGAGAATGCGCGACAGCCATCGGGCATATACCTTTTTCACTTGCCAATATTCATGCAAAATATGCCTCGAGCGTTCTTCACGATGTCAGCTATCTCTTTCACGGTTACTTTGCGATCATTCAGAACAATATGGTGGACTTTTTTGTATTTTTTGGAGTAACTGCCTCATTTGGATGTCCGGAACGTGGGGCATCATCGATGCTTGTACGACCGCTTTTAGGTTCAATAAATCGTCGACATATATTAGCTTTCGACAGAGCAGATGTGCCATAACATGTTTCAAGCCATTCTTGGGTTTTGGCTGTATATTTTCCCATCAAAATGCAATGTTTGTTCTATTGTTCTGCGAAAATCAAAAGTAGCGTCACTCAAACAGCTGTAACTCGCTAACCGATAGACGAAATATCATGAAAATTTAACACGAATCTTCTCGAGAGTTGACACTAACGGAAAATCATATGGCTTTTGTTGTGCTGTCAACTCTCGGGAAGTCTCGAGACTTTTCACCCCATGAATTATGTCACTGAAACATCTTTAATATATATTTGGTGAAGTGACTTATTTTAGAGAGTATTTTAACTTGTTAAGGGAAAACATTAATTTAAAGAATATGTAACACGTAGGTTGAAAAGTTTTTTTTGCAAAATTCGACTTTATTCATCAATATAGTCGCCTTCAAGACCGAAACAAGTCAGCCCAACGCATTTCTAACATTTCTATACCTTTCTTGTACAAGGATTTGTCTTTGCCTTCAAAATAGGCCTTAGTTTCGGCGAAAACTGGAGTCAAATTTCTTTCTCGCGAACATTTTTTTTGAGGTCTGCGAATAGATAATAGTCGCTGGGGGCCAAATCTGAAGAACACGATGGATGAGGAAGCAATTTGAACTTCAATTCATGCAGTTTTGCCATCGTAACCACTGACTTGTGATACGGTCTTGATGAAAGAGCACTTTTTTCTTGTTCATTTGGGGCCGTTTCTTTGCAATTTCTGCCTTCAAACGCACCTATAATTTTATATAATATTCGCTATTGATAGTGTTTCCATTCTCAGCATTGTCGATGAAAATTATTCCATGCGCATCCCAAAATACAGAAGCCAAAACCTTCCCAGCCGACTGTTGTGTCTTTAGTCGCTTTGAGCGGCTTTCACCGGCTGCTGTCCACTCAGCTGACTGCCGATTTGATTCCAGCGTTTCCATGTTTCATCCATTATCACAGATCCCATGAAAAAATCCTTTTTATTGTGCTTAAACAGATCCAAACAACGCTCAGAATCATCAACACGTTGTTGTTTTTAGTCCACTGTGAGTAAACGCGGTACCCATGTGGAACAGAGCTTTCTCATGCCCAAATGTTCACACGTTCTTTTGATATCTTTAGGGTGTCACCTATCTCACATAATTTCACTTTACGGTCATCTAAAACAATTTTGTAGATTTTTTGATGTTTTCCAGTGTAACCACCTCATTTGGGCGTCCTGAGCGTTCAGCATTTTTACGACCGCGTTTAAATTCAGCATACCAGTAAATGAGTGATTTTCTAGGAGCAGAGTCCCCGTAACACTTATCAAGCCATTGCTTTGTTTGAACGGTATTTTTTCCCATCAAAAAACAGTGTTTAATCAACGCACGAAATTCGATTTTTTCCATTGCTTTGAAAATATCAAAAGTAACGTCACTAAAACCACTGTAACTTGTAAACTAATCGTCGAAATGTCATGAAATTTTGACCCGTATCGTTTGAAGGTTATTACTTTCTAAAAATCATAGGGATTTTTTTGAAAAGGGCGACATCTATGTGTCAGACCAAAAACTTTTAAACCAACATGTTATATAGTATTTTCAGGGTATCACAAGTCCATCAATAGTTTCCGAGTTTTTTACCCAGAAAGTGGCGTATATTGTTTATTAAGCCCTGTTAGTTTGAGTTGTATATTAGTTTTAAAAAGTCTGAACCCTTGAAAAGAAAAGCTTAACAACTCAACAATTTCAGGATTCTCTGAACTCGTAGTAACTGCAGAAAAATTACTCAAACCTTTCGACGATAGTGCCTAAAGTATTTTAACAAGAATTTCAATTGGTAATTAACAAATAAAAATAGAGAAAAAGAAAATAGTTACAACAAAACAAATACCATTTTATCTAAAAATACGTCGTCAGAATTCAAACCGGCCAATTAGCAGGACACTTACTCGGTTTTTCCATGATTAGGGGCAGCTTGAAATCACAAAAATATCTAAGAAAAACATTTTAATATCTCTCAGAGGAAAATTAACTACGGGCTTTACCATTTGTTTATTTTTTTTTTTCTAGAATAGATTTCTGGCTATCGGCCAAACTGCGGCCATAAGGTATCAAGGGGTGATACCATCTAAGCAAATATATTTTAGTGAACATACTTTATTGTTTTTTTTAAACGTTTCAACTCTATAAAAATAGCATTATGGTCCTAATTTATAATAAAAAAAAAGAGTCATGTGCAATTAGTGTTCGGTAGTGGGGTTGCCTTTAAAATAAAAATTTTTGTTACGGAAGTATAAAATGAACAGTGAACTTCACAAAACACACTCCGAAGGAGTTTTCAATAAAAGGATTAAGAGCCCAGATTGCCAACATGTCTAGTTAGATACTGACTCCGCATTCTACCAGGTGTACAAGTATGAAATGCGGATTTCAGACAACAGATGGTGCACCAATACAGTTTGTGCTATAAAGATTTGACACTGCGCCATTTTGTTGTGTCATCAACAAGTGTCAGACGGGTACGAGTGATAAATTGGAAAAGTGTGTGCATAGTATTGTGTTGTTGTGGTCAATATGTCGAAATTTTTACCGAACAAAGAGCATTCGCGGATAGCATTAATTTTTTGTTTTCATTTGAAGAAAACTGCTGTTGAATCATACCGATTACTTAAAGAAGTTTATGGTGAACATGCTCCATCGCAAGATACGTCTGAACGATGGTTTCGGCGTTTCAAAAGTGGTGACTTCGATGTTGCAGACAAGAAACGTGGAAAAACGCCAAAAAAATACGAAGATGTGGAATTGCAAGCATTGTTGGACGAAAATGATTCACAAACACAAAAACAACTCGCCGAGCAATTGGGCGTTAGTCAACAAGCTGTTTCCAATCGGCTACGAGAGATGGGAAAGATTCAGAAAGACCGATAGATGGGTACCACATGAGTTGAACGACAGGCAAATGGAAAAGCGCAAAAACACGTGTGACATTTTGCTCGCTCGGTACAAAAGGAAGTCGTTTTTGCATCGTATAGTTACAGGGGATGAAAAATGGATTTATTTTGAAAATCCCAAGCGCAAAAAATCATGGGTAGACCCAGGCGCACCATCCACATCGACCGCAAGACTGAATCGCTTTGGCAGAAAGACGATGTTCTGTGTTTGATGGGACTAGAGGGGCGTGGTCCATTATGAGCTGTTAAAACCTGGGGAAACGGTTAATACTAAACGTTACCAACAACAATTGACCGATTTGAACCGTTCGCTGCTTGAAAAAATACCAAAATACCGAAAGAGGCAACACAAAGTCATTTTTCTTCATGACAATGCTCCATCACATACGGCAAAACCAGTTCGCGACACGTTGGAAGCACTCAGCTGGGAAGTTCTACTCCATGCGACTTACTTACCAGATTTGGCTCCTTCCGATTACCACTTGTTTGCATCGATGGGTCACGCACTTGTTGAGCAGCGCTTTGGTTTGCACGAAGATGTTAAACAATGGCTCGATGAATGGTTCGCATCAAAAGGGGAAGATTTTTACTGGCGTGGTATTCACAAATTGCCCGAAAGATGGGAAAAATGTATAACAAGCGCTGGAGCATACTTTGAATAAAACACTTTTTTTATCATTCTAACGAATTTAACATGTTTTTTTAGAAAAAAAATCCGCATTTCATATTTGTACACCTGGTAATCAGACCAACCGGAATAAGACAAAAAGTTCCATGTGACATGTACATATGTATCTTAAATTTTTTTTTTTATTCAAAGATATATAATAGTTATAGCATCTTAGTTACCTAATAGTCAATAAATCAATCTAACTCAATCTAGAATCTAGTAATAAAAGTTTAAAACAAATATTTACTACCTAAATATTTGTTAAATTATAAATAACTCAAATAAAATTATTTTCTCTCAGTACCTAATGCTTAAAGCAGTAGTTATCAGTACCGGTTCAATTCGCAACTTTCGACGAAATAAACCTTCACCATTTTGAGGGTCAAATAGTTTTTGTTATATCAGATAAATTATCAAGCGTAACGCACTCGTGATAATTTTGGCTCAACCTTCACTTTATGGAGACTATTCCAGAATTTTTTCAAAATTTTTTGCTCAGTATTTTTTGAGATAGGGTAGGTGGGCAGGTGTTTTTTAAAAAATAATACAAAGAAAA
Source organism: Pachyrhynchus sulphureomaculatus (assembly GCA_019049505.1). Classification (NCBI taxonomy): domain Eukaryota; kingdom Metazoa; phylum Arthropoda; class Insecta; order Coleoptera; family Curculionidae; genus Pachyrhynchus; species Pachyrhynchus sulphureomaculatus. Next base: position 45,061,391 of record CM032452.1, read on the forward strand.
GTGTGCGCAAGAATTACATCATATATATTTTTGAACTAGTGTTTTTACAAGCTTTCATTGATACCCCGCTCGATGACCTTGTAATTTTTTTTTTCACTTCCGATTTCACCCCCAAGATTAACACCTTAAATCAAAATTTAACTTTTAAAACTACCCGGCCCTGATTGGGCCATTAAGTCCTATATTTATGCGAAATTTCAACCCTCTATGTCGAATAGTTTCAAAGAAAATCGCGTGTGACTGCCGGACGGACGGACAGACAGGCAAACAGTGTGTGTACTACTACACTACACTAAAAAGACAGGAAGATAGGTAGGTTTAAAAGTCTATGATAATTTAATATATTCCTTTAGAACTAAGGTGAATTTCAAATGAAACTGTTTATATAAATGAACTAGCTGTGCCCGTGGCTCCGCTAGCGTGGACTAAAGAATTACTGTTTAGGTTTTTTTGCAAGAGAGCACGCTGAAGGAAAATTTTTTTCCTACTTGAATCACTATTATTGTCACTGCTTATTCGTCATGTTACCTAACGTAACAAAATATATACTAAAACAAGAGAACATATGTATGAATTTTAAAAAAAAGTAAATCGGATAACTGGTTCTTGAATGATAAGTGAACTAACGGACAGACAGACAGAGAGATGTTGCACTGCAGCTCTGAAAATACCGATAGTATTTGTTGAGAACCAACTTCGCAGATTTTTTAGCCAGAAGATACGTCTGCGTCCTGATCACCCTTTTCCAAAAACCTTTCCTTAGAGTATTTGTTGTAATAATCCATATCTGTGGAAATCTCTCATTAAGTGTCCTAAATATTCCAATTTTCCTACTTCCTGTGATCTGTACTTATCAATAATTGTTATTCTAATAGTAACATTTTTCTAGTTTTTTATTTGCAATTTTTAGTATTCCGAATGGAACAGTTTCGGTGTTCGTCTGTTCCACCCGATTTTGTCCGAAACTATTTGTCATAGAAAGTTGACATTTAGCACAAATATAAGAATTGATGGTCCAATGCCTTGTAGTTTTGAAAGTTAAATTTTGCCTTAAGTGGTTAATTTTGGGGGGTGAAATCGGAAGTGAAAAAAAAATTACGAGGTCATCGAGGGTGGTGTCAAATGAGAGCTTGTGAAAACACGAGTTCAAAAATATAGATGATGTAGTACTTTTGCACATTTTTCTTTGTATTATTTTTAAAAAATGGCTAAAAACAGCTGTCCCTCCCTATCTCGAAAAGTACCGATTAAAAAATTTTTAAAAAAATTCTCAAATATTCTCCATAACGTCTAGATTGAGAGAAAATTATCACAAGTTCATTACGTTTGTTAATTTATCTGGTATAAAAAAAAAACTCTTAAAACTGTGACCTGACAATATGGTGGAGCTTCTTTAAATATACTTTTCAGTACATTATTGGCGCGAGTCGCTTCTGTTCCGAGACAATTTTATTTTATTTGTTTATAATTAAACAAATATTTAGGTAGTAAATATTTGTTTTACACTTTTATTACTAGATTCTAGATTCAGGTAGATTAATTTATTGGCTATTAGGTAGCTAAGCTGCTATACCTATTATACATTATTGACTAAAAAACGTGAAAATACATATTGGATCTTAAGATGTCAGGGACCTAATTAACTTAGCCTAGGCAAGAATTTTATTTTATTTTAAAAGCAATCACGTTACGGAACACTAACTGTGCAAGTCTAACTTGACTGGTTTTGATATTTGTGTGAACTTCGAAATGTGAAAAGTTTATTAATAATATTCAGCTTACATGGTATCACCCCTAGAACTACGGAATTCTAACTAGGCACCCTACAATTAGAGGTAGAAAAGATGTTATAAATCAGTGAAGGAGGCGGAAGAATTTGAAATTTATAGTCTACCTGTGATTTTTTAACATGTTCCAAAAATATGTTTCTTACACCTAGCGTAGAGTTAATTTCGAAATAGAAATAGATTTTTATCGTTCTGTTGACAACTTGAAAAACTGTATTTTTGTGTGGTGTTCCAGAAGGTGTAACTATTATACAGCTCATGCATCATGTAATCCGCTAAAGTTGTCAAAACTCAGCCTTTTAAATAGAATAATAAATATTTATAACTGTACAAACATGACTTCTAATAGTATCAGAATAAAGACTGACTGGTATTGCCATAGTGATTAACCTGGAGCTAGTATTAACTTCACGTTGATCAACTGGGGCTTAAGACTCTAATATGGAGGCCGCGTTAAGTAGGTCTGTTGAGCTTGGCGAAAGTTTTACTGCCGAATAACTATATTAGTCAACGATCTTACTTTAAACTCTGAACCCAAACCCAACTTTAATTTTCAAAAATGTATGAAAAATATTTGATCCGTTCTTATTTGCGAAAACTGCAACCTTCTTCTTTCTCAGCCCTCCATCATCCACTTCGAGACATAAGCCTCTTTGTACTTCTTTCACTCCTGCCTGTCACTTTTACTTCATGCAGCCATCGTTGTACTGGTCTCCCTCTGCCTCTCTTTGTTTCTCTGGGTCCACTATGCAATTTTGATGGTCCACCTCTCGCTTTCCTGCCTAGCAAGATGCCCCACCTAATGCCATTTCAGTTCGAACACTCTTTCCATTACAAATACCACTTTGGTTTTGTGTCTAATAATGCTATGACCTTGTCTCTCAATGGTATACCGAGCATCGCACGGTCCATGTGCTACTAGCAGCCGGTCGGTACTTTGATGTGTTAAAGCCATTATCTCAAGGTCATAGATAGCTACTGGTAAAATGCCAGTATTGTGAGAAAAATCAGACTGGCATGGGCAGCATTTGGCAAACAAAGGAAAATACTAACCAACAAAAGAATTCCTTTGAAACTAAGAAAGATGGTATTCGATCAAAGCATTTTACCAGTTCTCACCTACGCGTGGCCCAGTCATGGACATTGACTAAGAAGATGATGGATCAACTGAGTAAAACAGAGAGACCGATGAAACGTCAGATGCTGAATATAACATTACAAGACAGAATCAGAAACAAAAGACCAAAGTGATAGAGGTGAGAGAACAGGTTCCATGAAATGGAAAGGGGCAGGACACATAATGAGACAACAAGATGAGAGATGGAATAAAAGAATACCAGAATGGATGCAATGGTTGGGACAAAGATCCAGAGGAATGCCCCAAACAAAATGGAAAGGTGACCTGAAAAGAATGGTTGGTTTAGGATGGATTAGAAAGACGCAGGATTGAGAGGGAGGGAAAAAGGAAGGGGAGGCCTATGTCCGACACTGGATGGAAGAAGATTTATTAGATAGATAGATAGAGGCTGCTTAAGATGAGAACGATATCATCCGGGAACCGTAGATGTTTAAAGTAAGACCTGTCGATTTTTAGGCCCCTTCCCTGCCTCTCCAATTTTCTAAATACTTCCTCTTCTGCAGCCTTACAGTGTCAAAATTACACTTTTAATCAGAGGGTAAAGTTGTACAACTGTTCCAATAAAACTCCGAGAAGTTTGTATGGAAAGGACTACGACTTTTAAATTACGAGGAGGTCTTTGAAGTTGTCTATCCAGCCATGAAAATGGCGCTATATAAAAAACTGCTTAGTTGTCAAATAACTGTGAAACTTTGAGAAGATGTCGTTTAAGTTCGTTACGCTTTGCGGTTTTTACGATTTTTTTCCTATCGAAAAATTAGTGAGTAATTTTTGTTTATGGGCCTAGCACACGTGTTGTAGGGAAGTCCCCGCTTCAGGAGCGGCATGTGTGCGGAAAAAGCGATACACGTTGTTCTTGAATCACTGTAAATTGTACTCGATGGGAAACACAGCGGTGGGCAAATTGTTCTAAAGGGATGATGTTCTCCATATAAAAGACTGCTTGAAAAGCGTTGTACGCGGAGTAACAAGCTGAACCTCATACGGATGTGAAGCACCAGCGCGACGTGTATTTCTAACATGCACCGCTTTGGGAGGAATTAAGCGGGCTACATCCTTCGAACACTTTCCATGAAAATACTTGTAGTACAGACTCAAGTCGCCAACCGTTCTTCGATTCCAAGCGAATCAAGGCCACTCCAATCAGACGAACAGCTCTTCTCTAAACAGAATCCAACAAATGCAATTTATGTTTGGGAGCGGAGCCCAACACATGGGAGCAGTATTCCATAGTTGGTCGAATTTGAGCTTTGTAAAGAATTAACAGTTATGTACAGTAATAAAGTTACTCACTAAAGAGGCAAATGAACTAAAAGTTAGTCATGAAAGGATGTTCCAGGGTAGAAACTGGCGACTAAGGAAATTTCTCAAGAACATTTGTCACAGGCGAGAATTGGGTCTTATTATTATTAGGATCCTACCAGAGGCAAGAGTCAATAAGCTGGGCTCGCGCCGATTCCCGATAACTACAGGTTCCACAAATCTCGCACAATTCATGGCATTCCCAAAAGCTATAGATTCATCGAGTTACAACGTCTACCCCCTTAGTCCTTATTTAGCATACTGAGACTGCTCTTTGTTTAAACATCTCAAGAAAGACCTTCGAAGTATATTACGGTAGTTATGTAGAAAAATATTTGTTTTCGTTCTGCGAGTTTTCATTCATAGTTAGCTAGATAACTTAAAAACAAGCACCCTTGTACTTTGATTCGTAATAATCCATTGGTATTTTAGGCCGAGAAATAGAGGAACGGCTAGAGAAACAGGACACATTCACCTTACATAAAAAGGCGATGGAATTGGGAGGAAAAAAACAAGAAACAATTCTGAGAAACGAAATTATATTGGATATTAAGGATAAAATAGAGACATGCATTGAAATAAGAAAAACCAAGTGGATGGTAATAACAAAGAAATCTTCAGAATCTCTGGAAATCAGAGACAACCTCGTAGAACAGGTCTCCACATTTAAATATTTGGGAACCAATATACATGACAAATGGGACCCAAGAAAGGAAATATATTCCCGAACTGAACAGGCGCAAGTAACATACATGAGTATGAATAAAGTTTTCCATCGCACAAGTCCCAGTCTTGAACTCCGAATGAGAATGGTAAGAAAGATGGTATGTATCCGTGCTACTGTATGGATGTGAGTGCTGAACCCTTGACCCTGGCGCAGAGAAACGACTGGAATCTGTTGAAATGTACATTTATCGCTTTTTCCGCATACGTGTAGCTCCTGTAGCGCTTTAGGGACTTCCCTGCAGCACATGTGCTAGACCCATTAAAAACAAATTATATATATATATATATATATATATATATATATATATATATATATATATATATATATATATATATATATACATTTTAGACGCCTTCTTCGCATCTCCTGGGTACAGAAAAAAAAATACAGAAGTACTGGAAAGAAAAAAATGAAGGAATTACTAACAACACACCCCGTAATGTAATCCTTCAATATCTACTTGCTTTCTACAAACCCCCCGTAAAGTTTTAAGTATACCTACGCCTCTGACTAATTATCAATTAGGAGGCGCACAATTTAAACGATACGAAACGAAAGAATTGCCTCTGACATTCGTCGGATCAAATTGACAGTTTTATGTCCCTAATTTATTTAAATTGAGATAAATCAAACGTTGAATACACACCTTCTTTTTATCCCTCATGCTGCCCTTCCCCCGCACCATTATTTTACAGCCGGTTTCTTGTTCTAATTGCTTGGCCGTCATGCCTCGGGGACCGAGGATCCTTCCCACGAAGTTGAACTGAAATAAAAAAATAAGAAGAATACATTAGTGAAACACGGTAATTGTTTAATTGGGTTAGGTATAAATTAAGGTATATTTTGCCTTAATACCGCGAGAGTACATTCGCGGTCAAAATAATCGTGTTCCTTGGTCACAGGTCTATAAACATGAAAAACAAGGAGGAGTACTGCATATTTAAGTGCCAATAAACAAGAAATTTAATTTTTCTTGTAACGTAAATATCAAGGTATAAGATCCTGCCTTTTTGCTTTTTTAATGGGGTAATAAACGACCCTATTAAGGTTTTGTGCATAGTTGCCAGGTATTACGATAAACGTATTTTTATTTTACTTGCTTTGTATACCGCCTTCACCTGCAATCATATTGAATCTATTTTTACCTATATATTTACTACTATCTGGCAACCCGGTTTAGAGCCCTTTAAGTATTTGATAATATAGGCCTAATGACCATAGGTCCCCAAAAGATTCGAAAGACACTTTTTATTATTTTTATTTTTAGTTTTACTTACAACTTACAACGGTTCTATTTTAATTATGTGGAGTCCGAGGGAAAATTGCAATAGTGGCTATCGCAAGAGAAAACATTTATCACTTGACGCTAAACAAATAGTGAAAATTTTTTACGACAGTTTGGTAAAAAGAAATTTGAATAAACAAAGTGCTTTGCAAGAAACTAGTGAACTAACAAAAACCCCAATTTCTACGATTAAAGGTATTGCAGGAAAACCATCACTCGGGAACAGGAAAATATGGAAAGATTTTCAAATATATCATGTAAACGATTGTGAAAAAGACGTCATCAGAGAAAAATATAAACTATGTATGAAGAGCAGTTGGTGCCGACACTAGACAAAATAAAATTAAGACTGGTGCAGGACGGGACCAATACACATTGTGGCCCTTCACAGAATTCTCTTAAGAATGGGATTCACGTTCCGAAAAATCAACAAAAGGATGTGATGGAGCCACAAAGATTACGAATCTTGCGACATACTTATTTACAAGAAATTAAAAAGTATCGATCAGAGAATTGGCCAATAATTTACCTTGACGAAACATGGGTCGATGCCCATGACACTGTGCAAAAAGGGTGGGTTGACAGCAGTACAAAATGTCAGACTAACGCACCTTTAAATAAAAGTAAACGAATAACCATTTTGCATGCTGGATCTGAAAACGGTTGGGTTTCAAACTGTCTACTATTATTCTGCAAAAAAACATAGAAGATTCTAGTTTGGACTATCACGAAGACCCGACCGCAGAACTTTTTGAAAATTGGTTTCAAAATTCCCTTTTGTCAAATGTTCCCGAACAGAGTTTTATAGTTATGGACAATGCAAGTTACCATAGTCGCCTACTAAATAAGGAATATATGTTAGAAAATGACATTTATTTTGCCTTTAGTTATATATCTTTTGGAAGTTTTGAAAGACTATAAATTGAAAAAGAAATATGTTTGTGATAGTATGGCTGAGAAAATGGGACACACTGTTTGCGGCTTCCTGCGTATTATAGTGTGTTTAATCCAATTGAACATATTTGGCATCAAGTGAAATCAAAAATAAGGGCACAAAATGTTTCTCCTACTTTAAGCGTGTCAGTAGTTGAATTAGAAAAAAAAATTATAAATGAAGTGAAAGCTGGAAGAATTCCATCCCGCACGTTGTTAAAGTTGAAGATTCATATATTTATGTAAATAATATAAAACAACTGATAATTACCTCAGCTGATGACAGTGATAGTGAAACCGAATTAGGCTTAAGTTAAAATATATTGTTATTTATATATGTCCCCTCTTGTAAACCTCATTCATTCAAACTGTATATTTGTACTTCTTATCCATTTGTTTTTACATGCATCTATAAATAAACATCTCCAAAAACACTTATAATTTTATTTTTTTATCCATCTCTGCAAACCATCATAAACAAAAGGTCAGAATTTTTTGGGACAGGCTATATAATTTGCCTTAATACCGAGAGAGTACATTCGCGGTTAAAATAATCATGTTCCTTGGTCACAGGTCTATAAACATGAAAAACAAGGAGAAGTACTGCATATTTAAGCGCAAATACACAAGAAATTTAATTCCTATATTTTTGCCAAATTTCAACTTTCTATGTCAAATAGTTTCGGAGGAAATCGGGTGTGACAGACACCAAAGTGATCCCATAAGTGTTCCGTAGGGAACACTAAAAATAGTTTATAACCATAAAATGTGCACATAAACATTTAAAAAGGACAAATAAGCGTCTTGTAAAATTGCACTGACCATAAAAAATTAAAACCAGTCCGAATCGTATACGCTCTATAAAAGCATTTTAAAAAATATATTCACGCAGCAGCTGTTCAGTTAATTATCACAACTAATTGGTAACATCGAATGAATTAATCGGAATAAATTATGCTTATGCGTGACACATCTTGTTCCTGGTTTAAAATATCTATAAGAAATTTATTAATTTTTGATTAAAGGAATATAAGTGTTGTATTAGGCGCTAGCAGCCACTATATTTACCCGTTGCTCCGCCCGAATAGTTTAGGCGATTTTGGACAAAAATCTTATTTTGTCAGTTTTGACCAATAAAAATATGATCGCAAGGAGATTTTTATTTCTTGAATTTGAAATACATTGGCTAGATTGATACAAGAATTTTTAAATTTATTTGCTCATTCAAGCTATATTTTCCTTTTTTTAGAACCAATAATTAAAAAAATGATGATTTTTATAAAACCCTAACTATCGCACCGACAATTATCAAATATTTTTACCCTACAGCATGCATTTTGAGATTCTTGTTTTTTAGGGACACTCTACGGTCACTATTTTATTGCAAAAAAAAACTAGTGAATTAATATTCACTAAAGGTAACAAAGACATTGTCTATACAGCGCACAAAAATAAATAAATTACAGACACTTCACAAATTACATAAACAAGAAACCGGCCAAGTGCAAGTCGGCCATGTACAATTAGTTTGGTTGAGACCAACGCAAATTTTTATGGGTTATAACGAACCCGGTTATAACGAACTTCCGGATAAAGCGAACCAAATTTGGATGTTTTGTGTCCGTTTATAACGAACTTGCCATTCCCCGTGCTTAATGTCCCGCGACTTGATCTAGGAAATTCACCGAAACTCGCTGGGAACCCCTATTCTACTTGTTTCCGCCACGTCGCTAGTTCGAGCAGTAATATTTTCAATTCACTGGTTGTGTTATGCGGGTCTAATGCATATTTGATTAAACTAGTAAAGTGAATGTTTAAGTTTTTATTTTAAAATGAGTACACAAAAATGTAAAGCGTTTACTTTAAAAGATAAACACGATATTATAAGGAAAATAGAGTTAAATAAAGTGATGTTTGCAAAGAGTTGAATTTAACTAAATCTACGGTTTCTACCATATGGAAGAAGAGGCAAGAAATCTTATTAATCCATGATAAAAGAAACTTTAGTTGTAAAAGAGTAAGAAAATCTACACATGATCAAGTCGATAAAGGACTCCTTAAATGGGTTAGTCAAAAATGATATGAACATGTTCCTATTATCCGCTACACTTTACAAGAGAAAGCTAGTGAATTGGTAAGAAAAATAGAGAACACCGAGTTTAACTGTTCTAGAAGTTGGATTGAACGATTTAAAAAGCGACATAATATTAGTGGGTGTAAGATAGGAGAAACTGCAGGAGTGGATATGACAGTTGTTGATCAGTGGTTGGCCAATGTATGGCCGGAAATTCGAGAAAGTTATGAATATGTGGACATTTTTAATGCGGATGAAACGGGTTTGTTTTACAAGATGACGCGTGATAAGACATTAAAGTTTGTCGGAGAGAATTGTGCTGGTGGAAAATTATTAAAAGTAAGGATTACTGTGTTGGTAACTGCAAATATGTCTGGAACAGAGAAAAGAAAATTGTTGGTGATAGGAAAGTCCGCCAATACCCGGTGTTTTACAAACAAACATTTACCAGTAAAGTACAAATCAAACAGTAAAGCCTGGATGACATCTGATTTTTTTTAAAAATGTCATTATAGAAAGATTTTACTTATGAAAATGTTAGAGACGATCGATAAAGGTAACATTTTTTCTGTAACTCTCTTGGACACTATAAACTTTATCCATATGGCTTGGCAAAGAGTCAGTAGAAAAACCATTGCAAACTGTTTTCACCACGGCGGATTTTTAAGAAAGGAATATAGATATAGCTCAGATGATGAGCTACCGTTGACTCAGAGGATCGAAAAACACGAGAAGATCCTACTGATTGTCTAGAATTTGTTTACGATGCTGACATTCAATAAAGTACAGTGGAAATCGAGATTAAAAAGATGTTTAATCACTTTAATTCTGAAGAATATGTATGTGCTGATAAGGAATTAATGACGAGAGAAATATTAACTGATGATCAAATTGTGACATCAGTGACTTCTAGAAAGATTTTAAGCGATAATGACGATGAAGACGAGCTTGGAGAAGGAAATAATATTTATGTTCCATCCATTTTAGAAATGATTAAGAAAATGACTGACAGTCGCAATTTTTTGGAATCTCGTGTGAAGTTTCTGAACATATATGGAGTAGTTTTTGTGACCTTGACAATTATATAAATACCATTTCTTTTTCAAGTAAAATTGTACAAACGAAAATTACTGATTTTACTGTATAAACTACGTATTTTAATGTTTTCGTTTATACTCGTATATGTACGAACATTATTATTAGTGTGACTTATTTTATTTTCCTTTGAAAGTTTTCTTTTAATTTAATAATTATGATTATTCATTTTTCTAGGCATTAGCGCCTAATCTAAACAAAAAAGTAGCGAAAATGATATTAGATTTTGTTTACTGTTTATAACAAACTTCGGATATAGCGAACCATTTTGAGTGATTTTTTGGAGTTCGTTATAAACGGACTTCAGTGTATTGTGTGTATATATATATATATATGTATGTATGTATATATATATATATATATATATATATATATATATATATATATATATATATATATATATATATATATATATATATATACATATATATGTATATACATATACCTTATGTATATATACATATATATGTATATATACATATTACATACTTCTTATATATATATATATATATATATATATATATATATATCCAAATATATATACATACGAAAAGTGAAGTTGCGTGAGTTATATGTATATACATATATATACATATACAAAGTGGGTGCCGCGTTTTGCTACTGTTGATATATATATATATATATATAAATAATATATATAGTTTATATATATATATATATATCACTCCGGAATCAAAACGATCGTCATCTGAGTGGACAGCAACTGGTGAACCTCGTCCAAAGCGCCCGAAAGCAACAACAATCGGCTGGAAAGGTTATGGCCTCGGTATTTTGGGATGTGCGTGGTGTAATATTTATCGACTATCTTATATATATATATTATATATAGCGTTTATTATATATATCATATATCAATATATATATATCGAATTGCTCCCACATCCACCGTATATATATATAATGCGATTCAAAAGCTCCCGGACGGTATATGGCTAGAAAACGAAATAGTATCGACTTGCACCGATAGGTACGGAGTAAATTTCGAGTTGCTTGCTCGTCCAATTTGTTTTGCAAGTACGTTTGCATAGAAGTCTAATTGTGCCTTCCTGCAATTTTTACAATCGATACAGAAAAGAACCAACCCGTGTGTGTGAAATTTTGTTCTAAATCTAGGAAAAGTAGAAATAAAAAGAATGATATGATTCTGAAAGATTTAGGGACGAAGTTCTGGGCGGTACGCAGATTGTTGAGTGGTTAGCGCTATTTAAGGCCGGCGAAACTTCGATAAAAGACAACGAGCGTTTCAATCCACAAAACAACCATGTCTGAAAATATCGCCAAAAAATTTTCTAACAATAAATAACGGTGGAACCGGTGCGTTTGGGTACAGAGGGGCTACTTTGAAGGTGACGGAAGTAAAGAAGCCCAAAAGTTCTTTTTTTAGGTTTTATAGTGTTAGTCCTGGAACTCTTGGATCACACCACTTATATGTATACATATATGTTAAATGGTAGTGTACATATATCTAGTCATTTGGGTCAAAAAATTCGATTTTTGGATTTTTACATTTTCTTTTAGTATAATATCTTAAGAATATTTTCTGTAAGTTTCGTAAGAATCGATTAAAAATTAACGAAGATATAGCATATTAAAAGAAGTACTGTTTCGTAGAGTTTTCGTAGCAGGTAGCGAGCAGCTGCTCTCGGGTCAGCCTTTACCGACTTCAATTCGATTTTAATGTGTTTTAAATTTTTGCTTTTATAATATAATATAAAAGATTCTGAGATTCTTCTTAGAAAGGACAAGGCATTCACATCTGCCATTCTAAGGTTCTATATGCGAAACTGGGAGTTTATGCAGTACCGCTATACAGTTCACTTGTAGCAATTCAGTCGCCGCAGTTATTAAAGTTAAATATAATGACAGCCATAGGAGATCATTGTGGCCGAAATGCACATACGAGTAACTACGCAGTTAAAATAAACGGAAAACGAGTTTGACCAAGCCGAGCGACAATTGCAAAGTACAAAAGAAGCTGGAATTTACAGGTACGAATTTATTTTTGTATTACTATTTTTTCACTTGATTTATCAAACCTAAAAGTTTAAACCCGTTTTTCTCGAAACTAATAGGTGTTTCGGTTAATAATGTCGATTTTGCTAAGAGATGGCGTTACTAATGCACTTGTTGGTATAGACTAGTGACATCTATGGCGTTTGGGAAGGTAAACATACACCATCAAAAGCCTGTTCGTTATTAATTGTCATTGTGCGAAAAACATAGTTCTTCATAGCTTTGAATATGTCGTGTTTCGTATCAGAAAGATACGTCTTGCGGGGAAGTTTAATAATCTTCATTTATTTGAAGAAAACGGCTGCTGAAAGGGCTGACCTGGGTAAACCCAGGCCAGCCTTCAATATCACAACCAGTGCGCAATATACAGGGAAAGAAAGCTTTGCTGTGTATTTGGTGGGATAGTAAAAGAGCTGTGTATTACGAACTGCTGAAACGATTTCTGGCGAACGATACCGACAACAATAGATAAAGTTGAACCGAGCATTGAAGGAAAAACGACCAGAATACGCCCAAAGACACGATAAAGTCATTTTTCAACATGACAATGCTCGGCCCCATGTTGCAAAATGTGTTAAAAACTATTTGGAAAACATTAAATGGGACATTCTACCCCACCCGCCGAATTCACCGGACTTAGCCCCTTCAGACTACCACTTATCTCGATCGATGCAGCACGGACTTTCAGAACAATACTTACATTTTTAAGAATGCGGAATCCATTCTTTGACAGATAGAAAGGAAAAAGTCATAGCTAACGATGGCCAATACTTTGATTATTAAGTTAATTCATTTTGTGATGGAAATAAACGCTTAAAAATCGACATTATTAACCGAAACATTACATTTTCTTGAAAACCGCTTGGCGGTGTGCAAGATATCTCAAGAATCACTGAACCGATTTTGATGCAATTTGGTACATATTTTCTCCATAGATATTGCTCGTTCTTGCAATTTCAATTGAATATGTTATTTGGAAACGATATTATATACATTGTAGACTTCACATAAAGTAGGTGGTGTTTTTCCCTGAAAAGCACTCTCTAAAAGTGAAATTCCTTTAATATTTTGAAATTTGTAGTATATATTACAGTCTTAATTTTCACAAAATTTTGTTTCATTTAAATTCCAAATTAACGCTGCAAAACACTATTGTTAGCATTCTTTTAAACGATGCACTGGTATTTTTAATTTATTTTAAAATAGCCGGTATTTCAGCCGGGATTATCCGTTTCAGAGAAAAACAGAAAAGTTTATTTAAAAATCAGAAAATCCAAACAGTACAACGCGGTATTGATACTTTTTCCATTAATTTTTGGCTAATTTAAAATTTATAATTTAGTGGGAATAAATGAAATGCCTTTGAGAGAAATAAGTCCACCTATCGTCCACAGTGACGTGGAAGTATTTTAATTTTTTGCAGTTTTGTTCAAACCGAACAACAAGAATTGTTATTACTATTAATATCGGTTTTATTTTATGGATAAAATAATTTACACTTGTACACAATTGGTTTAAGACTCAATGAAAATGAAACAAAATATATGATTATAAGCAAAGAATCTAATATTGAAGATGGCGGTATTACAGTCAGTGGCACAAAGATAGAGAGAATTGATAAATTGATGTATCTCAGTAGGGACCCGACGGTGGAACTCAAAATTCGAATAGAGAAGGCCTGAGCCACATTTATAAAGAACAAAAACATCTTAACTAGTCATGACCTATCATTGAAACTACGGATGAAAATGGTAGGTTGCTGTGTCCTTCTGGTTCTCTTGTATGGCATGGAAGCGTAGACGCTAACTGAAGCAATACTTAAACGTCTGGAGGCATTCGAGATGTGGCATATGTATCGACAACTGCTGAAAATCAGTTGTATGGACAGAATTAGTAACAACAGCATTCTCACTCGCGTCGACAAGGATTTAGAGGTGGCTACGACCATCAAGCCACGCAAATTAGAATAGGCAAGACTCCAAGCAAACGTAGTCCAGGGAGAGGGAGAACATCGTGGTTGAAAAATTTGAGGCTGTGGTACCGAAAGTCTACGTTTCAACTCTTCCGAGCAGCTGTCAATAAAAGGATTATCGTCAACATGGTAGCCATCATGATAACCAACAATCGTTGATCGGTCATGGTACCCGAAGAAGAAGAATCGGTTTTATAGTGTTCTACGTCTTCCGATCCCTAGTTTCTAACTTTTTCAATTTTCCCAATCCCCGGGCTCTAAGTTCCGTTCAGACATTACTCTTTGTATTCCTCAGATCCACGCTGGTTTTGGTCTTCCTCTTTTTCTTCTATCTGCCAGAAAAACATAAAAAAATCCACAAAATTGTTTTGGATGACAGTAAAATGAAATTGCGTGAGATAGCTGACACTCTAAAGATATCAAAAAACGTGTTGGTCATATTTTGTATGAACATTTGTGCATGAGAAAGCTCTGTTCGAAATGGGTACCGCGTTTGCTCACAATGGACCAAAAACAACAAACTGTTGATGGTTCCGAGCGCTGTTTGGACCTGTTTAAGTGCAATAAAAAGAATTTTTTCATGCAATATATGACAATGGATGAAACATGGATCCACCACGAAACACCGGAATCAAATCGGCAGTCAGCTGAGCGGACAGCAGCCGGTGAAAGCCGCTCGAAGCGACTAAAGACACAACAAGCCGGCTTGGAAGGTTTTGGCTTCTGTATTTTGGGATGCGCATGGAGTAACTAAGCTGAGAAAGGAAAAATCACCAATAGTGAATATTATATAAAGTTATTGGTGCGTTTGAAGGCAGAAATCGCATAGAAACGGCCCCAAATGAACAAGAAAAAAGGGCTCTTTCATCAAGACACTGCACCGTGTCACAAGTCAATGATTACGAAAGCAAAATTGCTTGAATTGAAGTTCGAATTGCTTCCTCATCCACCGTATTCTCCAGATTTGGGCCCGACCGACTATTATCTATTCGCAGGCCTCAAAAAAATGCTCGCGGGAAAGAGATCTGGCTCCAATGAAGAAGTTATCGCCGAAACTGAGGCCTATTTTGAAAACAAAAACAAATTCTTCTACACTAAAGGTATAGAAATGTTAGAAAAGCGTTGGACTGACTGTGTCGCTCTTGAAGGAGACTATATTGATGATTAAAGTCGAATTTTGCAAAAAAAATGTGTTTTAAGTAGCTAGACCAAATACTTTTCAGCCTACATGTTAGTTGCCGTCTTCCTATTTTATCGATTATTGTTTTATCGACCTTCATGATCTCTCTTATTCGTTCATTTCGTATTCTTTCCAGTCTTAACTTGCGAGCAGCTCTTTGCCGGAAGTCCATTTCTATCGCCAATAAATGGCGCTTTAGTGTTCTATTCATTTGTCATGTTTCACTCCTATGGAGAACCATGCCCATGAAAACCGTGTGGTATATCAGGTGTTTTCGCTCTCAAGAGATTTGATTAGACCAGAGGACCGAGTTCAAGCAACCAATTATCTGTTTTCCTTTCATAATACGATGTTCTCTCTCTTCTTCTGTGCGACCTTTATATTCTATTTTGGTTCCTAAGTAGGTGTACTCCGTACACGACTTAATTACATTATGTTGGCCTACTTGAAAATCGTGTTATCTCTCTTCCAACACATAGATACTGGGTTTTTGTTCTGTTGACCGATAGGCCCCATTCTTCATAATGTTTAAACAGTCTTCGGGCCATAAATTCCAGATCCTCCGTATTCTGAGGAATTACAACCTGATCGTCCGCGAAATAAAACAGCGTTGCATCCTCGTTCAGTTGTTTGCCCATTCGGCTACACGCTCTACTCCAGTTCTTTAACACTTTACTGAGATATGTTTTAAATAATGTGGGAGAGAGACGGCACCCCTGTTAGTGATGACATGTACTTTCGAGTATTTAGGGTACCTGGTATTTCTTAAAAAAGTACCCGTTGCATTGTACCAGGTACAAAGTATCGATCTCGTCACGTAGTTGCCAACATACCTCCCTAAGTAGTCGGCGGCGTTCGGTATTTAGTACTTTTGATACCGAATGTACCGAAACCGAACGCCACCGATGAAGACGAGTAGGTATCTAGCGCTACCGGTATGGCATTGGTAGTTTCAATTGGGTTGGCCGCAAACCCAGTTACCAGCTATCAATGTGTAGATACTTACTATCGGGTACATTTATTGTTTACTACCCGGTATTTCGGATCCGGAGGAATAACGGGTACTTTGTATCCGGTAGTTACAATATTGACATCTCTAAGCCCTGTCTAAGACCTTCAGTGACTTCATAGCTATCTGACACGGAGTTTCTTATTTTAACTCTTGACGATGAGTGTTCGTATAGTTGTTTGACAGCTGTTATGGTGTTATTTACAGGCGATCGTTCTAGTACCAGTACGTACATATATGCCTTGGTCAGATTCACAAACAGTAGATGAATTTCTCTGTTTGTCGACACTCTTTTTTTATTCACCCGTACCAGCCTGAAAATGTGATCAACGCAGGATCTACCTGCTCGAAAGCCAGCCTGCTGCTCGATTTCTTGAGGTCCAAATTCTTCCTGTATTATATTACGCAATATTTTTCCATATAGGCGGCTCATGGTACTAGTGTCTGAGATACACCTGTAATTTGCACAATTGTCCCTTGGAGCTTTCTTTTGGATTGGTCGTATCCCAAGTCTCCTTCCAGCTTATTAGTATTCTATCTCCGTTAACGTGTCCGGTAGGCAATTCGGTTAGGTGTTTAAGTTTTCAATACCATTTTTTAACAGCTTTACAGGTAATCCTTCTGGTCCATTCGTTTTTTTTTCTTCAATGGTTTTATAGCTTTGCAGATTATATCCTTAGTAACAACTATGTATTGTCCTTGTATGCTGTAAGGCCTAAGAAAGTTTACTATATATTTTTCTCTGTCTTCAGTAAGTTCGTGCCGTTGCCATTCGTCTAATTGAATTGGCTGGAGATGCGTTTTTTTGATACTGATATTTTAGTCGTAAATATCTGAGCACATGTAATATTTTTGGGAGAAATGATTTCTTGGAGCGATAGAGTTCAGTGTCTGCTACAGGATGACGCCAAAATCGCATTTTCTTAAATTTTGGACATATGTTGTTTTTTAAAATAAAAGCCTCAATTCGTATCCTAACTCATGGAATTTTTCGATGGCGATGACACAAGTGTGCACGAGTGCATTGTCTTGATGAAAGAGAATTTCGTTCTTCGCCAAATGCGGACGTTTTCCTTTCACAGCATGCTTGAAACGATTCAGTAAGTTATTATGATATTTTCTATTAATCGTTTTGTCCTTATCAAGGTAATGCCGCGTGCATCTCAAAACACTGTCGCCATGACTTTGTTCGCCGATAAAGTCGCCTTGGCCTTCTTTCGCGCCGGTTCGCCTTGGAAAACCCACTATCTGGACTGTTTTTTGGTCTCTGGTGTGCTGTGATGAATGCATGTTTCGTCAACAGTTATGAATCGACGCCAAAAATCTTTCCGATTGCGCTTTAACATCATAAGTTGACACACGTGCGTTTTTATTGTCAATTGCGAGCAATCGAGGCACCCATCTTGCGGAAAGCTTTCTCATATTCAAATGAGTTGTTAAAATGTTCTGCGCCTGTTCATTTGAGATGCCCACAGTCTCAGCAATCTCACGCAGTTTCACTCTCCGATCATTTACCATTGTATCGTGGATTTTTTCAGTCATTTCTGACGTGGTGACTTTATTTGGACGACCTGGACGTTCTTCATGAAAAATGCTTGTACAGCTGCGTTTGAATTCAGCTGTCCAATAACAAAGGTGCAGAGTCGCTATAAACTTTTCTGAGTGTTTTTAGCAACTTAATTAGCTTCCAGCCTTCTGATGATCTTGTACCGCCTATACAGGTCACACAAGAATTGTGATAGTAAAATAAACGCTTCCTCTGCGATATTAACTGTCATATACGTAAATAAACATCTCCCTTATGTTTCTCTTAGGCCAACGTAAAGAATTACGAGGACTTAATTGTAGATAAAATATCCTTTTTCTAATACGAAATGGTGAGAAATTTTGTTAAGCGGTATGACTGTTGATAAGCGTGATTCTTATAACGGTTATCACGTTTGGAAAGTCGCAGCGTAATCCGAAGGATTTCTGGCGTCACTTTATGACTGTGGATGAAATGTGGAGCCACCATTACACCCCCATAAAACGGCACTCAAAGCAGTGGGCTGGCGAAGGTGACAGTGCACTGAAAAAAGCGAAAACAGTTTTATCAACAAGAAACGTGATAGCAACTGTATTTTGCGACGACGCGAGTGTCATCATGATTAACTATTTGGAAAAGGGTAAAACTGGAACTGGCTCTTATTATGCAACGTTACTGGATCATTTTTCATAGTGAATAGCGCACAAAAAAGTGTTATTCACCGGGACAATGCGCCTAGTTACATATCGGTCGTTTCAACTGCAAAGGTGCACGAGCTAAACTTCGAAATAGTTCTCGACCCACCGTATTCCACAAATTGACCCCAAGTTACTTTTTTCCGAACCTCAAAAAGGGCTTGGGGAAAGATATTATCGTTGAATATAGAGGTTATTTATGCTGTAAACGAGTATCATGCACAGTTCAAAACATTTTTTTTCTAAGGGATTAAAAAAATTGAATTTGACCGGAGATAATGTTGAGAAATAAATTTGTCATCCACCCTCGTAGTCATCAACGATTACGTCAGAGTTTTCAATTATTTCAACGTTACTCACATCGTGATGGATCGAATGACAAGACCTGTCAGTAAATAGGATGCTCTACCACCACCGTTACTGTATTGTAAATATGTAAACCTGACTTTTCTTGCATTTCTCACAGATCAACATACATTTCTACTATGACGTAATTCTAGATTCTTAGATTACGATTTCTGTAGGAGACATCACTGGCACTGTTCAAAATTTTAATTTTCTTGATTATTTCTGGGATTAACGCATTTATTTGTCAACAGTAAGTGGTACAGAAACCTTATAGCGCTAAGGTTGATTTGATTAGTGATTATATAAAAGAATGATACTGCTAATCTCCGGTTGCTTATATTTTAATTCTGCAGGTGTCTAACAGAAATAGCAGACAACAATATTTCTTATTGAATAAAATCGAATTGTTATATTAAAAAAGCAGTTAGTTAGCCTTATAAAGAATTATTTATTGCATATTCCTCTGTCATGTTATTTTTTTGATTTACGGATAATAAAAATAGAATATTTAATTATGATTATTAGCGCATAGCTGCCATATTAGTTACTGGTTCATTATAAATTGTAACATTCCTCAGTTTTTATCTAGTGATTGCTGTGTTTTCCTTTATTCTCGAGCTACCCTTGGAGAGAGACAGTACTGTCTTGAATCCACTTTGAGTTTTTGGCTGAATTGATTTTGAGTTTTTGGTGAATCTTGACGGTTTGTACCGATTAGCATATATTTCCTTCAACCTAGTGCCTTAAAATACTAAATTATTACAGTGACCTGGTCAAAATGCGATTAAGACCTAACCCTAGTTTAAAAAAAAAAGTGACCAAGTGCAAATCGGACTTGCGCCATGAGCGTACGGTGATTGTTTTTAAAATAAAAATTTTTGTTACGGAGGTATAAAATGATCAGTGACTTCACAAAACACACCCCAAATGAGCTTGCAACAATGCTTGTTTCCGATTTTCGTTGAAAACTGATGACCTTGAAAAAATTGTTATTTTTTAATTGTCATATAAATTATCAAACGTAATGCACTCGTGATAATTTTCGCTCAATCTACACTTTATGGAGAATATTCAAAATATTTTTATCAGTATTTCTCGAGAGAG
Source organism: Pachyrhynchus sulphureomaculatus (assembly GCA_019049505.1). Lineage (NCBI taxonomy): Eukaryota > Metazoa > Arthropoda > Insecta > Coleoptera > Curculionidae > Pachyrhynchus > Pachyrhynchus sulphureomaculatus. The sequence goes on from CM032452.1 coordinate 45,081,599, forward strand.
AGGGGCTGGACATCAATTTTTTGCCATTTTTTTAAAATAAGGCAAAGAAAAGTGTGCCCACTCGATGACTTGGTAAATTAGAAAATAACTTTGGAGCGAGAAAAGTTTCCCTCTGCATCACGACAATGCACCGGCTCACAGTTCGGCCTATATACAACAATTTTTGAAAAAGAATTCCATAACTCTCATCCTCCTCATTTGCCTGATTTAATTCCCTGTAACTTTGGACTGGGGAATATATCTGCTTCAAGATATTAGAGGAGAACGTGAATTGCAGGCGGAGCTGCGGACAGTGACCGCATTGACTACTATGATGAGATCGGCATATAAAGGGTGGGCCATCTATCGGTTTAAATTTGAACCACCGGTTATTTCGAATCTGGCAATACTTATGTCATTCTATTCTGTCACAAAATTCAGTATATTATCTCCACTGAACGAAATGAATCGATTTACGCTTGAGCAACGTTGGGATTTATTGGAAATTTATTTCCAAAACAAAGACAATTGGTCGGAAATTGCACGAAAATGTCGTACAAAATTTGGTCGCAGAGAATGACCAACAGTGCCCGGTATACGCAAATTTATTGCTAAAGTTCGTGAAACTGGTTTCACTGTTGATGCGCCAAGACGTGAGCGTGCTCGTACAGTGCGTACACCCGAAAATATCGAAGCTGTGGACGGCGCAACCATTACGGTCAATGGAGACACCTATCGCACCATGATAACCGATTTTTTTGTGCCCGCTCTTCATGGTATTGATGTGAACGATGTTTGGTTTCAACAGGATGGTGCAACTTGCCACACATCTCATGCCACAATCGATTTATTGCGTCAAACGTTTAATTGCCGTTTAATTAGCCGAAATGGTAATGTCAATTGGCCGCCAAGAAGCTGCGATTTGACACCGTTGGACTATTTTCTGTGGGGCGCCCTTAAAGACAAGTGTTATGCCGACAAACCAGCGACAATTGAGCATTTGAAGGCCAACATTCGTGATGCCATTGCCGAGATACGACCCCATACACTCGAAAAAGTGCTCGAAAATTGGTCCGATCGAATGGGGTACTGTGAGGCCAGCCGCGGCAGCTATATAAATGAAATAATATTCCATCTCTAACCGGAACAATTGTACTTCACAACAAAAAAATAAATTTGGCAAAATTTCAAACCGTTTTTGTTTTATTGCATTTTTAAATTTAAACTTTTAAATGGCCCACCCCTTATATACATACATATATATAATCTTGACCGATTCAATATTATTAGCGATCACCAATATGGTTTTCGTAAACAAAGATCAACGGGAGATCTTCTGACTTATGTAACACATGTTTGGAATAACGCAATTGAACACTTTGGAGAATCTCGAGAGGTTGCTCTTGAAATATCCAGGGCATTCGATCGTGTTTGGCACGATGGACTGTTGGCTAAGTTACGCTCTTATGGTATGTCTGAAAGGTTCTGTTTGTGGCTCTCAAGTTTCCTCAGAGAGCCTTCTTTACGAGTGGCGGTCGACGGATTTCTTTCTAACACCTTCACTATCAACGCCGGTGTGTCCCAGGGTTCCATACTGTCTCTTACTCTCTTTCTCATTTACATTAACGACCATCTTTGCAGATGACAGTACGCTAGTCTCTTCATTCCGCAGGCAGCAGGAGGTCGTTCAACTTAACAAAGACCTGGAAGAAATCCTATCTTGGGGTGACAGTAACCAAGTGGAATTTAACGCTACAAAAACCCAGGCGGCAGTTTTTTTCTAAAAAAGCTAGTTAGTTATATCGAGGCACTCCATTCCCCTAGCATCGTCGCTTAATTTGTTGGGCGTTAGTTTGGGAGCAAATATGTCTTGGCATGAACATGTTGCAGGCATAGCAAGGAGAGCTTCTCAAAAGTTGGGAATATTATTTCGAACCAGAAAGCTTTACAACCCACAACAACTGTTAATTCTTTACAAAGCTCAAATTCGACCAACTATAGAATACTGCTCCCACGTTTGGGGCTCCGCTCCCAACCATACACTGCATTTGTTGGATTCTGTTCAGAGAAGAGCTGTCCGTCTGATTGGAGACCCGGAACTGACCGGCAGCCTTGATTCGCTGGAACATCGAAGAACGGTTGGCGATTTGAATCTGTTCAAAGGATGTAGCCCGCTTAATTCCTCCCAAAGCGGTGCATGTTAGAAATACACGTCGCGCTGGTGCTTCACATCCGTATGAGGTTCAGCTTGTTACTTCGCGTACAACGCTTTTCAAGCAGTCTTTTATATGGAGAACATCATCCCTTTGGAATAATTTGCCCAGCGCTGTGTTTCCCACCATATATATATATATATATATATATATATATATATATATATATATATATATATATATATATATATATATATATAAATATATATAAAATACATTAAAACTACGAGTTTCAATCCGTTCGTCTAACAATGAATTTGCACGACGTTTCGCCAAAATCTGATTTGGCATTTTTAAGTGCTCCCGCTACTGCTGCTACTCGAAGCTAACTCGCTAGCTATAAAATAAAATTATTTTGTCTCGGTATTCGTATCCGTTAGTCATCGTGAAAATTTATTTTATCTGTGACTGGCTAAATGCAGTAATATACTGAAAAGGATGCGTATTCTTCTTCTTCATAGCCTTTTTACATCCATTGTCAGATATAGGCCTTCCCTTTTGCTCTCCACTTATCTCGGTCCGGTGCTTCTCTTATCCACGCTAGGCAGGCTGTAAGTTTTAGATCGTCTTTCCACCTGGTCTGAGGTCTGCCCCTTGATCTATTTCCCAACCAGGGTTTCCAATCCTCCATCTTCCTATTCCAACGATTGTCCAGTTGTCACATTGTACATCCAGCCCATCTCCATTTTAGGCTTGCTATATGTTCTTTTACATCTATTAGTTTAGTTTTTTCCCTAATATATTCGTTCCGTATCCTATCCTTTATCTTTATATTCAACATCTGACGCTCCATTGATCGTTGTGTTTTGGCCAATCTATCCGTTATATTCCTAGTCAGTGTCCAAGTTTGCGTGAGCGAGAACTGGTAAGACACACTAGTTTCTTTTTAGTCTTAGAGGAATTTTCTTGTTATTCAAGATGTATCTTTATTTAGCAAAAGCTGCCCATGCCAGTCCGAGTATTATTACTGCACCGAATACGTGTTGGTATTTCGTAGCTCTTAGACCGCACTGTGGGCCAGGAATCTGATTTTTTGTTCAAAATTGTCTAGAGCCCTCAGTTATTAACAAAATCAAACATTTTTTTAAAAAATACTCGTAAGCGAGTTCCGGACAAACGTAAGGAAGCCGATTTGCAAAATATAATCTGAAAATTTTTTAAAATTGCAAAAAGCGGCACGGAACCGGGAGTTGAAATTTCGAAGTTTACGTGATTTCGAGTTTATGCGTTCAAAACTGGTTCTTCGGGAGTTTCTGAGGTCGCTGAAGCTATTTTCCGGGACATTTTTATCATATGCACCCTTTTGAGGTGTGAAAGTGGAGGCTGAAGGGAGAGAAATTACGATACCCTCCTGAATTAGAGTTTCGCGTTTAAAACTGGTTCGTCGGGGGTGCCAAGGATCGCTGAATCTATTTTCGTGGTCATTTCAATCATATGCACCCTTTTGAGGGATAAAAATGGGTTGGAAAATAGATTCAGCAACCCCAGAAACTCCCGAGGAACCAGTTTTGAACGCGAAACTTTAATTCAGAAGAATATCACTTCTCCCCCTCCAAACCTCATTTGCACCGCCCAATAGAATGCATATGATCAAAATGACCCTGAAAGTAGAGTCGGCGACCCCAGAAATCCCCGATGAACCAGTTTTGAAAGCGTGAACTTAAAACCACGTAAACTTCGAAATTTCACATCCCGGTTTCGTGCTGCATTTTGCAGTTTTAAAAAATTTTGAGGTTGTATTGTGCAAATCGATTTCCTTACGTTTGTCCGGAATTCGCTTACGAGTATTTAAAAAAAAAACTGTCTGATTTCCTTAATAATTGAAGAGATTCTTGGCCCTTTTTTAAAAAGTAATATGAAGAAAAGTTTGTGCGAAGATAACATCATATATATTTTTAAACTTGTATTTTCACAAGCTTTCATTGGACACCCCACCTGACCCCAGAAAAAAAACTTCCCTCTTCCCTCTACAAGCTAACCCCTTAAATCAAAATTTAACTTTCAAAACTACACGGTTCTGATTGGGCCATCAATTCCTATATTTGTGCCAAAGATCAACTTTCTATGTCAAATAGTTTCACAGAAAATCGGGTGACACCTAGACGGGCACCGACGTCTACGTACGGAATACTAAAAAAGGCTAGTTTTTAAGAGGACGCTATGTTCGACATCCACACACAGGACCAAGGGGAGCTTAAATAAAAGTAATTGGTTTTAGCGAATCAGGCAGTACGTGCCTGATTTAATAAAACGGTTTAACTTTAGTGCAAATTTGTCAATCAGGGCTTTAAATTGACAAGAAGATCAGTCAGTCGACTAAAGTTATGAAACTGAGCAGTACAGGGCCTGAAAATTCATTTTCGTACACAATTACGGTTTAATTGTGTACGAAAACGAATTTCCAGGTCATGTACTGTTCAGTTTCACAACTTTAGTTGACTGACTGATCCCCTTGTCAAAGGAAAAATTATTCGGAAATTTTAAAAACTAAGCCCTCTTCCAAGGTTTTATTTCTCCATTTTTTACTTTAAACTTTCTTCCAAAAACGTTTGCTTGCTGACACTTACTTTTAAATAGAACTGAGTTACAAATAAACGCCAATTTAATAACTAGAGGTTCTAAATTCGGTGTCAGTAAATCCGGTTATTTGTTTAATATTGAGAAACACCCGAGTGACCTTACATGAAAAATATCAATTTATTACGTGACGGATCACGACAAAATTTGCTCCGAAGTCGCGTTATACAAAAGCAGTTTCAGCCGAGTTCTTTTAAACCTGGAATCAGGTAGACCAATAAAACAGATGGACAGTAGTTTAAACCAATTTTATGGTTTAAAAGCACTAAAAAGTGTACTGAACTAAATAATATATTTAAACGGTTACATGAAACAATGTTTCCTTTGAGCAGAAACAAAACAATTATAAGAAACCAATTCTACAGTCTATCTTTTAGGTTTTCTAGGGTTGACCAAGCTAAACTCATGATTTTTGTTATTCGTTTTCTTATTAGAAAAAAGATAATACTTACATCTGGATGTTCTTTTATAGGGACGTATACTTTTTCTGTGAGTGTTGTAACCTGTCCTTCAGGTTCTGGTAGTACTAAAGGTTCCTTTTTTACTCCATTTATTTGAAATAAACTCGCCCTAACTTTTGCTATTTCTGAAACAAAAAAAAAAAATTATGTTACTATGTTATATACCATACATGTATATGTATATATATATATATATATATATATATATATATATATATATATATATATATATATATATATATATATATATATATATATATATGTATATGTATATATATATATATATATATATATATATATATATATATATATATATATATATATATATATATATATATATAGTTGACACTCTATATAGCTGTACATAGCATGTACAGGGCTAAATACATACATAAAGTCCGTACGTTATATCTTTACCCGTGCGTCATAATTTTCAGGCCATATAACAGACGACTATTATTTATTATTTGTCTCTTTTCACCAATAAATCGTAGCTATTGGTAAAAAGAGACAAAAAATATAATAGTCGTCTGGAATATTGCCTGAAAACTATGACGCACGTGTAAAGATATAACGTACGGACTTTATGTATGTATGTTCTACATACGAAATAAAAAGAATAATACAAAATCTGTTAATCCATATGTACATACTACGTACATACGTACTAGGAAAAATAATCAATTATTTTCTTTTGAACATTACTTTTGAAAAATAATTGTAGCTCAACGAAATTCTCGCATTTATTCAAATGCATAAAGATTTGATCAGGCACACTTTCTTGGCCCCTGAGAGTAGTTCGCACAATGTCAAATGCATTTCTTATTTCATTTTCACTAAATTTAGCAGGACATTCCCCGGTTTCAGTTTCTTCTTCATGATCTCTATACTTTTTATATCGTCAATTATGTCTTGGTCAGTTGGGAGATCTGTCGTGCCAACATCATTGTCGATTTCTAAGAAATCATCAAGTAAAAAATCTGCGTCGACGGTAGCAGTTTTTTGTAGAATACCCCATTGCTTTTTTAAGGTAGCGAGATCCATTTCGTCTTCTTCTTCCCATTCGTCAATTTTTTTAGTAAAACCTGCTTTAGAAAAGCAGTTTTTGATAGTTTTCGGAGAAACATTTTCACTCCATACTTTAGCGACTTCAGTTATACACTCTTTAAGGGTAATCAATTTTTGGACTGGAAGGTTGTTATCAATCGCATTAACAATTTTGTGAACAATTCTGTTTCGGTAATGATGTTTTATGTTTTTTATAATACCCTGGTCCATAGATTGCAATTTGGAGGTCATTTTTGGTGGAAAAAAGATCAATTCAATATTCCTTAATTTTTTACTTACAGTAACTGGATGTACAGGACAATTGTCTATAAATATCACAATCTTTCTCTTTTGGCTTTTCATTTTCGTGTCCAGTTCTTTGATCCATCTTTCGAAAATCTCAGAAGTCATCCATGCGTTTTTATTATTGGCGTAATCTAACTCCAGAGATTTAACTCCTTTTAAACAACGGGGATTTTTGCTTTTACCTATGAGCAGTAATTTCAGTTTTTCTGAGCCATCCATGTTTGCTCCAACCATAAGTGTCACCCTTTTCTTACTTGTTTTAACACCAAAACATTTATCACTTTTAAAAGCAAAAGTTTTATTTGGCAAACATTTAAAAAACAAACCGGTTTTATCACAATTGAAAACGTTTTTTGGCTCGTACTTTTTCAATGCACTTTTTAAAACAGTTTCAGTCCAAATGTCACAGTCCTCCTGACTAACGCTTGCACTCTCGCCAGACACCGTCTTGAAAACAATTGAATTGCGAGTCTACCAGGCACTCAACCACCCTTCACTAGCTTGAAAATTAACGCAATTAAATTCTTTAGCAAATTGTAAAGCCTTTTGTTTTATTAAATTTCCCGATATTGGTACGTTTTGATGCGCACGGGCCACTTGAAACCATCGTAAAACTGCTTCATTTACATCCTCGTAAGTACTCACCCGTACTCGTTTTCGACTGCTTGGAACACTAGGTTTCTTGATGATACTGTCGCGACTTTTTATTATCAGAAAGACGCAACTTGAAGAAACACCAAATTTTGCAGCAACATCGATTTTTTTTGCATCCTTTATCAACTTCCTCCAAAACTTTAATTTTCTCAGCTAAACTTAAACACACTCGCTTGGACATCTTACTTGATTCTTAAACAAAAAGAAACTGAACCTGAATTTGCGAATTACTAGGCCTCGACTATAAAATGGGTTTTTCCCCGGGTTTCTATAAAATGAGTTATTCCTCGGGTTTCTCACAGAAATCTACCTGAGTTATTGCCAAACATTCGCCGTTATAAACGCGTTAAGAACCTTTTCAAAAAAATGCGTCATAAAAATGGAATTCGTGCTAATGTTAGATAAAAAAGGGAAACCCGAAATGGCCAAAATCTCAATAAATGCATAAAAATTTATACATAAAATTCCGGTAAAAATTTTATTATATAGAGTGTTACTATTTTACAGATTCACTATATGCAGAGCTTTTTACATGAAATTTCATTAAAATATTCTAAGTCTTGAAAAAATATGCACTATAAAGAGTTTCACTATAAACAGTGTCGTCTGTATATATATATATATATATATATATATATATATATATATATATATATATATATATATATATATATATATATATATATATATATATTATAGGGTGATTGGTAATTCGACCCTCGAAAAGTGTTGTATTAGAACCAGTTTGCAACAAGTCTGTGTTCTACGAACCGGTGGTCTGAAATCAATGGTTTTTGAGTTATTGCAGGTTTCACTTTTTTAAAATTTTCTGACTTTGGGCCAAAAGCTGCCAATTGTGAAAAAACTGCCCTACTTTGGTCATTGAATTAACACTTTTCTAATAGCTGACGAAACAGTGACCACTTTAAAAAAAATCTTGGCCAATATTACCTCGGAAATAAAAAGTCATAAATCACATGTCATGATTTTTTTCAAATATCGTTCAAATCGTAGAGGATTACTCCAGAAAAAATTGGCGTACAAATTACGGAAATAACTTCCTCGTTTCATAAGCCCTCCAGTATATATATATATATATATATATATATATATATATATATATATATATATATATATATATATATATATATTTATTTAAAAGGGTCTTTCTTTAACAATCAAAAATTCTTTAAATTATTTTATAGGGTCAAATGGAACTCCTTTTGTAATGTAGACCACAAGATTTACCATACCAGTTCAAGAGCACTACCATGTATACGATCTTTCTAGCTGCTGAAATATTTTTAGAAGGGGTACTTCGTTTTATTATTTGGATTATTTTTAAGACAATAAAAAGAAATGAATTTTTATGGTAATTTCTGTGTCGGGTTGATCTTTATCACTTTTATGACCTTATATTATTTAAACTTTTTCTATTACCCTCCTTCTTTCGCAGGCTCGCGCCTGTAAAAAAAGGATAAAATAACCTATAATTATCATCGACTGTAACACGAAATTTTATTCAAGAAACAAATGTAAAGTAACTTTAAAAGCAGTGTTAACAGTACAATGGATTAAATGATAACATTTTGAAATTCTGTCAATATTGATAGATAAATTTACGAAGCATTTTCTATCAGTTTGGACAGTAAGATGAAACGGGTCTTTCGGCCTATCGGTCCAATGCATAGTGTTGTCGGACTTAAAATTTTAAAAAATCCTTCGTTAACTGGCTTCCTCAATATCATCAAAAGTTTAATCTAAAGAAGCTCATAATTTCGGCTGGTAAAGAAGAAAGTAAATAATATTATAATCATAAGTAAGCTGGCCATTTCTAAATGTGTATTTTATTAAGTTATATATAATTACATATACTCACCTAGTCAAATTAATAAATATAAGTGGCAATACCGGAAGAAACCCACCGCAATTGTTTTTACAGCATAGCAAGCGAATTTTAAACGGATGATTGAACAGGCCGGTAGCGATTTCATAAATGACAGGGTTTGTCTCGTTTTGGTTATAAAATGTTTTTGATAAAAGTGTTTTCAAAAGCCAAAAGAAAGGACTGCTTGCTTGACGTGACCAGTTCGATAATAAAACAAATCAGCTGATATTGTTTCGAAATTCTGGCACTAATGACAGATAAACTGATTCATAGTACACTACAAGGCTTTGTCAACTAAGATAATGTTATGAAATGCTTGAAACGACTAAAAAAAAACGGTCAAGTGCAAGTTAGACTTGCGCAATTAGTGCTCCGTATCGTGATTTGCTTTAATATAACTAAGCTGTAATTTTTGTTACGGAGGTATAAAATGATCAGTAACATCACAAAACAAACCTCAAATGAGTTTTCAATAAAAGAAATAAAAGCTCAGATTACAAACATGTCTAGTTAGATACTGACTCGGCAGGCTAATCAGACCAACCAGAATGAGATAAAAAGTTCCTGACATCTTAAGACCCAATATGTATTTTCACGTTTTTTCTTATGTATAATATTTATATGATCTCAGCTACCTAATAGCCAATAAATCTAGTTCAATCCAGAATCTAGAAATAAAAGTGCAAAAACAAATATTTACTACTTATATATTTGTATAATTATAGACAAGTAAGACAAAATTATTTTGTCTTGGTACCTTACCGTTGGCCAGTAGTGAAAAGTATATTAAAGAACCTCCACCATATTGTCAAGCCAATTAGTTTTTTTTATACCAGATAAACTATCAAGCGTAATGCACTCGTGGCAATTTTCGCTCAATCTAAAGTGTATTTATTTAAAGTTGATAGCAAAATTCTCTCATTGTAGATGCAAATACATGTTGGGGTACGCCCAAAAAAAGAGATTTCTTATGCATTTTACTGGATTTTGCTATCTGTTTTGAATTATTTTTAAGGGTTCACCCTATTTTAGGCAGAAAACCTCTGCTGGACAATAGAGTCATAAAATGTAAATAAGGGTTCATAGGTAGCATAGCCGTCCGAGCGTAACCTGCTTTTAGTGTTTAATAAATACAATTATCTTAAAAATAAAGTTATAGAAATATAAGATTTATTACCAAAAATTTTTTAAACTATTGATCTATGTATATATATATAAATTCACAATTCACGATATATAAGTACTTTAATTATAATCAAAAACAATTATCATCTCCAAAATCTGAAGACGCGACTTCTCTTAAATTGATAATTGAGGGTTCTATTTCCACAGGTTCTTTGATGTATTCGTCGAGTTTCCACTTTCTTCTTCTATAACATGTCGAATGGCATTTTTTTAATTATCCTCATTGATTCTTTCTATTCCGGCGAGTATTAATTCCCTTACGACTTGAAGTTTGAAAGTAGTGTTTTCCCTTGCAACGAAACCTTTCATTTGTGCCCAAATTAGCTCTGTGGGATTCAATTCGCAATGATTTGGGGGTAATCTAAGCACTGTGGTATTCCGTTCCTTAGCGTATTTCTTGAACTGTGCCTTATTTTGTTTCGCAATTTTTTGAAGTTCCGCTTTTAACATACCATCTTTATGTTTGAGATTTTTTTGTCTTTTATCTTTCTCTCTCTCTCTCTCTCTATTCTTCCATGAATTTATCGGGAGTCGTTCTAACAATGGTATGGGGCATTGTCTAATACTATAACTGATTCTACTGATATACATTCAATCATTTGTTGAAAGTACTCCTCAAAAACATCAGTCGTCATCTCGTCATGGTAATCTTTAGTTGACTTTGATTCAAATTGCAACAAGCCACCGTCGAGAAATTCGTTTTCACTACGAATATGTGCTATAATTGGCCTGCTACCCTTTCCTGTGGGGTTGCAATCCAGTTGATCAACCTTCCATAAAAGCTTGTTTGGCACTCTTAATGTTTTTGTCAATCCAGAATTTTTTCACTGTGTGCCCAAGCCTCATCTAAATAAAAAATATTTCTTTCTTCGGCTCGAACTTTGCTGATTGCTCGTAGATATCCCAAATAACTTTATTGTACCAATTGTCATTAAGTTTTATAACATTATAGATTTTTAGTTCTTAAGAATTCTTAAGATTTTTAGTTTCATCATTTACTCATGAAAATAAAATTTGAAATGCGTTAATTTACATAGCTTATTGTAAAGTTTAGAAGGCATGAAATAAAATATTTGTTAGAAAAAGGTCTCTGCCAATAATTGGTAGAAAAATTTGGGACGCTTATGGTTTATGACATTTTAATATTTATAACCCATGTTGTGTGCTATCAACTCCAAACAAACGGACTTTACACTTTATGAAGACTATTCTAGAATTTTTTCAAAATTTTTGATCAGTACTTTACGAATGAGGGTGGGGGACAGCGATTTTTTAACAATTTTATACAATAATACCAAGAAAAGTGTGCTCAAGTATGACATCATATATGTTTTTGATCTCGTATCTTCACAAGCTCTCATTTGATACCCCACTCGATGACCTAGTAAAAAACTTTTTTTCACTCCCGATCCTCAAAAATAATCCCCTAAGTCAAAATTTGACTTTCAAAACTACACGGCTTTGATTGGACCATCAATTCTTATATTTGTGTCAATTTTCAACTTTCTATGTCAATAATTTTGGCAAAAATCGAGTGTGGCAGACACACAGACGTACACCGAAGTGATCTTATAAGAGTTTCTTTCATACGGAACATTAAAAATGACTTATAGTAGAGATTAGATACTTTAATATTGAGTAGGTGTTGTTTCCATGTGGACTTATTCCAAAAATAGTGAGAATTGGAAAAAATTGAACTATCAGGATGATTTCAACATATTTTGATATTTTTAAGGTAATAATAAAAGAAATTAAAATCACATTCTTAGTACCATCCGAACAACACGCCGACAGTACAATAACATAAACTTTCGTCCGTCATAGTGCTCCGACCCATTGACCTCATTGTTCCATCTGCTCCTATTTAGCCCCTAAATATCCTAAAATTCCTTGAAACAGAAGATTTCCACAACATCATTTAAAATTATGCTTCGAAAAATTTAAATATAGTGTATTTAAAAAAATGACTCAGGGTTAAATCTGGTTATTTTGACAGACGTCGTATGCCCAGATGGTCGACGGAGACACCCACTTCCTCATGCATGGTGACGAATTATTTACTGAAGTAGGTTGTAAGCAGCGGTCAGTAGCGCCGATATACATACTGTTTTATTTTCTTATTTTATTCTGTAAATCTCTGGTCGAAGATCAAAATTAAGTAAGTGTACAGTGAGTCAAGCAAGAACTTGTCGCCTAAAATTTGTAGTCGGTAAACGAAATTTCTTTTTTTTTGGGGTTAGTGTTGACGCCCCTACAAAGAATGCTTTGTGGAAAGAGATTAATTTCTAGACTTATCTGTTAAATAGTACATGCATACGAAAAGTTGAAAAGTCGTTGGACCAGATGTATGGATTTGCAAGGTGATTGTAGAAAAATATAAAAAAAACCTACATAATCCCGCGGAGGAGGTTATGCTGAAAAATAAATAAAAATGTTTTGACAAAATTTGCTGTTTTTTTATTTTTGCACGGAGTTTCCGAACGGTCCTAGTATGTTGGAGTTATTTCCTTAAATCAATGATTTTCCTTTTCACAGATGCATAGGATTGTCTAACAGCTGTGAGCAATAAATGTGAGCAAAATAAAAATTTATGCTGTCAACATCATTATTATAATTACTATGCAATTTTTGGCCTAGAATGTATATATTTCTACTTCAACAGGTACAATTTGAAAAGTTTACTTTTCCATAATTGAATAAATAATGTTAACAGAATACAAGGGTAACATAGAAATGTCTCCAACAAAAATGTACTAAAATATAAATTTTTGCAATATAGCAACATAATTGTATAGTTTTTTTTTCCGATTTTTGCATATATTTACATATATTACACATAATTATAGGTTTAGGTAAAGTATAAATTTATGCACAGCTGTTTAAACATATTTTCTAAGTAATTTTGCTATCGATCTTGACAATTTTGCTAATGTACATTTTACAAATGTCAGGTTTATTTGATGTACCATGTCAGAGGGTGTAGAATAAATTATCTATTTTTCAAAATTTATTCTTAAAACGGAGAGCTGTTTGCCAGCATGTATTTTAAACAATAATATACAAAGTGTTCTATAAAAATGTTTAATTTTTTTGTATATTATCATTTTTGTGATGCTTTTAGTTAAAATAGCGTAGTGTGTAAGGGGCCTGCTTTCTACGTTGACGCCCCGGGTTCGTAGCTCGGCGGGAAAATAATAAAAAAAAACGTCTTACAACGTGATGGTCGCCTCTCTCGGGAAGGCAATAGCAAACCACCCGTAATATTACGTCAAGTAAAGCCCTCTGAATTTGGCCGTGGAGAATCGGCGTTAAACTATAGGTCCCCTTTGTCTGTAGAACACTTAAAAAGGCACCAACCACAGGCCGTCCGTACGGATATGGCACTTCGAGAAGAAGTGCGGTTAAAAACCCATAGATCAGTTAGTGGTTCACCGCCATATTCACTAAAAAAATGTATGTTTAAAACTAGTCTAATTTGGCAATTAGGCGCTTAAACCTCAAGAGGACCAGCAAGCTAACAAAATGCTGATCTTCCTCTGCACTCCTCCCAGAAGCCGTTTGTTTGGAACCCCGCAATGGAGCGAAAACGTACCTACAGCAGATCAGTAAATGAAAGAGGTTTACGATTAGAGTTTCGGTCCCGGGACGTCTCGTGTCTCGAAGTTACAAGACTTTTTCCAAATTTAATGATCTCGTGTCCCGGGACTTTCGAGGGTCGAGCACGCTTGTCGAAATAGTAGTGTAATAATTTTATTTACAGGTGATAATACGCTTTATTAGCTCACGCTTTCCGCTCTCTGTTACTGAGAGCACCATTTGTTAGCTAAATGAGTAATTACTTGATACTCGTACGTACGTAACTTACTGAGTAGAGTGAGTACACTACAAATGCGTTCGTTGGTATTTTGTGACGTTTGTTTATGAGAGAGGTATTTTGTTACGTTTGTTTATAAGATCACTGACACTTGTGACTGTGTCAGCTTAGTCAGTCAATGTGAAAGAATTCAGTTTATTATTGAATATCAAAACGAGGTGGAATTTGAACACTGTAATGGCAGAAAGGTTTCTAAGCTCAAAAATTGCATACAGACAGCGTTGATTGATTTAAACATGCTAGACAAATGGAATGAAGACACTCTTCTTCTCTTGAAATCAATCGTTACTTCATTGCAGACAGTCAAAGCAGTGGTAGAAGCCTTAGGCAGGCAAAACTCTTCGTTACTCACAGCGGAAGCAATAATTTACGTTTTACTGAAAAAAATCAATCGGCAACGACAAATGATAATCTGGCGGCACGGTTCTTTGAAACATTGAAAGCTCCTATAGAAGAAAGAAGATCACAACGGGTTATATGTTCGTTAAAATAATTGCACCTCACAGTCCCAAAATACGGATTTTTTTTACTTCGAAAGTAAATAAAACTGCACTTATTGCTTTTCCGGAAGATCTTTATTGTAGACTCTTTGAAAATATCCTCATACCCCTACGCCAAATTTGGAAATAATGGACGCCGAGCCCAGTACCAGTAGCTCCACAGTACACAACGAACCCGTGAGTCTTTTCAAAGTCAAATGGAACAGGTAATCAAAAAAATCAAAGAAGTTCCTGTAAAAAATCAAGAGCAACATTAAAAAGGAGTTCCAGTTATTTGAAGCAACCGGAAAACATACTGAAAGTTTGGAACTCCTTTATAAACCTTTAAACACAAAAAAACCGACATCTGTTGAAAACGAGAGAGTGTTCTCCTTGTCCGGACATGTTATAACAAAAATCAGAAATAGATTGTCGGACAAAGCTGTTAGTGTACTGATATTTCTAAGAGTTAAATTAGGAAAAAAAGACTAATTGGGAGTTCATTTATCATCATATCATATCATATTTATATGACTAATGACTAGAGACTAGATGATGATTATTGATGATTAGTATGATTACTAAATCTGTTTTATTTATAAGATTTTAGTACCAAAAATGAATCTGTGATTATGAGAATTAAATATACGAATTGTTTATACTTTAATTAACGTTAGAAATGTTAAAATTTTTGATTTTATGTTCAATAAATGTTGATTTTTAATAAAATGGCTTTACTTTTTTTAAAATTCTCAAAATCCCAGGTCGTCCTGGGACTTTCATCCTGGAATGTCTCGTGTCCCTGGTTTTTGAGAATGTCGAGACTTCCCAAACCCTATTTACGATATACCGACTATATATGTAGGTGATGGTTATACAAGCTCTTATAAAGATGTGTCTGAGGTGAGTACACATAAAAATAACCGGTCAAATGCAAGTTGAACTTGTACAATTAGTGTTTCGTACGTTGATTGCTTCTGAAATAAAAAATTTTGTTACGGAGGTATAAAATGATCAGTGACTGCACAAAACACACCTCAAATGAGTTTTCAACAAAGTTTGTTTCTGATCTTTACTGAAAACTGATGACCTTGAATTTTTTCTTTTTTTATATACCAGATAAAATTTCTGAATCAGTACTTTTCGAGATTGGGGGGGGGAGCAGCGATTTCTCGCGATTTTTTTAAAATAATACAAAAAAGTGTGCGCATGTAAGACATTATATATATTTTTGAACTCGTGTTTTTACAAGCTTTCATTTGACACCCCGCTCGATGACCTAGTAAAAATTATTTTTTTTCACTTCCGATTTCACCCCCAAAACTAACCTCTTAAGTCAAAAATTTAACTTTCAAAACTACACGGCTCTGATGAGGCTCTCAATTTCTATATTAGTATCAAATTTCAATTTTCTACGTCAAATAGTTTCAGAGAAAATCGGGTGCGAGAGACGGACAGACAGACGGGAAGACAGACGGACAGACAGACAGACGGACAGATGGACAGACGCCGAAGTGATATTATAAGTGTTCCGTATGGAACACTAACAAAGAAATCACTAAAATAAAATGAACGATGGTGGATTAATAAGTCTGGTATATTTCCATGAAATGGCGGGAAATTTTGTTAAGTCGCATGACTCTGGATAAGCGTGATTCTTATAATGGTTGTGTTCAAAGTTTCACATAGATACAACGGGCAGTTGCTTGTAGGCAGCTATTGTAAGTGATCGATGTGCACCGAAAAAAGCGAAAACAGTTTTGTTGGCAGGAAAAGTGATGGCATCTGTCTTTTGGGACTCACAGAGTATCAATCATGATTGACTATTTGGAAACAGTGACTGGCTCTTATTACGGAACGTTATTAGACCGTTTGGATAGTGAGTTGAAGTAGAAGCGACCAAGATTGTTGCGCACAAAAGTGCTCTTTCACCAGAACAAGGCGCCTGCACGAACCGGAGTTCGAAATAGTTCCCCACTCATCCTATTCCCCAGATTTGGCCCCAAGTTTTGTTTCCTAACTTTAAAAATTTGCTTGGCAAAAGCAGTTTTCTTCGATAAAGAGGTCATCTGTGCTGTAAATGCGTATTATGCAAAGTTCGAAACATTTTTTTTCTGAGGGAGTAAAAAATATTGAGTTCGATGAAGAGAAAAAATGTTATTTACGTTGTTTTTTGCAAAGCTTTTAATCCACCCTCGTACTGCATATGTTCAGTAGAGAACAGACACTCGTCTAAGAAATCTGAAAAAGGCAATGAAAGGAAAGAAGCTGAGTCACGGTAAAACCGTAAGTCGTACAGGGAGACTTGTAAACTGATCGAGTGTTGCTACAAGAAGTGGTAAGTGAAACTGCCCCCTTAATTTCTCTATCTGTTCCATGGTCCTACACTCCGATTTTTCCTTATAAAAACATCTTCTTGGTGGCATTTTCTATATAAAAGACAACAGTGTCAAAAATAAAAGTCAACTGGACTACCAGCAGTTATAAACTTTATTATAACTATATCGAGGGTAAATTGTGGACCTTTTTACTGAATTTGACTCGATTTGAATGATTGACCTACTCCAAAAACAAGTCCCATCGCCAAGTATATGGTAGCAGTAATCTTACAATCGACTTTTTAACCTATTACAACTTAATAAGTATATCTGTGTAATACACTAAACTTGTCGCGTATTTTATTTTACATTTACGTCACACGCGCTCGGGCATTCACATCTGCCATTTTTTTCAGTTCAAAAATTTATTTTCAATTTAGTATAACTTTTTAATTATAACGAAAAAAAAAAATAGTTTTATAAAACTTATATATGATCTTTCCATTTTATGACAAAAAAAATTTCTTGTTCAAAATCCAAAATTACGACGATTATTAGAGCGATGTCTCGGCGGATTTACTCAAAATAATAACGAAAGTTATAATCACATTGTTTGGATTATCAGCACAAAGATCATTCCTAGTGGCAACAAAGTTGCTGAAATGGCTGCTTACATAGCAGCATGCATTTTTAAGGGACAATGGCTTTGTTAAATATATTGACAGCTATAGGAGTTCATTGTGGCCGAAATGCACACGACTACGCAGCTAAAGTGGACGGAGAACTAGTTGACCTGGCCGAATGGTTACAAACAGCTGATGAAGATTCAGCATTTGGTCCTGGAGTCGATGATTCATTTACAAGTAAGAATTTATTATTGTATTACTACTTTTTAACCTGATTTTGCAAACTTAAAACTTTAAATTTTTCTCGAAACTACTTTTTCTTAAAAACCGCTTGGCTGTGTGCATGATATCTCAAGAACCACTCAACCGATTTTGATGAAAGAGTCTTTCCGTATAAACTATTGAAAAATACCCCAACGTCTGATTTAATACATTTTGCTTTTAATTTATTATTCTCTGTCTGAAACATGCACACATCTCATTTTAAACATCTACTAAGTTGGGAATGTGGAATCTTTGGCACAATGATACTACTCAGTATATATCACCCACTACACCAAATACTTTATTTTTCCACTCGACGCGCATTTCGCTAACCATGTTAGCTTCATCAGGAGCGATGATTGACTAAAGCTAAACTACAAATCTACTCTATTTATACTTAGCCTAACCCTTGAATTACTCAGGCGGAACTAATGGAATAGGCAATGCCATCAGTTCCGGTCAAGTAACCAGTGGAGGGGACTATAAGGAATAGGCTCTCTGTCTTTATTTAAACTACTTTTACATTTTCTAATTTCCATACTTTCGTATGCGTTCAACAATCTCCTATCAGATACACTTTTTATTAATCTTAGATTATCTAATGTTACAATATGATCAGCTTCAAGGGCATGTTCGGCAATGCTAGACTTTCCTGTTCTAGTATATTTTAAGTGTGCTAAATGTTCTTTAAATCGTGTTTTAATTGACCTAATAACACCAAGTATGTCTCTATACCATATAATCCGAAATATAGCAAGGGACTCAATAAGGTATTTAATAAGGTAGGCCTCACCTTAGTCTATAAGTCATCAGACAATCTTAGGAAATCTCAAAGATAAGATTCCTAATTGTGAGAAAAGTGGAATTTATGAAATTAGTTGTAATGATTGTGACAAAAAGTATGTTGGGCAAACTAAAAGGTCAATTAAAACACGATTTAAAGAACATTTACCACACTTAAAATATAGTAGAACAGAAAAGTCTTGCATTGCCGAACATGCCCTTGAAGCTAATCATATTGTAACATTAGATAATCTAAGATTAATCAAAAGTGTATCTGATAGGATATTGTTGAACGCATACGAAAGTAAGGAAATTTATTAAATTATAAAATGTAAAAGTAGTTTAAATACAGACATTCCTTATAGTCCCCTCTACTGGTTACTTGACCGGAACTGATGGCCTTGCCTATGCCGTTAGTTCCGCCTGTGTAATTCAAGGGTTAGGCTAAGTATAAATAGGGTAGATTTGTAGTTTAGTTTTAGTCAATCATCGCTCCTGATGAAGCTAACATGGTTAGCGAAACGCACGTCGAGTGGAAAAATAAAGTGTTTGGTGTAGTGGTGATATGTACTGAGTAGTTAAACTTCTTCTCCTAATATTAAGGGAGTTACGGGGGTGACAACCCTCAACGTTAAAATCGAATTTCTTCGAAACTACTTGAGATATCTCAATAAAATTTATACTGTTAGTAGTTAGTAATAAGCTTCATGTTATATATTTTTTTCAGGTTTTTCGGTGGATTACAAATATCGAAATACAAGAAGTATATTTTTTAGAGGTCGGTTTTTTAGTAACCTCTACAGTGATATCTACCATAAAAATTCTATATAGGGAGTTTTCCATTAGCTAGATATATATCAAAATTACAACAGTCTGGAATTGGTGGAATATATAGAAAAAAAACTATATTACTCATCATAATATATTTATTCATGTACTTTAGTAAGTCATAAAAAATATTTATATTTAAAGAGAAAAAAATTAGTAATTTGTAATCAGATGTTAATCAACCTCGCTATCTTCCTCAAGAGTGGTAATTACTCCGGTTTTATCAAATATAGTAGCAAGTATTTCGGCTGGCTGGCTTCATAATTTTTGATTTATAACGACCGCGGGATAAATAAAAAAATAATTGCAGCTACGTGCGCACAGCAAACTACAGTTCTATTGCCATTTGCACAGTTGCAAATGTATCTTTCAATGCCCTTATAGGCCTTCAGATTTGGTTTATACTCAGTATAGCACCGATAAGTTTTGCTATTTTTATGTCTTGATCAAACCCCTTATAATATTTTCAGAATCCCTTACGTATTCAAGTTTACACCTTCACCTGTTATTATTTCTGCAAGACAGCATACTTCTTGCAGCAATTGGTATGTACCTATAAATAATACTATGAGGTCATTTTCAGTTAGTTCTGGAAAATCCAATAAGCTTGTAGAAGATAATGTAGCAAAAGGTTTTTTGCGCCGATGTATTTTTTGAGTTTCAACTAATTCTTGCATTGTGTCCGGCTAAGCTTGCCGCTCCTTCATATAAGAAATTATTGTATCAGCTAAATTCGGATCAGAATTTAATCTTTTACCAAAAGCATTATTTAAAAACCCAGCTATTTTACATAGTGATTTTACTATAGGCAAAAGCTTGTTGTCTAAAACTTTGTGTAATAGACTATATTTTTTACGAATAGCGCCATGTACAGCTTCGACGGCCCATCGTACTTTAGTTATAAATCTTGACGCGTTGGCTTCTTCTGTTGTTAACTATTACACTTACAAGCTAGCATCAGAATATGCTCCAAATACTCAACCACGTCACGGAAACCACGATCAACAATACAGAAGTCACCTGGTCGTTGAAATCATTAATATTGTCTCGTGCGATCATTACATTACTTTTCAAATAACTATTTTCCATTAAAATTAATAATTGCTTGAAATCCATTTTGGTTTGTAACTTCTGACCACACAAGCAAGCTAGACGGGCCTGCCCCCGACAAAGACGACATTAAATATTATTTTTTTTACTATGTTCCACCAATATGACACTTCTATAATTTTAATACGTAATAGCTAACTAATGAAATAATATAATACATTTTTTTGGTAGATGTAACTGCAGGGGTGAGTAAAAAACCCACCCCCAAAAAATATACTCCTTGTAATTGTATAACTGAGGTGTCCGTTACTTTGTGACAGTACATTTTAAATTTCTAAATGAAATGAAACGAATTACTTTGTTATTTGTCACTTTTTTTAGCAGTAGCAGATAAATAAAAAAAAATAAGTGACAAATAACAAAGTAATTCGTTTCATTTCATTTAGAAATATACTTCTTGTGTTTCAATATTTGTATTCGAGCAAAAAATCTGAAAAAAAAAATATATAATATGAAACTTAATACTAACTACTAACAGTATAAATTTTATTGAGATATCTCAAGTAGTTCCGAAGAAATTCGATTTTAACGCTAAGGGTTGTCATCCCCGTAACTCCCTTAAATCCCTTAATATTAGGGGTAAAACTCTAAAATCGGGTGTGTGCATGTTTCAGACAGAGAACAATAAATTAAAGGCAAAATCAGACGATGGGGCACTTATGGCTTATACGGAAAGGCCGTTTGGTACATATTTTCTCTATACAAATTTACTCGTCTTTGAACGAAGAGATTACGATGTTATCAAAAAGTTTATTTTTAATTAGCAAACATGTAAAACGCGGTAACGTCATTTTTTTAGCTTTTTTTGTTTAAACCAATGGTATTGATGAATTTTTTTTTTAATCCCTCGTTCAAAGATGAGATTGATCCTCTAGTAAACTAATTTCTTCTCAGTAATCCTGCCCATCGCAATGCTTCTTAAAAAAAAAAAGGGGTCGCAGAGGAACGCGTGCTGCGCCGCCATTTTGTTTTTTCTTTTTTAATTAAAATTTCACAAATTGTATTTTAAGCTATGTAATATTATATAAAAATAAAACCTGATATATATAACCAATAGTTTCGCTAAAAAAATCCTAAAAAGGACCTTTTTTCGGCTCCATGAGTAGGTATATGCCCTTAATATTGGTCAGAAGAGAAACAACCTTAACAGATACCCGTGTAAGCGTTTTCAATTTTAAGATGAAGTATTGTAAATAAAATTGGTTGCGCGTGCCTTCACTTCTATCTAAAAATACCTTTCCTTTCTATTACATTAGAACAGTAAGACATTAATTTAAGTAGTTATTTTATTACTAAAGAATGTGGTTTTATTTTAATGTAATTACCAGACATACTAAAGCAGTTTGTAAAATGCATTTTGTTAAATGCTAACTTTTAGCGAACAAAAACACATTGTGTTTAAATGCTAGTATAAATTGATTTTTTGTTTAAACTCGACGAACACTAGAGAAATTTTAAAGTTCTTTATTTACCATCTCTGTTTGCAATTAACATACTTAAGTAAGAAAGTGGTAACGATGACCACCTAAGGAAGAATATTAATTAGTTTAATACAATCGTGAGGCTCTTGATTAAGGAAGAGTTTTTTGAAAAATTTTAGATTAATAAAGAAGGTACCAGAATCCAATTTTTTAAAACAACATTGAAAATTCAGCGAATAGTTTTGCTTCCATAACGTTCCTCTAAACATATCGTTTATGCAAATTTTTCAACTTTTAAATAATAATAGCTATAAACATGTCTACTTAATAGCTACATTCCCATGAAGTGCCAGCTATATTCTTTATATAGTCTGTTAAGTAAGAACGTAACCGCTCGTATTCCTAAAAAAAGTTGTCCAATCGTCTCCTGCAGCAATAATCGCCTGGCAACTTCGAGGCATGCTGTTGACAAGCTTTTCTGCATACTTTGCAAATTTTTCGAATCTCGCGGGACAACTGAGTCAAAGCCCTCGGAATCTTTCCTCTGAGCTTTCTCTTTACAAGGGACCAAACGTTTTCAGTAGGGTTGGCGTCTGGCGATTGTGAGAGCCACTCTAGTATCTTATCGTGGGTCCAAGCGAGCAGCTTCGCGACGTGATTTTTGCCCAGCAAAGGTTTCTTCAACGTGCTTCGGAATTTGACATCGTGAGCACAAAAATGTTGTCAAATGGTCTCATGGGACACATTTAAACCCGATTTTCTTAATTTTGCCGCTCCCTGATGCAGCGTCAATTTCGGGTCCCATGGAAACAAAGACACGGTTCGTTTTTTTTGACTTTCGGAGTGACTTTGGCTACCGAGCCACGTTTTGACAAGTCGTCATTTTTTCGTCTCGTTAAAATGATTTGCCCACTTCCTGAAAAAAAAACGACTTTTTAATATATTTAGTGGCCGTGGAATGTGTCATTTTAGGCCCCTTTGGGTGGGAACAATGAAAGACCGACCTCAAACCGACGCACGAACAATTAACGCATTTTGAATTTTACGTCATTTCGACGAAAGTTCGGAATCGATTGATAATTTTACTAAAATATTCAGGTTAAATATTTAAAATTCCACCTTTTTTACATGCGAAGCAGATAAAACCCAGTATGTCTCCATACCATATAATCCGAAATATAGCAAGGGACTCAATAAGGTATTTAATAAGGTAAGCCTCACCTTAGATGGGAGAAAAGTGGAAGTTATGAAATTAGTTGTAATGATTGCGACAAAAAGTATGTTGGGCAAACTAAAAGGTCAATTAAAACACGATTTAAAGAATTTTTAGCACATTTAAAATACAGCAGAACAGAAAAGTCTAGCTTTGCCAAACATGTCCTTGAAGCTGATCATACTGTAAATTAGATAATCTAAGATTAATTAAAAATGTATCTGATAGGATGTTGAACGCATACGAAAGTATGGAAATTATAAAATGTAAAAGTCGTTTTTGTTGAATCGCATCTACCAAAAATGAATTATCGCGGGCACGTTCTTACTTGACAGACTGTAATACTCGCTCATTTTGCAGCATTGCCTACAAAATACGTGCAAGTCTTTTAAATCGTCTTTATGTGTCCTCATTTTGCAATAAATTAAGTTAAAAATAAACGAATTTATTAGGAAATATGGCACCAGATTCTATTTGCATGAAGTGTGCAAAAATTTAAACTGCTATTTTTTTTTTAAATAAAACTTGGAGATATCACAAATATAAGAAAATTAGTCCAAATGGCCGTTGACTACTGACCAGTAAGCATCGATAATGACAAGACTGTGCCGAAACCTCTGTGACTGCCAAGTTATGACAACACTGATCAAGGAATGTATTGTTGGACCTACAAGGACACACATTTCTCTATCGTTAAATCTCCGTTCTTTCGCCACTACTGTTTAACATTTATACTGAGTACAGAATACGAGAAGTTTTCAACAACCGGCCGTTGGAGGAAAACGCATCCAGAACTTACGCTATGCAGATGACACCTTGATTACAGCCGCAAATGAAAGTGAATTAGAGGTCATTATGCAAAGACTGACAAGGATCAGTAAAAGCTAAAGATTGGAAGTAAACAACAACAAAACAAAAATAATGATCATTAGTCGAACGAATGATAATCAACCTCAACAACATCCACTAGAATATGAAATCGTAGATTCCTATCAATGCGTTGTGTCCTTAATTACCAATACCAGCCAGTGTCACTCCGAAATAAGTAGGAGACTCTCAATTGGTCGCTCTGGAACCACAAGATGTGGGATCGTAAGAATGCTTATATTTTCGATTGCAACATATGCATCGGAACCATAGACGATAAAGAAAGCTGATAGAAATAAAATTGCTGCATTTGAGATATGGATATATCGTCGAATTCTCAAGATATCGTGGATGGAAGACTGAACTACATATATATAAACAATGCAAAAAAAATAGAATTTCGTGTGTTGATTAAAGACTGTTTTTAATGGGACAAAATACGGTTCAAGTAAAGCAATGGCTTGATAAGTGTCACGGGGACTCTGCCCCTGGAAAATCACTTATCATTTACTGGTATGCTGAATTTAAAAGCGGTCGTATAGATACAAATGATGCTGAACGCTCTGAACATCTAATTGAGGTGGTTACACTGGACAACATCAAAAAAATCCACAAAACTGTTTTGGATGACCGTAAAGTGAAATTGCGTGAGATAGCTGACACCCTAACGATATCAAAAGAACGTGTTGGTCATATTTGCATGAACAATTAGGCATGAGAAAGCTCTGTTCGAGACGGGTACCGCGTTTGCTCACATTGGACCAAAAACAACAAAGTGTTGATGATTCTAAGCGCTGTGTGGACCTGTTTAAGCGCGATTAAAAGAATTTTTTCATACGATATGTGACAATGGATGAAACATGGATCCACCACTACATACCGGAATCAAATCGCAGTCAACTGAGTGGATAGCTGCCAGTGAAAGCCACCCGAAGGGACCAAAGACACAACAGTCGGCTGGGAAGGTTTTGGCCTCTGTATTTTGGGATCCGCATGGAATAATTTTCATCGACTATGCTGAGAAGGGAAAAACCATCAATAGCGAATATTATATAAAGTTATTGGGGCATTTGAAGGCAGAAATAGCAAAGGAACGGCCACAAACAAACAAGAGAAAAGTGCTCTTTCATCAAGACAATGCACCGTGTCACAAGTCAATGGTTACGATGGCAAAATTGCATGAATTGAAGTTCGAATTGCTTCCTCATCCACCGTATTTTCCAGATTTGGCCCCCGGCGACTATTATTTATTCGCAAACCTCAAAAAAAATGCTCGCGGGAAAGAGATTTGGCTTCAGTGAAGAAGTTATCGCTGAAACTGAAACCTATTTTGAAGGCAAATCCTTCTACAAGATAGATATAGAAATGTTAGAAAAGCGTTGGACTGATTGCATCGCACTTGAAGGAAACTATATTGATGAAAAAGGTCGAGTTTTGCAAAAAAATGTATTTTAAGTAGCTAGACCAAAAACTTTTCAACTTACGTGTACGATATAAAAGAACTTCTTTTTGAAAGAACTGTCCGACTGGACGACATTGAAGGAACGATGTCCTTTCTACGACACGATGAAAAATTAGACTGTAGATTTCAAGAGAGGCGAAACCAACATCAGTGATGAACGCCGTTCTGAAAGACCGGTTTCTGTGTCTACCCGAGAGAATGTTGAGGCCGTGCATGAAATGAATTTGGAGAATCGACAACTTGGACTGAAACGTATAGCATGGACTCTGAACTTTTTCCATGAACGTATTTCCCACATAATCCATCCTGATTTGGATATGAAAAAATTATCAGCTAAATGGATCTCTAAATGTCTACACCCAACAAAAACGACTGAGAGTCAAAACATAAGTTGATTTGTAGCAGTTCTGAAGAGGATTCATCTAACTTTTTGAATCGTCGGGTAAAGACGAAAAAATGATTATTAACATGTTTTCCCGAAATCCTCGATTAACTTTGCGCTATGGGACGCAAGAACTAAAGCAGATAGGTTTAGATATATCGTACGAAATGATTCGCACTCATCTCAGTGATAACGACTTGAAGTGGTGAAGTACAATCAAGAAACCATTGCTAAGCGTTAAACATAGAGAGAAACGAGCCGAGTTGGCAGAGGAAAACATAGATCGGAACTGGAACAATGTAATTTTTTCCGATGAAGCTTCATTTTGGGGTTATGTTATCACCCCACGAGCCTGGTCAATTTCCATTAACCGATTGGTTCAACACACAGTAAAACACCCTGTAAAAATCCAGGTTTAGAGATGTGTTTCAGAAAAATGTTTTGACAGACTCTTCATCTTTACCTACAATTTGAACGCTGAAACAATGTTCCAGATTTACCAGAAGACATTAGTACCGACTTCCAAACGGTACTTTGTCGGTAAAAATGAGGGATGGATTCTTCGAGAGGATAACGGACCCAAACATCGTAGTAAAACGGTAGCCCGTGGAAAAGGAGAATCCGGTATCGTCACACTAAACTGGCCATCCCAGTCCCCCGATACAAACCTAAATAAGAACGTGTGGTCATATATCAAGCAAAAGCTTCTTAGTAAAAAGGTATATACAGTGAAGAAGCTGTCACGACCAATTTGGGCTATTTGGAAAACTTTGCCCTCAGAATACGGGGAAGGTCTCATTGAAAGTATGCTCCGAAGATGCCCCGAAGATGCCAAACGAATATCGACGCTGCATTTTAATGGCAAACCATTATTGTCGAATGGTGTAAAAAACTATTAAATAAACTCATTTTTAAAATAAACATTGCGAGACACGTTTTTACTTGACCAACGGCATACAAACTATAACCCAAGAACCATTAAATTGACAGATCTAATTGCTTAAATGGGACTAAATCTTAATTGGTACCATTATTTCCAATTTATTTATTTTTCCTTTTAGGTCAAGTAACTCTCTAAAATATCTCCATTTTTTCAATTTTTAACAATCCAAATATCGTGATTTTAATTTACACCAATCTGTCAATGAACTTCTTAGTACGTACCACCCATGGAACCATCTAATCCTATTAGTTTGATTTAAAGCAAAAACGTTAATACTAACAGTCATTCGATATATTTTGAAATTTAATATAATTTGTTTAAGTCGTTATAACTTTTGTTAGGTGAGTATTTATAATATTTAAGTGGTATTAGTTACCTGGACACTTAAAACAGGGTGACCTATAGATAAGTTCAAATTCGTTTAGGTTATCGAGTAAACGAGCAACCTCTTATTACGCAAACGATCACGTTCCGGAAATATACCCAAGAGTTCTTCACAATTCATTCTTCCTATAGACATTTGCATCCTTACTAGATACTGCTCACCTAAATCTCGGATTAGGGGTATTTCCACCTTAACGGTCACGTCAATAAACGAAGCTGCCGTTAATGAAGTCCACTAAATTCAAAACTAAAGCATTTACATGCTCCTAAAATGATGGCTTGTCGACAAGTTAGATAATCAGCCAGCACTTCTTTGAGAATGACAGAAGCCACGTAATTGTTAATTCGAAGCGATATGTAAGACTTTCCAAATGTTAAGACTTTGTTGCCCCCTAATCGTACTATTTCTCACACATGTTTGTAATTTATCTATACTGGATTTTTCCATCCGATTGGAAGTTGGCTTTGGTATTGCCTGTATTCCAGGTGTCAAGCCCTAAGGATTATTCCGAACTGCGTCTCTTTTAGAGTATTCTTCTGAGATTTTGGACAAAATGATTGTTAAACAGATTGTTAACTATTTTAATAATAATAACTTTGTTTCGTTGAAGGTCAGTCGGGGGTTCGCAGGGGTTTTGCAACAGCCTTGCTAAGCATTTTGGATGATATCCTCGTGACGGCGGTTTAGAGGAGAGACAACTGCTTTGGTTCCAATCCAAAGAAGTCGGCAGTAATGTATTTTGGAACAGTCTGATTGGGCTTCGAGGCGTCCCTAATCGATTTTAATTTAAGTATGGTATTGACACCCAGGAGAGTAAAATTCCCTTCAACTCAATATAACAATTTTGGATTATTATTTGATAGTAAGCCCAGGTTTATTATTTGAAAGCAGGTGTTTTTGGTGGCTCAAGGAGCGTATTGTTCACTACGTAATTTGTATAAGAATCGGCATATACTCAATTTGATCTTAAAAAAATATTTGTGCGAGACATTTTCCTTTCTCACTCTAATTATTGCAATTTTGTTGACAGTCCATGTCTGGACCATATATCGAAGAATAAGTTGTAAAAAATTCCAAACACGGGTCTGCGTTTCATTTTTGGATGCAGGGGAGGAATTATGTGAATGGCAGGCTGAATGAAATGAAATGGATGCGTATTAAGGATAGAGAAAGACTACATCTGAGTTCCTTTTTGTATAGACTCTTGAGGAGCGGAGTGTCGGAGTAACTGTGTGGAAGGTTGCATTATTAAAGCTCGGTACATCAACGTAATACTAGGTACAACGACTGCTTTCAAATACCTAGGCATCGTACAAGTATGTATAAACAGTTTTTCGGCTATACGTCTGCTAAACTTCTGAACGAGATTCCTGGAGGTTTGCTTGCTCTATCTGAATTTTCTTTCAGTAGACAGCTAAAGGGACCTTTATTTCAGAGTTACTGATTTATTTGTATATGGATTAATATCAATTCATGTGGAGTTGCAACGTTTTCTTTTTTTCTCTCTCCTTTTTTTAGTTTAGAGTAAGTAGAGTTAAGTTATGACCGTGACTTCTTGAAATGTATTTAAGTTGTATTTCTTTTCTTTTTTTTTCATTGTATTTTTTTTTTTCATTGTAACAATTTTTTTTGCATTTCGCCGAGTTTAAAAAATAAAGCCGTTTATTATTATTATCACCATTCTTCTTTCTCACATTTGGTCAATGTGGTTCTATATTTGGCTGACGAGCCTAAGCCAAGTCAGCACAAACGCTATTACCATTGTGTATTAAGGAATGACCTGGACAATGTTACATGTTTTCAAACCCACTGATTTCTGAATGTTTTTGTATATGTTTGTATTGAGTCCTAATTGTACTAAGGGTGGTGTGAATTCTGTTAGTGTAAGGCCTGGGGCTGATATGATGAGGGGGACGATGATGACTCTTTCTTGCTTTTTATTTCTGTTGCAAGGTCTGTGTATTCGGAGATTTTTTCTGTGTATTTCGTTTGGATGTTTGTATTGAAAAGTAATATCGGGTCTATTGGCGGGAACTGTTTTATCTTTATGGAATTGATGTCCCAATAGCGCCTATAATCTTTATTTTCAAGTATGGATTGGTGTGTATTTGTAGTAGGGATTTATGTTTTTTATGAGTTTTTTGTAGTGGCTAATGCTTGGTGAACTACTTTTTCCGCTGATTATGTATGTATGTATCTCGTTCCGGCTAATATTTTACATCCGTTTATTATGTGTTCGATTGTTTCTTTATGCTGGTGGCATTTCCTGCATTGCCTTCTGTAATAATTTTTACTAGTTTATGGTTAATATGACCTTATCCTGGCTGGCAAGTAAGAAGCCTTCTGTTTCAGGGAACAGCTGCCCATTCTGTAACGAGGTGTATGATTGTTTTTTATTCACGTGGTCTTGTTCTATGTAAGGTATCTGTGTTTTCCGTGGAGTGTTTTTTCTGACCACGTTTTCATCTTTTCCTGTTGTAATTGGGTATGATTGTATGTGTCTTCTGAGTGGTCCGCTTGGGATAAGTCGAGAAGTGTGTAGTTTTTGTCAGCTCTCACTGTTGCGGTGGGGGGGCTGGTTTGCTTGGTGTGAAAGAATTCCTAAGTGCTTGTATTTTTTTGGGTGTAATGATCTTATATTTATGATTCCTCTTCTTCCTACCTTCCTCTCGATGGTAAGTCTTTCTTTACATGCATTAGGGTGTAATTCCTGTATTTAGTGAATTGAGAATGTATAAGAATGTGACTGTTTTCTATGTCTGTGTGCGACCATTTGATGATAACAAATAAATATGTGAGTATAGGTATAGCAAACGTGTTGATGGCTTTAGTGAGATTTTTGGAGTTGAGTTTTGTTTGTATAAGTTTCGTGAGTCTGTTTTTAAATTCAGTTTTGAGCTCTGTTTTGATGTGAGTGTGGTTGAGTTTGGTTTCTTTGCGAGCATGTTATCGAGTGTTTCATTGTTGATGGTTTCTGTCTCATGGTAGCCTTTCCATTGATCTTTGTTGATGTGGAGAACTTTGCGTTTACTTATACTAAATTCCTAATATATCTAAGGTGAATTATTATTATTATTATATGTGATCATTGCCCCCTGGAACACATCACACAAGAAATGGCAGGTATAAATATTTTTGTGCTGTGCCTTGTAGGCTGGTCATTCTACCTAACTGAATAATACGCCATATTAAATACAAATTGATTAAAATGATTTCGACACAATCGATGACAATACATCTATATAAGCTTACCATAAACAAATTATTTAATTGCTTATAATCAGTACTACCAGCGAATCATTTTAATAATCCTACCAGGTATTCCTACGTAAACACTGGTATTCGGGCGTACCAACATTATCTCACCAACAGAAAAAAAAATTTACATAGAATACTTACTACACACCATACACCGTCGGTAATACTTTATGTTAATGACATACCTCGATTATTTCACTGTGC
This sequence comes from Pachyrhynchus sulphureomaculatus, assembly GCA_019049505.1. Taxonomy (NCBI): domain Eukaryota; kingdom Metazoa; phylum Arthropoda; class Insecta; order Coleoptera; family Curculionidae; genus Pachyrhynchus; species Pachyrhynchus sulphureomaculatus. The sequence goes on from CM032452.1 coordinate 45,112,326, forward strand.
AGATCGTATAATGAGGTATCCATACATTGAATCTATCTATTTGGTTACGCAACGACAATACTAATGAAAAAAAAGAGTTTTAGCACAGTGAACCCAATACAGTAGAGAAACTCAGCGGTAACCGTTCAGGAAAGCCCTGTCTTAGTTTTCAGGAGGTCACGTGGCAGTGCGCCATGTTAAAAAGGGGACCAGCGGGAGATTTTAAATAGAAATAATGTTACTGAGCAAAATTTTGTCATTTGAAATCATAGATTCTCGTATTATATAAATGTTTGATTTTTGATATAATAAAACATCAAGTTAATGCAGTAAACGGAAACTGGAACCCAAATTTTTAAATATACTACTGTGATCAAAAAATAGTAAGACTTTTGAAATAAAACGCAAACGGGTTATTTATTTTTCCAAATTTATTTCGTCCCCTTCAAAGTAATCCCCCTTGAATTCGATTTCTGGAATGGCCTTTAAAGCCTTCTCCAATTCGGTTTTAATCTTCTCAATCGACTCAAAACGATGTTCTAGAAGCGGTTTTTTGAGTTTAGGAAATAGCTAGAAGTCCGACGGAGCTAAATTAGGCCAATAGGGCGATTGCGGAATGATATGAGTTGAATTTTTGATGAAAAAGTAGAACCAATGCTATGTGAAAAGGCGCATTATCGTGATGAAAAAACCAAGAGTTATCGGCCCATAATTCCGGCCTCTTGAGACGAATAGCTTCACGCAAACGATGCATAACACTCAAATAATATTCTTTGTTGACAGTTTGGCCCGGCGGAAGAAATTCATAATGTTGTTCATTATAATCGAACAAAACTGTTAACATCACCTTGATTTTCGACTTGCTTTGGCGTGGTTTCTTCGGTCTGGGCACACCTCTAGCACGATATTCGCTTGATTGGCCGGCAGTTTCCGGATCGTATGCGTAAATCCATGTCTCATCTCCCATAACGATGTGCTTGATGACGTTTTGATAGTCAGAAATCACGGTTTCACAGACATTAACACGACGCTCTTTATCGAAAAAATTGAGTGTTTTTGGTACCAAACGAGAGGAGATGCGTTTGAGGCCCAAGTTGTCTTTTAAAATCGATTGAATTGACCCAAATGATAAGTTGGTGATGGCAACAAGGTCTCTAATTGTCACTCGACGATTTTTGAGCACCAAATTCTTGATTTTCTTGACGTGGTTCTCATTGGTAGATGTTGAAGGACGACGATGACGTTCATCGTCCTCCACACGTTCTCTGCCTTCTTTAAACAATTTATACCAATCAAAAACACTTGCTCTGAATAGAGCATCATCACTAAATGACTTTTTTATCATTTCCAACGTTTGGGAAGCCGAAAAACCATGTTTAAAACGAAATTTAATGTAACTTCTTTGCTGAATTTTTTCACTTATGTTAAAAATCGAAAAATGCACTTTTGTTGTTGAACGAATGCAAGCGAATCTTATTAACTACTGACGCTATGGTCTTAAAATTTGACACAAATGGCAGTTAAGGTCCTACTAACCTAACGAAAAAAAATTAATCCGATTTGGTAATGCCCGGGCGATTTAAATTTAAAAGGCCTACTATTATTTGATCACAATAGTATATTTGAATTCAGCAAGGAATTTTATGTCCGAATACAAACTGAATGTTTCTGGGCCTGATTGAGCCTCATTGTAACTACAATAAAATCCGACTCTTATAAGGATCTTTATCTGTGTTATTAGCCTCTGACACACGGAGTATTCTTTTCTCAAAGGTAGAATTATATTCAAGTTAAACCCAACGAATTTGAAAAAAATAATATTTTCTTTTGACCACTCTAATAAATACTTTGAAATGTGACTTTATCACTGCTATTTAAATACCCTCTCTCTAGTCTAGAAGCCTAACGAGAGTACACATTTAAAAAAAAAAAGTTTTATTTACAATTGACACAAACATGAATAGTTTTAAATAACAAGTAACTGGATACTCCTAGTTTATACAACAATAAATCTTTTCAATTGGATAACTGATGATGCGTTTGGTTGCGGCAAGCCAAATCTTTACTCTATAACCAAAAAAATGTCATAAAAGAAATAACTTCTCAGAATTACTAAATTTATCTGCATACGGTTTCTTACGCAGTTGATATTTAATTAATTCCCTAACCTTTCAACATCTTTGGAGTCTGCCCCAAAAATTCTTCTTAGGAGAAACTCACTCCCGACGTACTTTTGAATTATTTTTCCAATTGTCAACAGCACAACAATAATCTCTTTTCGCCATAATTATATAAATTGTTTGTCAACCTTTTCGATTCTCTTCACTTACACACGTTTTTAATTCTCTTTTTAAACATACTCTCTCTTCCTTCTGTCTTTAAATTCATATAAACTGCACTCCCATCAAAAAACGATCGACAATACATTTCAAAAGACACATTTCGATATCAGATGGAAACATTGAGCGGCCATTTTAAAAAAGGGAACCCGTTGACGCACGCGCCGTCAAAATCTCTCACCAACTTGGAGCACACTTTCGCTTACTGCGGTTTACGCGATAAAAGAGATTTTAATGCTGCTTATAGTGAATGTATATTTATTGTTTGATGTATACAATTTTCTTAAAAGACAATTTTTTCCGTAAGAATGACCACTGTACTTACAGGAGATGAAAAGTTTCGAGACGTTCCGAGAAATGGTAACCCAAACGAAAAACCCATATGATTTTCGTCAACTCTCAGAAGATTCGTGTAAAAGTTATAGCTGTTTGAGTGACATTATTTAGATTTTTGTAAAACGTTGGCACTAAAAGAATTGCGTCTGTTGATTAAACATTGCCTTTAAGAGGAAAAAATACAACCAGAATCTAAGAATGGCTTAAGAAGTGTTATGGTACAACTGCTCCGTGGAAAACAACTATATGTCGATGGTTTAATGAACTCACCTGCGGTAGTATAAGCGTTCTGGACATCCAAATGAGGCAGGCACTCCAAAAAAACACAAAAAATCCACCATATTGGGTGAATGATCGCAAAGTGAAAGTAAGAGAAATAGCTGACATCGTGGAGATATCAATAAAACCCCTGAGGCATATTTTACATGCAGATTTCATAATTTACAGTCTTTACACACCGATGAAAACTATTTTTACAAATTCAGTCATAAACCTAAAGTATTTTTAAAACTTTAATAAAAGAAAACTATCAATTACTCACGAAAATTAAGAGTCAACTAACTATCAAGTTTTTCCAAAAGAAAAGGAAAATATTAATACAGTTAAATCTAAAATGACGTTTTTTTATAAGGATTTATTTTGTTGAATATGAGTATGAAATGTTTATCTCAACCTTAGACATAAAAAAAAATAAATGTGTGTTCATAACATTTTTTCTATAAAAAACTTGTATAGGTGCTATAAGGACAAGTAGAAAACACTGGACAGATTTCCAACCCAATCTGTACTATATTCCGCGAAAACACCGAATGATCGTACGTTTTCTACTAGTAAAACCGGACTAGAGATACGTACCGGTGTTGTCCCTTATATTTTTATTTGTTTATAATTTTATTAGTTTACTCTTAAACAACCTTTAGATACCGTATTTGAGCACTGGAACAAGAGTAGTAAATTCATGAGAATACTCCTTAACAATGAGATATGATTGACACTTCATTACGCAGATGACCAGGTCGTCATAGCACAAGATCATGAAGATGCGAAACTTATAGTAAAATAGGTATACCAAGAATACCGGTTGGGGCTAAAAATTAATCTACAAAGAACAGAACATGTGCGTGTAGCTGGAGAAGCTCGAGAATTGGATATAGAGGGAGGCAGAACGACAAAACCAAGCAATGAGTATATATACCTGGGCGTTAACGTAGCACAGGGCAGAAGGCATGATAAAACAATCAAAGCGGAGTAACTAGTGCAAAAAAGATAATAGGAATGCCTAACTTAATTCCAGGGTAAAATAATTTCTCAAAGAAAACAAAATTAAGAATACATGATACCACTGTGAAAAGTAATTTAGCTTACGGAAGTGAAGTCTGGCAGATCAACAAAAATTTGTCTAGAAAAGTTTTATCTACAGAAATGCACTACCTTCAAAGAACAGCTAGAGTTTCTAGAGGGGAAGGAATACAGAATGAGGAAATAAGGCGACGTATGAACAAAGATAATACCATTCTAGAACACATACAACAAAAACAATTAAAATGGTACGGATACATTAATAGAATGGAATCAGAGTAGAATACCAAAGAAAGTTATGCAGTGGAGAATGAGGGAGAATGGAAAAATCGAAAAGCTGAAGAATGGGTACCGGAAGGAGACCTCACTCGTTGTGAAACTGGATTTTATATGCATATATATATATATATATATATATATATATATATATATATATATATATATATATATATATATATATATAAACGTATGCTGAATAGTTTTTGGTTTGATACATAGATGATCACCCGTTTCAAAATTTTTAGGAATATCAACCTTCAAACGATACGTGTCAAAATTTCATGAAATTTCGACGATTAGTTTACAGTGGTTTTAATGATGGCTACTTTTGATATTTTCAAAACAATGAAAAAAATCGAATTTTCGTGTGTTGATTAAACACATTTTTTTGATGGAAAAAAATACCATTCAAGCAAAGCAATAGCTTGGTAAATGTTATGGGGACTCAGTGCCCCTGGAAAATCACTCCTTATTTTCTGGTATGCTGAATTTACGACGGTCGTAGGATACAAATGATACTGAACGCTCTGGACGTCCAAATGAGGTGGTTACACACCACAAAATTGTTTTGGATGGTCGTAAAGTGAAATTGCGTGAGCTGACACCCTAAAGATCTCAAAAGAACGGCTTGGTCATATTTTGCATGAACATTTGAGCATGAGACAGCTCTGTTCGAAATGGGTATTGCGTTTGCTCACAGTGGACCAAAAACAACAACGTGTTCATGATTCTGAGCGCTGTTTGGACCTGTTTAGGCGCAATAAAAAGGATATTTTCGTGCGGTATGTGACAATGGATGAAATATGGATCCACCACTACACCCGGAATCAAATCGGCAGTCAGCTGAGTGGACAGCAGCGGGTAAAAGCCGCCCGAAGCGACCAAAGTCCAATAGTCGGCTGGGAAGGTTTTCACCTCTGTATTTTGAGATGCGCATGGGATAATTTTCATCGACTATGCTAAGAAGGAAAAACCATCAATAGTGAATATTATATAAAGTTATTGGTATGTTTGAGGCAGAAATTGCAAAGAAACAGCCCCAAATGAACAAGAAAAAAGTGCTCTTTCATCAAGATAATGCACCGTGTCACACGTCAATGGTACCATGGCAATATTGCATGAATCGAAGTTCGAATTGCCACTTCCGGTCGACAGTTCGTAGCACGCGGACGCATTTACCTGGTTGGGGCTTCTGAAGGTGAAATTCGGGCGTTTTGGGGCTTCGGATTGTTGGTTGGTCAATATTGTTTGTTAGAGGTGCGAATCATATAGGGTTACTAAGCGTTGTGAGGAGTGATTCCTAAAACGTCGGTTTAGGTTATGTGACTGGTACAGTAGGTGAACACGTGTGGCCGTGTTTTTTTTGCTATCTATGTAATCGGGCGGGCGGGCTGACAGAAAAGGTTATATCCTAAACCAGTAGCAGTTTCCCGAGGAGTTCCTTTATCAATGCCTTTACAATAGATGAAATTTTTTTGAACAATTAGGAGATCTGGTAGAGCGCTGAAGCTCGTCAATACTGGATTTCCATCGGGACCCGAAAAGGGGAGATCCAAACTCGGGAACGTGTAAAGCATCGCCGAGGGTCGCCGGCGCCCTGCCTAAGCGCGAGACGGATCTTGACTGGCTAATGGTCCACAGAGAACCGAGCCAGCAAACAAAACAAAAAAAAAAAGTTCAAATTGCTTCCTCATCCACCGTATTCTTCAGATTTGGACCCCAGCGACTATTTTCTATTCGCAGAACTCAAAAAAATGCTCGCGGAAAGATTTGGCTCCAATGAAAAAGTTATAGCCGAAACTAAGGTCTATTTTGAAGGCAAAGACAAATCTTTCTACAACAAAGGTATAGAAATGTTAGAACAGCGTTGGACTGATTGTATTGCTCTTGAAGGAGACTATATTGATGAATAAAGTCGAATTTTGCAAAAAAAAATGTGTTTTAAGTAGCTAGACCAAAAACTTTTCAGCCTACGTATTATATATATATATATATATATATATATATATATATATATATATATATATATATATATATATATATATATATATATATATATATATATACAGTAATACCCCGCTTAGCGCGACCCCGTTACGCGCGGTTTCACTATAACGCGAATTTCAAATTTCGCGCTCATGTAGTCATTAACTTCTCTATGGTCGCGGGGGGATCCCCGCTTTCTCTGAATATTCTCTTTGAAGAATTGGGAATTCCCTGTCCTTCGACTTTGTTCTATGGGGATTTCCTCGTTCGTTTCGTGTGTTCATTTGTTCCGTAATGTTAGTTCGGTCGGCTGGCAGTTTTGTTTTAATATTTATTGGAGATACATACATACATAATTTAACCCTACGTTAAAAATGCCGCCTGTAAAGAAAAAAGAGCGTAAAAGCGTCACTTTGGAATTGAAGATGAAAGTGTTAAGAAGAATGGAAAATGGAGGCAAAGCAACAATTGTTGGGAGAGATTTTGGACTCTCAGAATCGACTGTGAGAACGATTTATAAAAATCGGGAAAAAATTAAAATCTCCAGCGAAGGTTCAACACCTATAAGTGCAACAAAACTTTCTCGTTCGAGATCATCTATCTTAGAAAGAATGGAGAAATTACTGTCAGTCTGGATCGAAGATTTGAATAAGAAGAACACACCACTAAGTCAAGATCTCATATGCACAAAAGCAAAATCTTTGTATGAGATGCTGAAAACAAAAGAAGGAGAAGGGAGTGCCACTCCGACTTTTGCTGCCAGCAGAGGCTGGTTCCATCGGTTCAAGCAGCGTTCTAATCTTCACAATATCCACATAACAGGCGAGGCGGCCAGCGCGGACATTCAAGCTGCAGCTGAGTTTCCAGACAAGTTTCAAGACTTCGTTAGACGAGAGAAAATTCCTGCTTGTCTCATCTTCAATGTTGATGAGACCGCACTTTACTGGAAAAAAATGCCATCTCGAACATTCATTTCTAAGGAAGAACGTCAAGCCAGTGGTTTCAAAGCTGCGAAAGATCGACTAACACTTCTGCTGGGTGGTAATGCCACTGGTGATTTCAAACTGAAACCTTTACTAGTGTACCATTCAGAAACACCCCGTGCAATGCGAGGCACAGACAAGACAAGTCTACCAGTTGTGTGGCGATCAAACAGAAAGGCGTGGGTTACACGGGAAATTTTTCAAGAATGGTATTCTAATAGTTTTTGCCCATCAGTCAAATCATACTGTGACAGAAATGGGCTTGAACCTAAAGTTATATTACTCTTAGACAATGCCCCAGGACATCCAACCTCACTTGATACGCCCAGAGACTTAAAAGTGTACGTAAAGTTCCTTCCACCAAACACTACGTCAATATTACAACCTATGGACCAGGGAGCAATAGCAAACTTCAAAGCTTATTACCATCGCCGCACTTTTAGCCAACTAATTCATGAAACTGACGGGGAAGGAAGACAGTCTATGCGAGAGTGGTGGAAGTCATACAACATTATGAAGTCTATTCACAACATAGAAGAGGCTTGGAAGGAAGTTAAAATGAGTTGTATGAATGGGGTGTGGCGTAATCTTTGGCCAGATGTAGTGGAAGCACCTAGAAGAATTGTCCAGATGCAGAGACAAGTGCTTGAAGACATTGCTGCAATGATTGAGGGGTCTGAACTTGAAGATGTCACGGTAGAAGATCTCGTAGAACTTGTAGCAACGCACGACGATCCTATTAGCAATGAAGATCTGATCGAGTTACAGAATAATCCTATCTACGATGAGGAAGAACAAGTAGAAGAGAAAGTTTTATCTTCAGGGGAAATACAAAATGCACTTTCAAAAATTTATTCAGGTTTGGACATATTGCAGAGTATAGACAATAATGATGACCGTGTCTTGACCGTGTGTCAAACAATTAAAAACAGTGTTGGGTGTTATGAACGTATTTTACAAGAACGTAAACAAAACGTTACCCAAAAGACAATAGATGTATTTTTCCGTAAAAAATAAGAGTATGTATTGCATAAAGTGTTCTTAGAATTAAAGTGATTGATTAAAATGATTTGTATTTTTTTGTATTAAATTTTGACTATGTTTAATCATAAACCTCGATATACGCGAATTTCAGTTAACGCGATTTTTTTCGGAACGTATCCCTCGCGTAAAGCGGGGTATTACTGTATATATAAGCAGGTTATATGTAGTTTTTTATATTTTTAATGTAAAAATTTAGGAAACATTAAGCTGTTTCTTGCTAAATATAACGTTATTTACGTTCTGCTCTATTAGCCAAAACTATTTTTTCTTCATTAGATTAAACTTTCAATAATACAGCAAAAGTCGGTGAACCATTGAATATTTTGAATTTTAGAAACACTTACATCCGATCAAATTAAACTCACCGTTTCCGGTCGCCCTCCCTTCAGTCCACTGTTAATATAGGATCGCGTTTAGATGTAAACAAATGGAGCCTTGACACAAACCATAAAAAAATTCATGAAAAGCAACGGTTCAAATTTCGATAGTATTATTTTTAAGAAATACACTATATTTCTAAGAACGGTAGGTTAGGTTGTTTTCATTTAAAGCAAACCGCTTTGGTTTTAGATGTTCGATGCGTATAGCTCTAAGCTACGTTATTCAGATTAGAAAGAACATTATAATAGAACGAAGAATCTAGTACAGATTTGCCAAAAATGGAGAGTTGTTTGAAAACAATTACAGGATTGTTGATTCTAAAAGCGAAATATAATGTAATACTTAGAGGTCATTCGCTGAATAAAAAGTTCCGCAATGTAAGAACATTTTTATACATCTGCTGATATGATTAGCGGTTTTTCTATCAGCGTAGCTAAAACTACATCTATTGTTCTGGGCACGACATTATTATTAATAATAATGAGAGGTCGATCATTTCGATTTGAATAGTTACACACGCTTTCAGGGAAATAATAATAATAATTTGTGTTGCCTGTTTGTCTATTGGTCTTTTAAAATGCCGACAATCAGTTTTTTAAATGATTTAAAACTAAGTGACCATTAATAAATAGTTGTAGACGATAAATTCATTGCTTTTACACAACAAAAAGTATAATTTGTTTATTGGCGATAGACTAATAAAACCGCAACTTATTTTTACTTGAAATTCTTATTGCCTTTTTTTATTGGTACAGCACACGCGCTGCAGTAAAATACCTACAGGTGCGGTGCCTGTGCGAGTGTAGAAATTCATGTTGGTCTTCGATCTCTGCAATTTCGATTCGGCAACACAGTCCTGGAGAGTATCTAAAGTGTCCTACTTATGTTTTACATTAATGCAAAAAATGTTTTTTTTTATGGGTCTAACACACGTGCTGCAGGGAAGTCCCTAAAGCGCTCCAGGAGCGGCATGTGTGCGGAAAAAGCGATTCACGTTGTTCTTGAATCGCTGTAAATTGTACTCGGTGGGAAACACAGCCCTGGGCAAATTATTCCAAAGGGATGATGTTCTTTATATAAAAGATTGCTTGAAAAGCGTTGTACGTGTAGTAACAAGCTGAACCTCATACGGATGTGAGGTATTAGCGCGACGTGTATTTCTTACATGTACCGCTCTGGGAGAAATTAAGCGGGCTACATCCTTCGAACACTTTCCATGAAAATACTTGTAGAACAGACTCAAGTCGCCAACCGTTCTTCGATGTTCCAGCGAATCAAGGCCGCCGGTCAGTTCCGGGTCTCCAATCAGACGAACAGCTCTTTTCTGAACAGAATCCAACAAATGCGGTGTATGTTTGGGAGCGAAGCCCCAAACATGGGAACAGTATTCCATAGTTGGTAGAATTTGAGCGTTGTATAGAATTAACAGTTGTTGTGTTTTCTGGTTCGAAATAATAGTCCCAACTTTTGAGAATCTCTCCTTGCTATGTCTGCAACATGTTCATGCCAGGACATATTTGCTCCAAATTAACACCCAATAAATTGAGTCACGATGCTCGGGGAATGGCGTGCCCCGACACGACTATGTCGGATTCAGCAACGTTAACTTTTTTAGAAAAAACTGCTGCCTGAGTTTTTGTAGTGTCAAATTCCACTTGATTATTGTCACCCCAAGACCATTTCTTCCAGGTCTGTTAAGTTGAACGACCTCCTGCTGTCTGAGCGTTCAAAATGAATGAAGAGATAAGCGTATTATCATCTGCAAAGCTGTAGATTGGATTCCCGGTCTTTTCCAGCAGATCGTTACTGTAAATGAGAAAGAGAGTAGGAGACAGTATGGAGCCTTGGGGCACACCGGCGGTGATAGTGAAGGTGTTAGAAAGAAATCCGTCGCACGTAAAGATCGCTCTCTGAGGGAACATGAGAACCACAAGCAGAACTTTTCAGACATACCATAAAAGCGTAGCTTAGCCAACAGTCCATCGTGCCAAACACGGTCGAATGCCCTGGACATGTCAAGAGCAACCGCTCGAGATTCTCCAAAGTATTCAACTGTGTTGTTCCAAACATGTGTTACATAAGTCAGAAGATCTCCAGTTGATCTATCTTTACGAAAGCCATATTGGTGATCGTTAATAATGTTGAATCGTTCAAGATATTTTAGAATATGCTGGTTGATAACCTTTTCCATGACTTTCGATATTATTGAAAGCAGTGCGACTGGTCGGTAGTTATTTGGCAAGGTATTAAGAATCGCATGCCTTTTTGTCACCAAAGTTTCTATTCCTGATAGTTGCTACTGGTGAAAAGTCCCGAGACAAAAACAATATTTTTGCCAAAAATCGATTTTATTCTTCAACCTAGTTTCCTTCAAGAGCTATACACTTATTTTAGCGACCGTTCAGCATTTGGATACCTTTCATATAATACGATTTGTGGAGCTCTCTAGAATAAGCCTCAGTTTCTCATTCAACTTCATCATTTTAGTCAAATCTCTTTCGCTTTTTCAAATTTGGAAAGATGTAATAATCGCTGGGGGCCAGATCTGGTGAAAACGGCGGACGAACAACAAATTCATAGCCGAATTAGTCCAATTTTGCCATCGATTTTACTTTTTTCGTCGTAAAATGCGGTCTTTTTCTTGATTTTACTACTCAAACGGTCCAATAAACCAACATAATAGTCTCCGCCCTTTCTCAAGATTGAGTTGATCAGTGTTATTTCATGCGCATCCCAAAAAATATTTGCCAAAACTTTTCCCGCTAATATTTGTGTTTCTGGACGCTTCGGTCGGCTTTCATGTGGTTTCAGTCATTCTGCGGACTGTCTGTAGAACACAGACGTGTATTGGTCTCATCCGTTGGTACGAAGCGAAGTAAAAAGTCCTTTCCGATTACGCCAAAATAGTGCCAAACAGCTTTCTGAATCTTCGACCCGTCGTTGCTTTTGGTCAATCGTGAGTGTGTGCGGCACCCATAGGGCACATAGCTTTTTTATATGCAAATACTCTACTATGCAAAAGATGCGTTCTGTTGATATCTTCAGTTATCATCTCACTTTCACTTTGCGGGTATTCAGAACAATATGGTACATTTTTTGTGTTTTTTTTGGAGTGACTGTCTCATTTGGACGTTCGGAACGTGGTGCGTCATCGGTGTTTGTACGATCCCATTTAAGTTCGCTAAACTAGCGACATATAGTTACTTACGACGCAGCAGATTTTTTTTCCATCAAAAAAACAATGTTTAATGAACACGCGAAATTCTTTTGTTCCATCGTTTTGCAAAAATCAAAAGTAGCGTCACCCAAACAGCCGTAATGCATTTTACTGGATTTTGCTACCTGTTTTGAATTATTTTTAACGGTTCACCCTATTTTAGGCAGAAAACCTCTGCTATACAATACAGTTATAAAATGTAAATGAGGGTCCATCGGTAGCATAGCCGTCCAAGCGTAACCTGCTTTTAGTGTTTAATAAATAAAATTACAGAAATATAAGATTTATTACCAAAATTTTTTTAATCTATAGATCTATGTATATATACAAATTCACAATTCACGATATATAAGTACTTTAATTACAATCAAAAACAATCATCATCTTCAAAATCTGAAGACTCGACTTCTCTTAAATTGATAATTAAGGGTTCTATTTCCACAGGTTCTTCGATGTATTCGTCAAGTTTCAACATTTTATTTTCTTCTTGTATAACATGTCGTATGGCACTTTTCCATTTATTGCCTTACATCTTGAAGTTTGAACGTGGTATTTTCCCTTGCAATGAAACCTTTCATTTGTGCTCAAATTAGCTCTATGGGATTCAATTCACAATGATATGGAGGTAATCTAAGCACTGTGATATTCCGTTCCTTTGCCATCTCACCGACTGCGTATTTCTTGAACTGTGCCTTATTTTGTTTCGCAATTTTGAGAAATTCCGCTTTTAACATACCATTTTTATGTTTTAGATTTTTGTCTCTTATCCACTGAAGAATATCCGCTTTCTTCCATGAATTTATCGGGAGTCGTTCTAATAATCGAGAATGTTATGCGGTATTATCTAATACTACAACTGATTCTGCTGGTATACATTCAATCATTTGTTGGAAATACTCGTCAAAAACATCGTCCGTCATCTCCTCATGGTAAACTTTAGTTGACTTTGATTCGAAATCCAACCCACCGTCGAGAAATCCGTTCTCACTACCAATATGTGCTATAATTAGCCTGCGACCTTTTCCTAGAGGAGGTTGTAATCCAGTTGACCAACCTTCCATAAAGCTTGTTGGGCACTCTTAATGTTTTTGTCAATCCAGAATTTTTTCACTGTGTGTCCCTCATTAACCCAAGTCTCATCTAAATAAAAAATATTTCTTTCTTCGGCTCGAAATTTTCTGATTGCTCGTAGATATTCTCTTCTCCAAGAAATTATTTCTGTTTTATCGATAAGAACATATTTTCTATTGTGTTTTTCCCAACGAAAATTCAGGTTATGAAAGATTTTCCATAATTTCCATTTTTTTAAATCTGGTAAGTCCTGGTCTTCTCTGATTTCTAGCAAAACTTTATGTAGGGTAGGTATTTCTTTGTTAATAAAAAATGGTGTACTTTTCTTCTTATTGTGTTTTTAAAGTCTTCATCGACCTCTAAGGGCTCCTTTCCTTTGTGATTCTGAGGTTCGTTGCAAGGACTGCGTTTTCTTTCTGTTAGAAAACTATAAATAGTTGCTCATCCAACTCCTGTCATGTTGGCACAGGTTTCCACAATTTTACGGACTTGGCTGTTGATGCACTAGGGTATCGTGGACGTTAAGTATCATTGTTTTTCTCGCAGAGAAAATGCAGATTTACAGACTCCGCGAAGTTTGACCGGGGCAAAACGGAAAGTTGAAGCCATCGCTGTTCTGATTTGAACTAAGCATATTATAGGTTTTTGCTTTATTTTTATTCTTACACAGAATATGTGTATTGCATACTTAGCTACTTAGGCACCTACCTACCGATAAGTACTTTGGTTAATTATACATATTCTAATAACTGCTAAAATCCCAAATAATTTTATTGTACCTATTACCATTAAGCTTTATAACACTGTATATTTCTAGTTCTTAAAAATTCTTAATTGTACTCGTTTAGGCCTTTATCATACAAATAAGATTTTTAGTTTCATAATTTACTCATTAAAATAAACTTTGAAATGCGTTGATTCAAAAAGTTTAGAACGCATGTAATAAAATATTTTATAGAAAAAGGTCGCGCTGTTGTATAGAGATAGAAAATAAAGGCGATTAAAACTAAAAATGCAAATAGCTGGTAGAGAAATTTCGGACGCTTATGGTTTATGACATTTTAATGCTGTGTGCTATCCACTCCAAACAAACGGACTGTAGTGGATTAAATGTCCGTCACCCACCGATTAGTCTGACAGTGATGTTTCGTTTAACCCTATTCCTTTTTATCGCAAATTTGAAACCATTCTTGCTATTGCATTTTCTACTAGTGCACTAAACCGGCCCAGGAATATAATAAAGAGGAATAAAAAATGTAAAATATGCATTATGCATGCATCTTCTGTTACTCATATTAAACTTCAAAAGAAACATTCTGTGCCACTTCTAAGCCCTTCTGCTAAAGTAATTTCACTAAAAAATCCCGCAATAAATATCTTCAAGCACTTGTACATACGAACTTCTGATTAGCCTACCAGAAGGAAGTGAAGTCGCTTAAAGGAAATAGTATGTGCCGTCCTTTTTTTATTCGTTTATTTTCTGTATAAGAAAATAGGACGGCATATGGTATTAGCATTTGCGCTTAGATTGTTAACAAAAAACAGATTTGAACTAACCTCTCATGTGTGTTTGCATTTCAAGATTTATGTGAGGTCACTGGACAAAAATAGTCGGGGAGTTTATTTAGAAATAACTTACATATACAGGGTTGTCGCCAATCTTTAGGATTTGATAATACTTATTAAAATTTAAAAAAAAAACGTTCATGCTTGCTTTCCCAGATACGAGGGCCGCCTTTTAAGTTTTCACAAACGACCGCTAGATGGCGCTATTGAGATATGACATTGTTGTAAAATTTGACATTTGTTATTGTTAAAACAGTGGCAGCTCAGAAATTAGCCCGACTGATAAGAGAACAGTGGGTAGACTGCTGAAATATGGGTTTTGCCTATTTTCAGTTGTTTTACAATAAACCGCATAAGGTCTGAGTTTGATCCCTCGGAAATCGCGCTGCCTGCCTTTAGTGTTGGCTGTGCCAACATGTGTGACATCTGTCGGCTTGTGGCTGCCGTGTCAGCGTCCGATTGAGTACTAGGTATGCGTATTTGGTACAATTCGTTGTATCTTACAATTAACCGAGTAGTTTGTTTACAGTGAGCATTTAAAAAAAAACAGTTTTGTGAAGGTTTTCGTTGGATGATTTTTTACGATTTTAGTAAATGCCTAACTCAACAACAATGCCTCGAATCGCTTCATTCAACTTTTGGTAATGAATCATCATCAGAAAAAACTGTTAACCATTGGTTTACAAAATTTCGTCAGGGTTGTGCTTCCGTCAGTGATGAATTTCATGAATGTCGACCAAAATCGGTTGTTGTTTCAAAAAACATCGGAGGATCGGTATATGACTTACCGTGAGATGGAAACATTCTTAGGCATATCGAAGACTGCAATTCATTTTGCATGAACATTTAGCTATGAAAAAAATTTGTTCCCGATGGATTCCGCATAATTTGATCGAAACTCAAAAACAGGCTCATGTCGATTGGTGGTAAGGAAATGCTCAAAAAATTCGACTGAGGACATACAACATCGTAACGGGCGACGAAACTTGGATATATTCGTACGAGCTGGAAACTAAGCAACAATCAACTGTGTGGGTGTTCCAAGATGAATCGAATCCGACAAAAGTAGTTCGTTCATAAAGCACTTCCAAGAAAATGATTGCTTGTTTCTTTGGTTATACTGTTCATGTTGCAACCAATGCTTTAGAGGATCGAAGAACAGTTAATGCTGAATAGTATACAATAATTTGTTTGCCAGGAGTCATGGATGAAATCGGAAAAAACAATCGAAAACATCGCATCATTCTTCATCATGATAATGCCGGCTCTCACACAGCATGTCAAACAGTTGATTATTTGACCAAGAAAAACATCGAATTAATACTTTATTGCCCCTATTCACCTAATTTATCACCTAACAACTTCTTTTTGTTCTGGAATGTCAAAAAAAAAATGTATGGAAAGCGATTTTTATCACCTCAAGAAACTGTCGAATCTTTCCAAAACCATGTTTTTGAGGTATCAACTTCAGAGTGGAAAAAATGTTAGGAGAATTGGTTCGAACACATGCAAAAGTGTATAAATCTTACAGGCGAATATTTTAAGAAATAAAAATTAATTCCTTTCATGGTTTTTGTAAAACCTTAAAAGGTAGCCCTCGTTTTAACATTTTTACAATTTTTCGTAATTACTTTAGACGTTTTCGAAGTATCAATTTTCGCTAAATTTTTTTACTACGCAACGTATCTCTTTGTACCGGTATACCGCACGTTAAAGTTTGCGTTATCTATATCTATACTATATCTACTATCTAAAGTCGTAAATCATTTTTAGTGTTTCGTACGGAACACTTATAAGATTATGTCGGTGTCTGTTCGTCTGTCTGTCTATCTATCCGTCTGTCTGTCATATCCAATTTTCTCCGAAACTATTTGATATAGAAAGTTGAAATTTGGCACTAATATAAGAATTGATGGCCTCATCAGAGCCGTGTAGTTTTAAAAGTTAAATTTTGATATAGGGGGGTTAGTTTTGGAGGGTCGGCAGTGTAAAAAAAAAAGTACCAGGTTATCGAGTGGGGTGTCAAATGAAAGCATCAAAAACACGAGTTCAAATATATATATATATATATATATATATATATATATATATATATATATATATATATATATATATATATATAAAATGTAATACTTGCGTACACTTTTCTTTGTATTATTTCTAAAAAAAATTGAGAAATATCGCTGCACACCCTTATCTTGAAAAGTACTGATCAAAAAATTTTGGTTGGAAATAAAAGTCGTCTGCGTCCATTTCGACAAATTTTGGGAAGAAATATTCCCACAGCATCGAGTTATTTTGGAGTAATCGAGTAATTTTGGACAATTCCCGCGTTTTTTAACGTGAAACGATTCGTCATTGAATGGCCAATATTACTGAACACAACTGACATCAGATGTCAAACATCTGCCAACCAACATGGCCGCTATTAGCTGTCAAAAGTCGGACATCCTTAATGGAAAACCCTCTACTTGCGCACACTTCTCTTTGTATTATTTTTAAAACTATTCCGTAATATTTTTAAAAAAAAAAAATTCTGGAATATTCTCTATAGGGTGTAGATTGAACGAAAATTATCACAAGTGTATTGCTTTTAATATTTACCCGGTATATATAAAAAAAAATTCAAGGTCATCAGTTTTCAATAAAAATCAAATTAAAAAACTTTGTTGGAAACTCATTCGGGGTGTGTTTTGTAAAGTGTTATTTTATTTTATACCTTCGTAACAATTTTTTTTTATTTTAAAAGCAATCAACGTACGAAACACTAATTGCGCAAGTCCGACTTGCACTTGGTCGGTTTTTTTATTAAATTATCTTTGGAATATGTAATAAAATACTGTTTACGTTTATGTTTGCTTTCCCATATAATAATATCTTTACAGTTTTTCGTAATTATTTTAGACTCTTTCGAAGATATCAATTTTCTCTAAATTTTTTTAATACGCAACATACCTCTTTGTACCGGTATACGGTACGTACGTTAAAGTTTGCGTAATCTGTTTGAAAGAATCAAAGCTCGTTGTAATGTACACAATCTGATATACCCTAAACACTTTAAAGTGGTTTTTTACTTAATATACCTCTTATCTGAAGTCATAAATCATTTTTTATTAAATTATATATGGAATATGTAATAAAATATTGTTTACCTTTCCTTTTCAAGGATTATTATTATGACTTGAAGCACTTTAGTTATAAAGTATGTACTAAGTACTTTGTGAATGCCATATTACTGTATACAAAGCTTGACAGAGCTCGAGCCCTTTTAAAGCTCGTGTGGCGCTTTAAGCTTGCATGCCTCAAGCCAATCTTCAAAGCTTTAATTATGACTTTGTATCAAAAAGGCATCAATCCTTTCGAGAGCTTCGAGTTCTTCATAGGAGCTTGAAGTTCAAATAAAAGCCTTGCAAATCCTATGAGGGCTTGTTCGTGTTTGCAAATATTTTAAGGGCTCGCTAATCTTTCTGATAATCAAAAAACGTATTCTTGAAACATTTTATATTTGAACTAGCAGAACGCTCGCGTAGACTTCATTCACTATTATCGTTACTGCTCATTCCTTATATTACCTAACATAATAAAATATATCCTATAACCTGGCCAGAAAACATATGTATGAATTAAAAAAAAAAACACGTCAGCCGGATAAGTAGTTCGCGAGTAATAAGCGCACTAACGGACAGACAGGCAGACAGAGACGTTGCATTTTATATATATTATATTCTTTGCTACATGGTATTGTTCCATATTTAATGGTTTAGGCAGTGTATTGCAAAAGAACGCGCTAGCGGTAAACTTTTTTTTTTCCGACTTGATTCACTATTATCGTCACTGCTTATTCCTTATGTTACCTAACGTAATAAAATATAGCCTGGCCAAAGAATATATGTATGTTTTCAAAAAAATAGCACGGAAATCGGATAAGTGATCCTCCAGTGATAAGCGCACTAACGGACAGATAGACAGACATACCGAGAGACGTTGCATTTTATATATATTGTAGATAACCTGGCCAGAGAATATATGTATGTTTTAAAGAAAAAGCATGTAAATCGGATAAATGGTTCTTGAGTGATAAGTGCACTAACGGACAGACAGACGTTGCATTTTATACATATTATAGATATTCTTTGTTACATGATTGTGTTCCATATTTAATGGTTTAGGCAGTGTATTGCAAGAGAACACGCTAGCGGCAAAGTTTTTTCCGACTTGATTCGCTATTATCGTCACTGCTTATTCCTTATGTGACCTAACGTAATAAAATATAGCCTATAACCCGGCCAGAGAACATATGTATGTTTAAAAAAAAAAACACGTTAATTGGATAAGTGGTTCTCCAGTGATAAGCGCACTAATGGACAGACAGACGTTGCATTTTATATATATTACAGATTAGTTTGTATACAAATATGTAGTTTAGACAAAGTTAGTAAAAAGAATTTCAAGTTTTGTTTAGAGCTTCGAGCTCTTTACAAGGTCTTAAAGCATTGTGAGGACCTGTCGGTGTTTGCAGTTATTTATGAGGACCGCAAGACCTTTAAAAGGGTTGCAAAATATGAGTCACTTGAGAATCCTTTACTTCCAAAGGGAATAAAAACTACTTTAATAAAGGAAAGTAATTGAAGCTTAACAAATATAAGTACTTCCGAGAAGAGTTCGGTATTTGAAGGTTGTATGTTGACTTTGAATTGCCGTGCAGAAAATCGAGAGTTCAATCCCGCAGGCCGGTATACTCATTTATTAATTTATTTAAGTATATTTGACCTGGCCACGTACATAGGTAGTAGTTGTTTGCAGAACTGCAAATAACGTCCGTGGCAGCACCACCGCGTTGTTTAAAAGGTGCCGTGAAATACAAAAATGTATGTTTCGGCACTTGGACAACGTTGACGGGTATTACGACATCCTCGCCGATATCCTTAGGATATGGAAAAAGAGTAAAATCCCTACTGAGGCGATAAAAAAAAAAGCTATTCCCCAGCTTTGAAAAACTAATAAGTACAGATCGTGCATCTAATTACTAATACTGTTTTAGCGCTTAGTGTTCGCATTGATTGATTAAAGTGCTTTGTGGCGTACTACTCTACCGATTTAACATATTAGAGCAAGTATTCCTAAATTTACAATACACATAGTAATAATAAAAATATCCCAGTATAGGTGGTCCCTCTTTTCTGAACAGTTTGCTAATATATACTCATTTTTCATCCAAACGTTGCGTCTGAAGTAAACGGCGCTCGAGGCACGTGTACCCATGGGTAGACCTAAATATAGCCTGATAAGAGAAATAACAGTCTTCAGGAAACACATCTTATAATTAACAGTTGTTTTATTTGCAGTCGCAAGATTGTGACCTACACTTGAACAATTGCATTTATTTCCTGTTAAATATTAACTAGCTGTTTGCAAATCGTTGTTTTCAGAAAGTGGTGTCCTTAATCTGTCGCTTCAAATACAAAATTTATTTTATTACAAATTTTAGTTGTTATGCAAAGGTTTCCTTAACGTGCTTCGGATTTTGACATCATGAGCATGAAGATGTTGTCAGTGATCTCATTGGACACATACAAACCCGCTCCTTGACGCTGGTCTCGCGAAAACAAACACACGATTCGTTTTTTGACTTTCGGAGTGACTTTGTCTACCTAGCTAGGTTTCGGCAAGTCGTTGACATTTTTCGTCTCGTTTCAATGATTTACCCACTTCTTCACAAACGAGTCCGACTTTTTAATATATTTAGCGGCCGCGGAATGTGTCATTTTAGGCTCCTTTGGATGGGAACAAATAAAGACTGCCTCGAACCGACGTGCGAACAAGTGACTCATGTTGGATTTTAGGTGATTTCGACGAAAGTTCGGAATCGATTGATACTTTTACTAAAATGCGTGGTAAACAAAGATTGTTCAATCGCTACCAAAAATGAATTATCGCGGACACGTTCTTACTTGACAGACTGTAGTACATTATCCTACATATTCCTATATAATCATCAAAAAGGTCCGAAAATAACGCCTACTGCGGCTGCTAAAGATATGGGCAAGTCGAAGGCATTCATTAGCAAGTGGGTGAAAAGATTCCTCAGTTAAAAAATGTTGATCGATCAGAATGTAGTTCGAGAAGAAAAGTGTTGGACAAGGACGAAAAAATGATTATTAATTTGTTTTCCCGAAATCTTCAATTCACTTTGCGCCAAAGGCGCAAAAACTATAGAAGAAAGGTTTGGATATATCGTATGAAACGATTCGCCCTCATCTCCGGGATAATGATTTAAAGTAGCAGAGAAACAACTTTGGGGACGAAGCCCTGAGCCGTACGCAAATTTTGCAGGTGGTTTTCGTAACTTAAGGTCAGCCAAACTTCAGTGGAAGACGACGAGCCTTCCGGAAAATCTTCGACTGTAACAGACCACTGAGACCATTGCCAAAGTTTAAAGAATTTGGTCCGCAGAACCAGACAATTAATTTAGTAAAAACGTCCAAAGTTTTAAAACGAGACGAGTTTCTTCCTGCATCACGACAATGCACCAACCCACAGTTCGTTCTATATACAATAATTTTTGACGAAGAATTCCATGACTGTCATCTCCCACTTCCCTTATTTGCCTGATTTGGCACCCTATGACTTCGGGCTGTTCCCCCACATAATGATGAAGCTAAACGGCCGCAGCTTCAAGGTAGTAGAGAAGATACAATGCGAATCTCAGGCGGCACTGGAGGCAGTCACAGCATCGACCTTTTAAAAAAGGTTCCACGCTGAGATGAGTGCTGGGGAACTATTTTGAAAGTGACGAGAGTCGCGGAACCTAAAACTAACTTTAAGTTTTATAGTTTCCGGGGGGGGGGGGGGGCTGTTGGGATCGCACCACGAAATGTGAAAATTTCAGGTCTATCTGATGTTACAGTGGCTTCATTTGGCTGGTTTATAACTGAATAATCAATCCATTATGATGAAAATACTGTTGACAAACCTGTAAGAGTAAATTTGACTTTAAAACTTAGCGTTTACATATGCTGTTTACAAAACTGAATTTTCCTCTCTCGTGTGGAGGCACCAACCTTAACAACAGAACAGCCACAACAGAAGTGCATGTTTAAAATTAACTGTAAAATTAATAACATACATTTTGATAAGTTATGCTATGTGTACCATTTTAATTGGAAGTACATAGTTCGCAACAACTAGCGCGGGGTCCAACAGGGTTGTATCTTTTCTCTACTTTTGTTGAATTTATATTTGGAGAAAATTTTCAAAGAGGCCTTAGAAAATATCGAGCCTAAAAAACAATAAGATATGCAGCTGATACCCTCATTATGTGCGATAATCTGGATGGTCTGCAACATCTAGTGAACAGAATTAATGAGGCTAGACAAGATTTAGGTCTTAGCATCAATGTCAGAAAAACCGAGTTCATGGTGTTCAGTCGAGTTCATCGACTTAAATATTTGGGAAGTATGATTACGGACAAAATGTAGAATCGAAGCAGCTCGTATTAGCTTTAGAAAGATGAACACTCTTTTTTTGCAACAATAATTTGAACCTCAAACTAAGACAGTGGATGTTCAAATGCTACATCTTCTCGGTACTGCTGTATAGAATAGAGTGCTGGACCCTAAAATTAAAGATATTGAATCGCTGGAGGCATTTGAAATGTAGATTCATCGCAGGATGCTTCCAATACCGTGGACTGATTTGCTGACGAATGAAAAAGTCTTTAGAAGAGCAAATTCTGAAAGATACCACCACTATAAAATATCGCAAAATTGTTTACTTTGGCCAAGTAATGTGTGGAGAAAAACACTACTTCCTTCAGTTAATTATGAAGGGAAAAATTGACGGAAGGAGTTGGTAAGAGGCAGATGTCCTGACCGAAGAATATCAGATAGTGGCCAGGCATACAAAGGGCTGGGCCTGAAGTCAGAAAAAGCAGTCTCCATAATGATTGCCAACGTCCGGGGGACCGGATATTGGCATATAAAGAAGACGTTCGCCCTTTGAAGACTCGTCAAAATGGAACATAATCGTTTTGATCTATTGAGCTGATTAAAAAAAGTGTAGAGACAGACACGGTCTTTCAGCACGGTGTTTCTCACTGATGCCAGTTCTTCCTCTCTTGCAATCTGCAACCTTTGTGAAGGTATTTACTAAACTACTAGCCGTCTCTTTGTTTTGTTTGTTTGTTTGACAAGTCTAGCTTATCAGTACACGTAGTACCTTTCATTTAAGTAATATATAAGTCGGTCGGTATATAACAGAAACATCGCATTAGACGTAATCAAAACTATCGAAAATATATGTAAAGACAATAAAGTAATCGAAAGATTAGCAGACGGAATGACAAAACTAATCAATTATAAATCTGGAATCAGGCAGGGAGATTCTTTAAGTCCTTTGCCTGATTCCAGATTAATATTGTCATGGATAAAATTATAAAGAATGTCAAAAGAAAAAAGGGATATAGAATGGGTCACAGAGACATTAAAATTATATGTTATGCAGATGATGCGATAATAATAGCTGAGACCGAGAACGATCTGCAAAAGCTGCTATACAAATTCTATATAGCGGCAAAACAATATAATATATGTCCACCTCAACTGAAAAAAACCAAGGCAATAGTAATAGAAAAAGAGCCGATCAGGTGCAAGTTGGTGATGGAAGATAAACCAATAGAACAGGCGATGGAGGTAGATTATCTGGGCATCAAAATGTCTGGCGTCATTTTCGGACATTTTGGATGAATACACAGGAACACAGTATTGAAGCGCGAAGCGTGCGCAGCAGTCATGTTCGATAATGTACTGTTTAATCATAAATAAGGTTAGAAATAATTCTCTTTCCACAAAGCATTGTTTTCAAGAATGCCGACAATAACGTTCTTTTATCGACAAGTTAAAGGCGATACGTTTTGACTTCGACTGTAAGGTAATATACCATTTTTTCAACTTCAACCTTCATAGGCATCTATCCCGACTTATTTATTTTAGTCTTCCAACATGTAGTTTTATTACCAGTTTGGGAAAAAAGATCAATTTATTTAGGAAGTGAGTAAAACTTCACCCTAAATATCTTTCTTCAATTCCTAATTTCTACCACCATATATGAATCAAAATGTTTTCTTCTCTATTATTTTTCTTAACAAATGGTTTTTACTTCCGTAAATTAAAAACTGCTTGAACTCTCGCAGTTCCGCGTAAAAGAACTGTAGGCATCAACGGTATCACAGGTTTTACTATGCCCCAGGAAAGGAAAGTCGTGTATGTCAAACGGTAATGCAGTTTTCTGCTTTTTCACTCCATTTTACACACACGTACATGCACATTGCATGGCTCTTCCGGTAAATTGTTATTTTGTTATCGTAGGTAAAGTACTTTGGTTGTGTAATATTCGAGCGTTTGTTTATTTATCGAGAACAGTGGGGGTTTAGTTACGGGGCCATATGATCTTGGGAAATTTATTTTAGTAGTTTGGTTTTATGTATATAGATTTTGCAAAATAATTTTCCACTTGGCTCAAGTCCTTTATATTAAGATTTTTGAATGGACCTTTTTTAAGTACTTAAAAAATAAACAGAATTCACATTATTGTCCAACAGATCGAACAATAAAGCCTCAAAAGTTTCATTCCCTTAAAATAACTGCTTGGGAAGCAATGTCAGTTTGTACTTCTTTAAGAATGACAGAAATAGCACAACTGCAACTGATAACTTTTTACAACCGCTTTACAAAATCTCGATGGTTACGATCAGAAAATCTGGTGTTAGCAGCGCTTCTACTACACATCTTGGTAAGTCATTTGAGAATTTTCCCGAAAGAGGTGACATAACTTGGCTTCCGCGTAGCCTTTATTTGACGCCGATAAATTTGATAAATTTTTTGGAGGAATATCTAAACACACTATGAATCTTCCGTCTCTCGAACAACTGAAAGAGAACATCCGACAAGAAATGATAGCAATCACGGAAATGACGTGTCAAACAGTAATCGATAATGTCAACGCTAGCTTAGCGAAGTGCCGAAAACATAATGGTTCATAATAATATAAATAAATAACATTATTTTGAAGAAATTATTATCCAAGGACTGTATTTTGAAATAAAAGAAAATATATCTACATTATTAAAATAATAAAGAAGTACAGTTTGTTTGTTTATTCGAGGTAAACTCTGAAACTATCAATCGGATTTCAAAAAATCGTTAACTTGTATGTAGTCTGGACTTTTGCGGTGAATATGGGCTAGATTTTGAGATTGTGACAAAAGGGACCTGAAGCAATGGGAAAAGAACCAGCCGACCCGCCTACGCGGTGTTGTCTATTGTTCAATTTTTTCGCCTTTGGGATGACTTTTCGTTTGAAAAGTTCAGTTCGTTTCCTGTTTGTAAATAATTACTATTTCGTTTCTTCTTCCTTGATGTTATGTTTTTGAAGAAGAAAAGGTTTGTTATAGTTTTTGTTATTCATAATTTGAATATTCTTTCATTATTTTTATAGGCACATTGTAGGTACTTTGTTGGTGTCACTAGGTACTTGTCCTAGGTTATTAGTGTAGTTTTGAGTTATTTGCTATTTAGCAAGCGTTGTTTAATTTCTATTAAGTAGTTTTTTACTCCTAAGAAACTGTACATGTGTGGTTGCTATTAAAGATTAGCGCATATTCCGCGTATTCCTACGATCCCAATAGATCCGCCGATTCTTTTCAAGATGTTGCAATTTTCGGTAAAAGTATCGTTTGCTCTCACAATAAACAAGTTTGAGGGACAAACTTTCAAACTCGTTAAGAATCGATTTGAGACAGGAATGTTTTTCTCATGGCGGGTTATCAAGATTCGGCACTCCAGAAAACAATAAACCATTAAACATGGTCTACAGAGAAGCTCTAAACAATTAACATAGGTACTTAAATTTAGAAAAAAAAAACGTTTAACACTTCCACGAGAACGAAGTCGCGGGCAATTGTGCGTAGGCTGAAAAGTTTTTGGTCTAACTACTTAAAACACATTTTTTTTTTTGCAAAATTCGACTTTATCCATCAATATAGTCTCCTTCAAGAGCGATATAATCACTTTTCTGACATTTCTATACCTTTCTTGTAAAAAGATTTGTCTTTGCCTCCAAAATAGGCTTCAGTTTCGGCGATAACTTCTTCATTGGAGCCAAATCTCTTTCCCGTGAGCATTTTTTTGAGGTCTGCGAATAGATAATAGTCGCTGGGGCCAAATCTGGAGAATACGATGGATGAGGACGCAATTCGAACTTCCATTCATGCAATTTTGCCATCGTAACCATTAATTTGTGACACGGTACATTATCTTGATGAAAGAGCACTTTTTTCTTGTTCATTTGGGGCAGTCTCGATGAAAATTATTCCATGCGCAACCCAAAATACAGAGGCCTTTGGTCACTTCAGGCAGCTTTCACCGGCTGCTGTTCACTCAGCTGACTGCCGATTTGATTCCGGGTGTGTAGTGGTGGATCCATGTTTCATCCATTGTTACTTATCGCATGAAAAAATCTTTTTCATTGCACTTAAACAGGTCCAAACAACGCTCAGAATCATCAACACGTTGTTGTTTTTGGTCCACTGAGAGCAAACGCGGTACCCATTTCGAACAGAGCTTTCTCATGCCCAAATGCAAAATATGACCAATACGATTTTTTGATAACTTTAGGGTGTCAGCAATTTTACTTTACGGGTATTATAATCATATCATAGAAGTACTTTCACGGATGGAAACTACATATGGAAACATACCTTTAGCAACACTTGCAGAATTTTTTTAAGTTATCTACCTAAATATGAAGGAAAACTCTCAGAGCGGAAAAAATGTATTTTTCTATATAAATACCGGCTCCCCCAATAACGGACATTTAGACCAGCGTTTCTCTGGTTATTTCATTCCATCTACACGCTAAAGCTACATTAATTAAGATTAATAAAGAAGTCGTAGAGTGCTAAATCAGATTTATTTCGAAAAATTTAGAAGAAAGTTGAGTTAAATATTTTTTTTCTGTATGCACTAGTAATCAACCCATACAATTATCTCAGTTTAAATTGTGAATTTGGCGAATTCCTTCTCCATACTGTTATTAAATTCCTTGATAATGATAGTATATACATTGTAACATAATAATTAAACATCTGTAACTATCAATCACCGTTCTCAAGTCTAAGAACTTAACACTTTAACATTTGTATGTATTTACTTTAAAATCAAATACTATAAGCCGGTAATTATATATTACTAATTGAAGTTCTCTGAATACGAATGTTTTAATTGATGTTTCTTCTTATTAGATCGACGTTGATCACGCTTCTGGCAGTAATTACGGTAATTTTGTTAAAACCACTTCCCCTGCACTCCCACACATCCGAATAAAGATATTCTACGCTTTTTAAATCATATTTATTAATTTACTAGCAAGTACCCACGGCTTTGCCCAGAACAATGTGTACTTTGTAAATGAAAGTATATTTTTCTGCTCTATATGCCCTACTTTTAATTCTTCATCAGTAACACTTTAAAAAAAAATTAAATCTTTGTAAATATGCAACGTTTGTTTATTTAAGGGACGAGTTGTTTACTAGTTAGATTGGTTTAAAATTCAGCTAATGATTTTGCGGCAACTACATGATGGCCCATAATTGTGTATACCCTGTATACGACTTGGAAGAATAAAAACAGTATAATGGGCCATATGAAAGTATTAATTTTAGAATATTTGTGGTAAAACAAACAGATAAATGGAAACTTTATTATTTCCCTTTCCACTGCCTACACGTTTTATTCCGATGTTTGGGGTCGTTATCTCCTTGAAGAATCAATTCCTCATTTTTATCGATAAGCCAACGTTTAGACAGTCGGTACTAATGCCTTCTTATAAATCTGGAGCATGTTCTCAGGGTTCAAGTTGTAGGTTAAGATGAAGAATTTCCCAAAACCTTGTTCTGACAGATAGTCCCAAATACGGATCTTCAGCGTATGTTTCACGGTGCCCTGGACCAATTGGTTTGTGGAAACTGACCTGGTTCGTGGGGTGAAAACGCCAGCCTCAATTTATCTTTTTCTCTGCAATGGTTTCTTGATTGTACTCCGCCACGTCAAATCATCAGCCTAGAGAAGAGTGCAAATCGTTTGATACGATATATCCAAACCATTCTACTTTCGTTTTTAAGCCCCTTGGTAGAAAGTTAATTGAGGATCTCGGGAAAACCTGCCAATAATCATTTTTTTCGTCATTGTCCGACACTTTACCCCTGGAACCACGTTCTGGTAGATCAACATTTTTAACTGAGAGTATTGTTTCACCCACTTGCTAACGAATGCCCTCTGCTTCGCATATATGGTATCTAGCAGCCACTGTAAGCGTTATTTTTGGACCTTTTGGATGACTACATAGGAATTATTTGACCATAAATAGGGTTAAAAAAAATTTTCCACAAAGCATTGTTTTCAGGGGTCGTAGATCAAGCTATGGGCTGTAGCAAATGGTTTTATCATTCAAGTGTGAACTGTTACGTTCCAGGCACTCTTCTAAACGA
This sequence comes from Pachyrhynchus sulphureomaculatus, assembly GCA_019049505.1. NCBI lineage: Eukaryota > Metazoa > Arthropoda > Insecta > Coleoptera > Curculionidae > Pachyrhynchus > Pachyrhynchus sulphureomaculatus. The sequence goes on from CM032452.1 coordinate 45,140,349, forward strand.
ACGGTGACATTCTTGTTCACTGTTCGCCATGCCATTTCTGTGATTATTATCATTTTTAATCGATTCTTTTCTTTTATTGTTATAGTAAACTTTAGTGTTGAAATATTGAGCATTGAGATATAAAAGAAATCATTGGATTTCAATTAAACGTGGATACCAACTTGTTATCTCTTTTCGATATCAATTTATGCGAGAAACTTTCTCGAATAACTGGCAAAGATGTATTTCACTTCATTTTACCGATCAAGAGTCGATGGTAACCTACGAATCGATAATTTTAACCTATCGATAGTTATCGGTATAGTATCAATGGTTATTGATAACTATCGATAGTTATCAATATATCAATAAATATATTTAATTATTATTCAAAAATTGATGGCTGGGGCGGAGGAGACTTCCAAAGAAGAACCTCTGAACATCGACTTTAACACTCGTATCAGCTGTATGTTGTAGGGAAACAGACATCAATCCTTGCGAAGAATTGGTTGTAAACCGACAGGATTTGATCGTTTACATATCGCGAGAGCTGGCTACTGGTACTTGAACGCGTTCAACGTTTGCATAGCTTCCTAATAACCTTGAGTGCCCTATCCGAGGTTCACCTAAATCGAACTACGCAGTCAAACTCCTGCACACATTTTCAAATAAGTCGCAGAATCGAGGCTTCATTTATGCTGTGTAAATATTGTTGAAAGCGAAATTTTCGCCTCACGGTAGTCGTGGAATTATTGTTTTTGTAAGACTCTAGCCCACAAAATCACGTGGTACTCCGATAAGGTGCTTCACAATACCTAAACTTACCAAACAAATTTGAACTTTTTTATATCATTCACATAAGTAAAAGGATTTTTTTTAAATGCATTTATAAAATTGCGTATATGGTATAAGTTAAATGAGTAGCACATGTAGTACCTCTACTGTCTATATATTTCTATAATAGTTCTCTAGTGAAATATTTTTTTAAATCTATTGAATAAAATTACTTGTCTACACAACGTGAACATAATTTTTCCGGATAAAGTGCAGTATCTTATCCTCATGCAAAATTTCGTTAAGATCCGTTCAACAGTTTTTTGTGTGATAGCGAAAGAAACAAGCAAACAAACTCTACAAGTGTTTATGGTTTTCTATACCCTTCCTGAAAAATACCTAGGAGCCCATTTTTCGACAGTCAATGCACATGGTACTTCTATAAATACTGTTACAAAGTTTCACGTACGCCCTTTACACTTTTTTGGTGAAATTATTTATAGGTTATGTTATTCAGTTATTATACAGCTATTGTGTATAAATATATTTACAATTTGAATTATTTAAACAATGCAGTGGGATGATCGAGAAAATGCGATTGCTGTAATAGCTTTATTTTAGTGCGGTATGGAAAAAAACACCTTAAAACCGCATAAAATAAGTCGTATGTTTGTTTACCGGGCGATAAAATTATTTACTGAGACAGAAAACATAAAAGACAGACAATGTTCAGGAAGACCCAGGACAATTCAACCGCCACAAGGTGTTAAAGCTATAAAAGCGCGAATTGACTGAAATTTTCTCCGCAAACAAAAGATTTTATCTCGTGAGATAAAAATTTCTAAAAATTCTATGTTTCGTATCATTAAAGAAGACCAAAGACTTGGTGCTTATAAGAGACACACTGGTCATTTGCTAACGGAAGATTTAAGGAGAAAAGGCAAAAATGTAAAAGTTTGTTGAAGGAATACGCTAATGACAAACACAGAAAAATTTTGTTTATCGACGAAAAAATTTTCAGTGTGGAACAATTTTTCAATAAGCAAAATGACAGGATTTATGCCACATCCTCTAAAGAAGCATCTGAACGTGTTCCAAAAGTTAAGAAGGGTCACCATCCAGCATTAGTTATGGTTTGGTAAGGAGGACGTTCTGAAACCAATAAACCATACTCTTTTCAAAAATAAGCAATTGAGTCTTCCAAGAAGATTCTGCACCAGGACACAAAGCTAAAACAACACAAGCATGGCTTCAACAAAATGTACCTTCATTTATTACTACAAAAGATTGGCCTTCTATAGGTCCTGATCTAAATCCTTTAGATTATAAACTATGCTCCCTCTTCGAGGGTATAGTTTGCTTTAAAGGGCATGCAAATCTCAACTCTTTAAAAGGAGCTTTAACAAAAGCGGTGGACAATTTTCTGTTGGACCAAGTGCGTGCTGCCATAGAGGAATGACCTAATCGTTTAAGAGCAAGAGGGGGACATTTTGAGTAAATGTTAAATTAATTTTGTCATAATGAATATATGAATTAATTCCATAATAATTTGTTTTAATTTTCATAGAAATTAAATGTTTAGGCAATGTTTTCATTATAACAATATTTATGGGAGTATTAGGCTTCTTTCCTTTGTCAAAAACAAATGCAGTTGCTACTGATAGTAGTTTGACATTTAGTAAATACGCACACAAAGTGGAAATTTAGTAAAATCGAATATCAATTGGCGATAAAGAACCTCTTTTTTTAAGACTCTGTTGAAGAAATTTACGACGACTTCCTAATACACTGAAGGAACAATGTCCTTCCTTGCTACCAGCAAAAATTTGGTTACAAATTTCAAGATAGGAAGAACCAACAACACTGATGAATACCGTGCTGGAAGACCCGTTTCAGTATCTACCCGAGACAATGTTCAGGTTGTGCATGAAATGATTTTGGCGAATAGACGAGCTTGGCTGAAACTTATAGCTGAGACTCTGAACATTTCATAGGCATGTGTTTCTCCCATTGTCCATTCTGATTCGGGTTAAAGAAAATTTAGAACTAAGTCACAACAACCAAGTTGACTTCTGCCCGTTTGAAAGAGGATTTGTATAACTTTTTGGTAATTATGGATGAAACGTAGGTCCATTATAATGATATAGAGATAAAGGGACTGTCGAACAAGTGAAAACAAGTTGGGTTACATCGCCCCAAAAAGTTTTGCTTACAGAAAACAGCAGGAAAAGTTCCTGCTTTCGTTTTTTTGGAAAAGGATGAGATACTTCTTACAGATCGCCAAAAATTTGTGGAAAAAAACACCGAGGGGTGTTGTTTTTACAAGACAATTCACCTGCTCACAAACAGCTGTGAGTTTTACAATAAAGTAAACGAATTAGACTTTGAACTGATTGATCATCCCTAATAGTCCCTTAGAGTATTATATATTCCCAAAATTGCAAAAAACATTTAAAAGAACATAAATTTCATTCTATTCAGAAGTAATAAACGTTGCCGAAAAATGGTTTGCAAACCAAGACAAGGAAATTTTTTGAAAGGTCTAGAGTTACTTTATACCTGTTGTACTAAGGGTATGTTTGTTCTTTCTATGCTAGGCTAGAAAACTTATCAATACACCTTTGTATACATTGGTTCATGATTTTTAAAACTAAATTATCAAATAAACAAAAAATTCAATAACACACCATATAACCTGCCTAATTAAGGCGTACAAAATCAGCGATTAAAAAAATACTTCCTATACCCGTTTCTATCTGTTTAAAATGCAGAAAGCAAGCTAAAATATTTAAAAGAATCGCAACAATTTTAACATAAATTTAAATAAAAAAACAAACCGCTTAGAAATACATTCATTTCGAGTGAAACAGGCAAAATAAATAAATATACGGGGTTATTCAGCAAGAATGCCGGAGAGTAAGGAATATTTGGTATTTTAGTGCAGTAAAATAAGGTCACAATAATGATGAAATAGGCATAGTTTAGATACAGGAATATTATGATTTTATCCCCTCTGGAGTATCACCAGGATTATCCTCCTGAGGTTTGGACTTTGAAAAACTTGTGCTTTTTTGTTTAAAAACAATTTAAGTTATCAAAATGCGTTTTTTGAACTTAAAATGTGAATAACTCCGATTATATAAGTCGGATCGAGACAAAAAAAAAAACTAAACTCTTTATAGTGAAATTTTCAACAAATCCTCGTTAACTTTAAGTCGCTCAAGTGCTTACATAAACTACAAAATTGAAAAACAGGCAAAAAAACCTTTTTTTTTTTATTTTATTGTACAAGTCGACTAAGTGAACCGCTCTACTTAAAACTATGCCTTTTGTTATAGCAAAAATACCTTGAAATGTTGGTACAAAAATATTGAACCCAGTGGGCACAATTGAATTTGTTATTTAAAATTTGAATTGCCCGCCATTTTTATGCCATTTGGTCTAAAACGGACCTTTTTTAAGAAAAATTCAGGTCTGGGCTCCAGCTTTCCGATGCCATTAAAAAAAATTTATCAGATCTGGTAGAGATCCTTATTAAAAAAAAATCATTTTCGTTAACAACTTTTTTTTCAAAATGACCGAAAACACCGCATTTGTTGTTATTTGATTAATAAACAAATGTAAAAAACGGTTAAAATGACTCTAAATAAATTTTTTAATAGCATCGGAAAGCTGGCGTCAAGACCTAAATTTTGGCATAAAATGCATAGCATAAAATGGCGAGCAATTCAAATGTTAAATAACAAATTCAATTGTGCCCGCTAGATTCACTATTTTTATTCCAAAATTTCAGGGTACTTTTGCTATAACAAAAGGCATATTTTCTGAAAATGAAAAAAAAAGTTTTTTGTCTGTTTTTTCAATTATGTAGGTTATGTACGCACTTGAGCGACTTTGAATCGAGAATATGTTGGAAATTTTATTACGAAGAATTTGTTTTTTTTTTGTCTCAATCCGACTTATATAACCGAAGTTATTCACATTTTAAGCTCAAAAAACGCGTTCTAAAAACAAAAGAGCACAAGTTTTTCGAGGTCGAAACTCAGGACAATACTCCTGGTGATCCGAGAGAGGATAAAATCATAATATTGCTGAATCTAGACTGTGCAATTTCAAATGCTTTTTTCACTGCACTATTTAGAGTTAGTAGATATTAAGA
>CM032452.1:45150260-45189227 GCA_019049505.1 Pachyrhynchus sulphureomaculatus
GGCACGAATATTGCCGCCATCAGGAAATCATACACCGACACAATAGGTTCGATCGTTAACCAGAAGGTCAGATTTACAGTATTACAAAATTTGACTAGGCTTTTCTCAACAAATTTAATAAAAATATATAATAATTGTTACCTTTCAAAATAACTACTTCCTGACACCAACAAATTAATTACTTATATTTCAAATTTTCATTACAATAAATATTTTATTTGCTTTCTTGTAATAAGGACGGCGCAAAACAGAAATTGTTAAGATAGGTTGCAGAGATTCTGAAACCGACAAAGGATTTGCTGTCGGCGTCGGCGGACTTTGTCGCCTCATATAGTGGTATTAATTAAGAAATTTATAGAAAATGTAGAATATTGCAAAAAGTTTGATAGTTCTAGTCGTTCGGCACAGTTGATTAAGTGCGCAAAAGTATTACATCATATATATTTTTGAACTCGTATTTTCATAAGCTTTCATTTGGCATCCTACTCGATGACCTGGTAAAAAAAATTATTTGTCACTTCCGATTTAACGCCCCAAAACTAACCCCTTAAGTCAAAAATTAACTTTCAAAACTACACGGCTCTGATTGGGCCATCAATTCTTATATTTGTGCCCAATTTCAACTTTCTATGTCAAAGAGTTTTGGAGAAAATCGGGTGTGACAGACGGACAGACACCGAAGCGATCCTATATGTGTCTGTACGGAACACTAAAAATAAGTTTCAAAAATCACCATTTCAGGAGGTTATAATCAGAGATTTCTTCCCCACAGATAGTGATAAAATTGACAGTGATAAGAAGCCACTCGAGAGTGATCCGGAATTCCTTGTACAAGGGAACCTTGAGTAATACTCCAAGGAACGATTGCGAATATGGACCTCTAAGAGTTTCTGCCTTGACAGAATTGTGAAAATGAAGATTCTAATGATACAGTAACCCATTAGAAACAAACTAATAATCCTAAGTATGAAAACTTATAGTCAATGTCTATAAGGAAGACTGCATAGAATAATTCAGACGTGCGTCCGATTTAAATTGTATAAACAAGCGCAGTTGTGTACACGTACTCAAATCAGTAGTTGGTCTCATTTAGTTAAGCCGCTCCCTGATTTGTCAGTGCGGTATCGTTTTTCTCGGTGTGCCTGACTTACACGGGATGCGCGGGCGCAGAGCAATTCAGGTGGGTTTCATTGAAATACAGGCGTTCGGAATGTTTTCGTTACCGAATCGGTATCGAGAACACCGAGAAAAACAATACCCCACCAACAAATCAGGGAGCGGCCTTAATTAGTTATTGAAAACTCTGTACTAATACCACGCGTTATTCAAACCCTATTATTAACTGAATCATAAATATTTACGCATCTTTAATAAAACTGTTAAAAACAACCAACTATTTTATGACTCGATAACCTTGTAAATATGAGTTCTTTAATAAATTTCATAAGTTGGATTCCCTTGTGGCTAAGAAAAATAAGATAAAATTTATTAATAAATTGGAGGGACGACGAATTAAAACTTATTTACAATCTTAAGTTTGAAAACCAACAGTAAATATTTTAAGGAAAATGGAACAGAATAATCTAGACGTACTTCTAATCTAAATTTTTAAGTGATTTAACGAGTAATTTCCTTGCAAATACGTAGTTCTTAAATAAGTACTGAATTTATCTTTTTAAAGTAGAGATTAAGTAAATTCCCAACCCTTTCACCCCCTTCCCCTGAAACGATATCAACTAACACATAGGTTTCATCCATACTTCAAGTATTACATTATTATCTCGTTCGAGAGTTATGCTAACAGATCGACAGGTCGACAGTCAGATAGACAGACCGACGAAAATGGGAAAATATGTTTTTCGTGATCTAAAAACCCTAAGACGTGAAGAAAAAAATTTTTTGCAAGGTTGCTTCCCATTAGCAAGGAAAATAAACCCAATAATTTACCTGCTATGCCATAAGTAGGTTTCCGTCAACTTACCTGTTTGTATAGCTAAAGTTTGCTCTATATTCAGCTCAACATTTTTTTTAGATTACTCTTAAAATTGGAAACAATGGAAAAACAAGAAGACTGAAATATAGGTATATTATGATATAATATGTAGGCTGAAAATTTTTTGATCTGTCTACTTAAACATATTTGTTTTGCAAAATTCGACTTTATTCATCAATATAGTCTCTTTCAAGAGCGATGCAATCAGTCCAATGCTTTTCTATACCTTTCTTGTAGAAGGATTTGTCTTTGCCTTCAAAATAGGCCTCAGTTTCGGCGATAACCTCTTCACTAGAGCCAAATATCTTGCCCGCGAGTATTTTTTTGAGGTCTGCGCATAGATATAGTCGCTGGAGGCCAAATCTGAAGAGTACAGTGAATGAGGAAGCAATTCGAACTTCAATTCATGTAATTTTGTCATCCTAACCATTAGCTTGTGACACGGTCTTGATGAAAGAGCACTTTTTTCTTGTTCATTTGGGCAGTTTCTTTGCGATTTCTGCCTTCGGATGCACCAAGAACTTTATATAATATTCACTATTGATGGTCTTTCCCTTCTCAGTATAGTCGATGGAAATTATTCTATTCGCATCCCAAAATACAGAGGCCAAAACCTTCCCATCCGGCTGTTGTATCTTTGGTCGCTTCGGGCCGCTTTCACCGGCTGCTATTCATTCAGCTGACTGTCGATTTGATTCCGGTATGTAGTGGTGGATCCATGTTTCATCCATTATCACATATCGCATGAAAGAATTCTTTTTATTGTGTTCAAACAGGTACAAATAGCGCTCAGAATCATCAACACGTTGTTGTTTTTGGTCCACTGTGAGCAAACGCGGCACCTCGTACGAATAGAGCTTTCTCATGTCCAAATGTCCACACAAAATATGACCAACACGTTCTTTTGATATCTTTAGGATGCCAGCTATCTCATGCATTTTCACTTTACGGTCATCCAAAACAACTTTGTGGATTTTTTTATGTTTTCCGGTGTAAACCTCATTTGGGCGTCCAGAGTGTTCATAATCATTTGAATCTGTACGACCGCGTTTAAATTTAGCATACCAGTAAATGATGAGTGGTGTTCCAGAGGCAGAGACCCCGTAACACTTATCAAGCCATTGCTTTGCTTGAACGCTATTTTTTCCCATCAAAAACAGTGTTAGTCAACATACGAAATTCTATTTTTTCCATTATCCATATTAAAAGTATAGATCCCGTATACAAATTCAAAATAATGAAAAAATAGCTTAATTTTCATATTCCTAGAGTCTAGAACCCCGACCAGGACATATAACACAATATAAATGACGCAACCTGAACTAACCCCATACCCCACCCCATTAACCCTTGATATATTTTATAATAAATATGATGCTTAAAATTTGTTAATTACTTCAACCAAAAAATCTGTAAAATTTTCAAAATACAATTAAAACTGTACAATATTTAACGGCCCCCACTCCCATCTCGTGTTAAAGTTGAAAATAATTTAAAAAAAAAAAACTTAATTTTTGAATTTCTCGACTCCAAAAACTTCGAAAATAAAAAATAAAATTCTTTTGTATCGTTACATGAGCGATGCGCGAGTAATAATGTACTGAAAAGTATATTAACAAAACCTCCACCATATTGTCAAGTCGATAGTTTTCATAGTTTTTTTTACCAAATAAATTATCAAACGTAATACTCAATCTACACTTTATGACGAATATTCCAAAATTTCTTCATAGGTATTTTTCGAGATAGGGAGGACAACGATTTTTGGACATTTTTTAAAAAAATAACACAAAAAAGTGTGCGCAAGTATTACATCATATATTTTTGAACTAGTGTTTTCACTTTCCACTTAATACGCCACTCGGTGACCTGGTAACAATTTTTTTTTAACTTCCGATCTCCCCCCAAAACTAACAGCTTAAACCAAAATTTAACTTTCAATAATACACTGCTCTAATTGAGCCATCAATTCCTACATTTGTTCCAAATTTCAACTTTCTATGTCCAACAGTTTCGGAGAAAATCGGGTGTGATAGACCGGCTGACGGACACCGAAGTGATCCGATAACAAGTAGTTGGTTTCATCTAGTCAATTAATTACAGTAAACTACATATATAGTACACGTGGAATTGAAACTCTGTTATTAACTAAGCCATAAACATTAACGCAACTGTTATTAATAATATTAAAAATAACCAACCAAATTTTATGGTTCGATAACCTTGTACACACTTTATTAAATCTCGTAAGTTGGTTTTTCTTTGCGGCTAAAGAAATAGGAGTAAATTTATTAATAAAATGGCGTTAAAACGAATTAAAACAATATTTGTCTTTGCTTTAAAAGGATTGCCGACTAACAAAGTATATTCAATGAGAATGTTAAATACAGAGTCGTGAGAAAAATTAAAAATAACTTAATAATTATACGTCTAAGTAATTGAAGAAAACAAATCATCCAGAAATATTTATTATTTATTTATATATATATATATATATATATATATATATATATATATATATATATATATATATATATTTATTTGTACTCGTATATATTTGTTCCATTGTATGCAGTCGAAAGCTTTGGAGTAGTCCACAAAACAGATATAGGTTGTTATTTGGAATTCCCTGACTTTTTGTGTTATCTGGTGTATTAGATATGGATAGATTAGGCTCTACAAGAGAATACAGAAACATTCATGCGTACATATCGGTCTGTACGCGGTCTAAACTACTCCATTCGTATGTTTATAATTTTAATATACATTTTCCACACACAGTTTTAAAACCGTTAGACAGTAAAACCGTTTTTAGGACATCCTGTATACAGTTGCCACACAAAAACAAACGTCTGAGATTAACTAATACAGAGGAAATTTACAGATAAAATCTGTGGCTTACATTGCCGTTCCGTCATTTCCTCATTTCTGAAAAGATTACCTCTCATTTCAACCCATTGTTCAATTGTCTAGATTATTTTTTTTTGTTATATAAATCTCTCAACATACGTTTAGATTTGCTGATTTTTTTTTTAATTTTGCACAGTTACACATATATAGGGTGTTTAATAAAAAAGTAAAGTTTTGAAATATTTTTAGTAAAAACAAATTGATAAATGAAAGTAGAGTTTATGGACAGAAATTCGAGAAAGTTATGAATATGTGGACATTTTTAATGTGGATGAAACGGGTTTGTTTTACAAGATGATGCCTGATAAGACATTAAAGTTTGTCGGAGAGAATTGTGCCGGTGGAAAATTATTAAAAGTAAAGATTACTGTGTTGGTAACTACAAATATTCTGGAACAGAGAAAAGAAAATTGTTGGTGTTAGGAAAGTCCGCCAATCCTAGGCGTATTAAAAAACAAACATTTGCCAGTAAAGAACAAATCAAACAGTAAAGCCTGGATGACATCAGAAATTTTTAAAAACGAACTGATCGAATGGGAAAAAGAATTAAAATTCACAAACAGAAAAATATTACTTTTGATTGACAACAGTCCAGCGCACCCCGAAGTTGATCTACAGCAAATAAAATTGGTTTTTTATGCCTCCAAACACAAGTGTAAAGCTCCAGCCTATGGATCAAGGTGAGATACATTCTTTCAAATGTCATTATAGAAAGATTTTACTTATGAAAATGTTAGAGACGATCGATAAAGGTAACATTTTTTCTGTAACTCTCTTGGACGCTATACACTTTATCCATATGACCAAAGAGTCAGTAGGGAAACCATTGTGAACTGTTTTAAGCATGGCGGATTTTTTAAGGAAGGAATGTAGATATGACTCAGATGATGAGCTACCGATGACTCAGTGGATTGAAAAACATCGAGAAGATCCTACTGATTGTCTAGAATTTGTTTATAATGCTGACATTCAAAAAGTACAGTGGAAATCGAGATTAAAAAGATGTTTAATCACTTAATTTTGAAGAATATGTATGTGCTGATAGTGAATTAATGAGGAGAGAAATATTAACTGATGATCAAATTGTGTCCACACAAAATATGACCAACACGTTCTTTTGATATCTTTAGGATGCCAGCTATCTCATGCATTTTCACTTTACGGTCATCCAAAACAACTTTGTGGATTTTTTTATGTTTTCCGGTGTAAACCTCATTTGGGCGTCCAGAGTGTTCATAATCATTTGAATCTGTACGACCGCGTTTAAATTTAGCATACCAGTAAATGATGAGTGGTGTTCCAGAGGCAGAGACCCCGTAACACTTATCAAGCCATTGCTTTGCTTGAACGCTATTTTTTCCCATCAAAAACAGTGTTAGTCAACATACGAAATTCTATTTTTTCCATTATCCATATTAAAAGTATAGATCCCGTATACAAATTCAAAATAATGAAAAAAAATAGCTTAATTTTCATATTCCTAGAGTCTAGAACCCCGACCAGGACATATAACACAATATAAATGACGCAACCTGAACTAACCCCATACCCCACCCCATTAACCCTTGATATTTTTATAATAAATATGATGCTTAAAATTTGTTAATTACTTCAACCAAAAAATCTGTAAAATTTTCAAAATACAATTAAAACTGTACAATATTTAACGGCCCCCACTCCCATCTCGTGTTAAAGTTGAAAATAATTTAAAAAAAACTTAATTTTTGAATTTCTCGACTCCAAAAACTTCGAAAATAAAAAATAAAATTCTTTTGTATCGTTACATGAGCGATGCGCGAGTAATAATGTACTGAAAAGTATATTAACAAAACCTCCACCATATTGTCAAGTCGATAGTTTTCATAGTTTTTTTTACCAAATAAATTATCAAACGTAATACTCAATCTACACTTTATGACGAATATTCCAAAATTTCTTCATAGGTATTTTTCGAGATAGGGAGGACAACGATTTTTGGACATTTTTAAAAAATAACACAAAAAAGTGTGCGCAAGTATTACATCATATATATTTTTGAACTAGTGTTTTCACTTTCCACTTAATACGCCACTCGGTGACCTGGTAACAATTTTTTTTTAACTTCCGATCTCCCCCCCAAAACTAACAGCTTAAACCAAAATTTAACTTTCAATAATACACTGCTCTAATTGAGCCATCAATTCCTACATTTGTTCCAAATTTCAACTTTCTATGTCCAACAGTTTTGGAGAAAATCGGGTGTGATAGACCGGCTGACGGACACCGAAGTGATCCGATAACAAGTAGTTGGTTTCATCTAGTCAATTAATTACAGTAAACTACATATATAGTACACGTGGAATTGAAACTCTGTTATTAACTAAGCCATAAACATTAACGCAACTGTTATTAATAATATTAAAAATAACCAACCAAATTTTATGGTTCGATAACCTTGTACACACTTTATTAAATCTCGTAAGTTGGTTTTTCTTTGCGGCTAAAGAAATAGGAGTAAATTTATTAATAAAATGGCGTTAAAACGAATTAAAACAATATTTGTCTTTGCTTTAAAAGGATTGCCGACTAACAAAGTATATTCAATGAGAATGTTAAATACAGAGTCGTGAGAAAAATTAAAAAATAACTTAATAATTATACGTCTAAGTAATTGAAGAAAACAAATCATCCAGAATATTTATTTATTTATATATATATATATATATATATATATATATATATATATATATATATATATATATTTATTTGTACTCGTATATATTTGTTCCATTGTATGCAGTCGAAAGCTTTGGAGTAGTCCACAAAACAGATATAGGTTGTTATTTGGAATTCCCTGACTTTTTGTGTTATCTGGTGTATTAGATATGGATAGATTAGGCTCTACAAGAGAATACAGAAACATTCATGCGTACATATCGGTCTGTACGCGGTCTAAACTACTCCATTCGTATGTTTATAATTTTAATATACATTTTCCACACACAGTTTTAAAACCGTTAGACAGTAAAACCGTTTTTAGGACATCCTGTATACAGTTGCCACACAAAAACAAACGTCTGAGATTAACTAATACAGAGGAAATTTACAGATAAAATCTGTGGCTTACATTGCCGTTCCGTCATTTCCTCATTTCTGAAAAGATTACCTCTCATTTCAACCCATTGTTCAATTGTCTAGATTATTTTTTTTTGTTATATAAATCTCTCAACATACGTTTAGATTTGCTGATTTTTTTTTTTAATTTTGCACAGTTACACATATATAGGGTGTTTAATAAAAAAGTAAAGTTTTGAAATATTTTTAGTAAAAACAAATTGATAAATGAAAGTAGAGTTTATGGACAGAAATTCGAGAAAGTTATGAATATGTGGACATTTTTAATGTGGATGAAACGGGTTTGTTTTACAAGATGATGCCTGATAAGACATTAAAGTTTGTCGGAGAGAATTGTGCCGGTGGAAAATTATTAAAAGTAAAGATTACTGTGTTGGTAACTACAAATATTCTGGAACAGAGAAAAGAAAATTGTTGGTGTTAGGAAAGTCCGCCAATCCTAGGCGTATTAAAAACAAACATTTGCCAGTAAAGAACAAATCAAACAGTAAAGCCTGGATGACATCAGAAATTTTTAAAAACGAACTGATCGAATGGGAAAAAGAATTAAAATTCACAAACAGAAAAATATTACTTTTGATTGACAACAGTCCAGCGCACCCCGAAGTTGATCTACAGCAAATAAAATTGGTTTTTATGCCTCCAAACACAAGTGTAAAGCTCCAGCCTATGGATCAAGGTGAGATACATTCTTTCAAATGTCATTATAGAAAGATTTTACTTATGAAAATGTTAGAGACGATCGATAAAGGTAACATTTTTTCTGTAACTCTCTTGGACGCTATACACTTTATCCATATGACCAAAGAGTCAGTAGGGAAACCATTGTGAACTGTTTTAAGCATGGCGGATTTTTAAGGAAGGAATGTAGATATGACTCAGATGATGAGCTACCGATGACTCAGTGGATTGAAAAACATCGAGAAGATCCTACTGATTGTCTAGAATTTGTTTATAATGCTGACATTCAAAAAGTACAGTGGAAATCGAGATTAAAAAGATGTTTAATCACTTAATTTTGAAGAATATGTATGTGCTGATAGTGAATTAATGAGGAGAGAAATATTAACTGATGATCAAATTGTGAGATCAGTGACTTTTGGAAAGATTTTAAGCGATAATGACGATGAAGACAAGCTTGGGGAAGGAAATAATATTTATGTTCCATCCATTTCAGAAATGACTAAGAAAATGAATGAAATTCGCAATTTTTTGGAATCTCGTGCAGTTCCTGAACATATATGGAGTAGTTTTTGTGACCTTGACAATTATATAAACACCATTTCTTTTTCAAGAAAAATTGTACAATCGAAAATTACTGATTTTATTGTATAAACTACGTATTTTAATGTTTCCGTTTATACTCATATATGTTCCAACATACATAACAATAACTTTAGTGTGACTTGTTTTATTTTCCTTTGAACGATTTCTTTTAATTTAATAATTATTATTACTCATTTTTCTAAGCATTGGAGCCTATTCTAAATAAAAAAGTAGTGAAAAATGATATTAGATTTTGTTTACTGTTTGTAATGAACTTCGGCTATAACGAACTATTTTTAGTGATTTTTTGGAGTTCGTTATAAACGGACTTCACTGTATTTCACTTTTTAGTGTTCCGTACTGAACACTTATAAGACAACTTCGGTGTCTGTCCATCTGTCCGTCTATCACACCCGATTTTCTCTGAAACTATTTGACACAGAAAGTTGAAATTTGGAAGGAATTGATGACCCCATCAGAGCCGTGTAGTTTGGAAAGTTAAATTTTGACTTAAGGGGGAGTGAAATCGAAAGTGAAAAATAAATTGTAAGGTCATCGAGTGGATTGTCAAATGAAACCCTGTGAAAATACGAGTTCAAAAATATCATATATACGATGTAATACTGGCGGGCAATTTTCATTAAAAAATTGTCAAAATCCGCTGCCCGCTCACCCTATCTCAAAAAGTACGAATCATGAAATTTTGAAAAAATTCTGTAATATATTTCATAAAGTGTAGATTGAATACAGGGTTATCCCAGCTAAATGTTAGGTTTTCTGTTACACCAATATAGTGTATTTATGCTCGCTTCATGTGCCTTATAAACATTTACACAATCTAAAAACATATGGCGGTACTTACAAGTACCTCCGTATCAACTCGATTGCCTTAAATTAAATTTACTTAAACGGTACTTGAGGTGCACAAAATCAGGTAACATTAACGCGTACTATGCCGTTTCTAATTGGTTAAATTATTTGTTGAATTTCTGTGTAATTTTGTATAAATTAAGTACTTGTAAAATGTCAATAACATTCCATGTAAGAGTCGTTTCATTTGCTATTATAAACTGGCTAACGAAGTTTCGACAAATTTGCTCTCCGATACGAGTACGTTGGAATTTTGGAATCTTTAGCACAATGATACTAACCAACAGTTACCACCACTACACCGAACACTTTATTTTTGCACTCCAATCATATTATCATCAGGCGAGATGCGCCTGATGATGCTAACATGGTTAGCGAAACGCGCGTTAGGTATCTAATGTAGTGGTGCAAACCACAGTCCTTGGAAATGTAATCGCTACGAAGCCTTTCACTGAAATGAGAGATATTTGTATTGAACTTTAAAAAAATAAAAACACCGGCCAAGTGCAAGTCGGACTGGCGGAGTTAGTGTTCCGTGCGCTCATTGCTTTTAAAATAAGAAATTTTGTTACCCTACATTTGTTTCCGATCTTTGTTGAAAATTGATGACCATGAAATTTTAGTTTTTTTTTTTGTACCAGATAGATTATCAAAGTAAATGCACTCGTGATCATTTTCGTTTATTTGGAGATTATTCTAGAATTTTTTTCCAAAATTTTTTGATCAGTACTTTTCGAGATAGGGGGGGAGAGTGATTTTTGGCAATTTTTTAAAAATAATACAAAGAAAAGTGTGCTCAAGTATACCATCATATATATTTTTGAACTAGTGTTTTTACAAGCTGTTATTTGATACCCCACTCGATGACCTGGTAAAAAAAAAATCAGTTCCGATTTCACCCCCCAAAACTAATCATTTAAGTCATAATTTAACTTTTAAAACTACACGGCTCTGATTGGGCCATCAATTCTTATATTTGTGCCCAATTTCAACTCTCTATGTCAAATAGACGAACAGACACCGAAGTGATCTTACAAGTGTTTCATACGGAACAATAAAAAGTAAAATATGACTAAAAAACCGATAATACTCTTTTAAGGAGTGAAAGTTTGTAGCTAAGTGTACTTAGATTGTCAGAAACCTTCTCTTCTTCTTTATATAACCGGTCAAGTGCAAGTTGAACTTGCGCAATTAGTGTTCCGTACGTTGATTGCTTTTAAAATAAAAAATTTTGTTATGGAGGTATAAAATGATCAGTGACTTCACAAAACACACCCCAAATAAGTTTTTAACAAAGTTTGTTTCCAATGTTTACTGAAAACGGGTGACCTTGAAATTTTTGTTTTTTATATATCAGGTAAATTATAAAGGTAATGCATTCGTTCGTTCGTTCAATCTACACCCCGTGGAGAATATTCCAGAATTTTTTCAAAATTTTTTGATCACTACTTTTCGAGATAAGGGGGGGATAGCGATTTTTCGCGATTTTTTAAAAATAATAGAAAGAAAAGTGTGCGCAAAGTATTACTATATATATATATATATATATATATATATATATATATATATATATATATATATATATATATATATTCTTTACTCGTGTTTTCACAAGCTTTCATTTAACACCACACTTCACCTCCCAAAACTCACCCCATAAGTCAAAATTTAACTTTCAAAACTACATGGCTCTGATGAGGCCATCAATTCCTATATTATTACCAAATTTCAACTTTCTATGACAAATAGTTGCGGAGAAAATCGGGTGTTACAGATGGACAGACAGACGGATAGACAGGCAGACGGATAGACAGGCAGACGGATAGACAGACAGACAGACGGATGTACAGACACCGAAGCAATTTTATAAGTGTTCCGTACGGAACACTAATTAGGCATTCCTGCCTGTTTTTCTTTAATGTATCGTTGTCCTTCGGCCCATCGCATCGATGATTTATCTCGAGATATTTTTACTAATTGTCGTTCGGACATTCTATTTATATGTTGGGTCCAATCTTGTTTTTTGTTTCTTATCCACGTGTTAATGTGCCTTATGTTGTCATTTGTTTCTCTATCCCAAAGTGTCCTTCCTGCAATTCTTCTTAATGTTTTCATTTCACCTGTTTGTAAGTATCTCTGAGTTTTGCGTGTTTCTGGTCTACAGATTTATATATACGAGATTTTACTTCTCTTCTTAAGTATTTATTTTTCCAAATTGTGTCATTCAAGCATCCTGCTATTCTATTGGCTTTTACTATTTGTTCTTTTACTTCTTCTTCTATGTTGTTGTTATATGGTAATTGAATTCCAAAATATTTAATTGTCATCACCTGCTCTATAATCTGACTATGGATTTCCAGCTTGCACCTAATTGGAGATAACTACTGATTTGGTTTTTTCAGCCGATATTTTCATATTAAATTTCTTTGCTGTTGTATTAAACTGATGTAATAATCTCTGAAAGTCATCTTCATTCTCAGCGACTAGGACTGTATTGTCGGCGTAACACAATATTTGTATCTCTTTATTGCTTTTTTTTTGTTTTTACCTGTTTAATGATTTCATCTAATATAATGTTAAACAGTAGGGGATTCAGTGAGTATCCATGTCTAATATCAGTTGTTACCTCTATGAGTTCAGTTAACTCCAAATTTACTCTCGCTTCTATTTTATTTCTTTTGTAGATGTTCTCAATTAGCTTTATTATATCCAATGGAATATTCTTGTCATAAAGTATGTGCACTACGTTTTGCAGCTGTACTCTATCAAATGCTTTTACCAAATCTATAAAGCATAAGAACGCTGGTCGGTTACATTCAATTAATTTTTCAGTAATTTGTCTGATTACAAATAGTATGTCGTTACAGGATTTTCCGCTCCTGAATCCTTGTTGCTCTTCGGAAAGCTGTATAAGTGGAGTTATTTTATTGGTAACAATTTTTGTCGTCAGTTTTAAAGTTGTGCACAAGAGGTGAATTCCTCGATAATTATTCGGATCGGTTTTTTCTCCTTTTTTAAAAAGTGGTATCATTATGCTTGTTCTCCATTCTTCTGGTATTCGCGATCCCTGTATTATTTTGTTTATGAGCTTTATCAATTCTTTAATCAGTTTCACTCCTCCGTACTTTAACCTTCTCTATAACATTCAAAGTACAGAGGCACTATTGGAGCTCACCAGTTAGATGTAAGGCAAGGCATTAAAGCATGTTCAGCGGAAAGGACACGATAACAGAAAAATTTTAAAATGTGTTGTAATAGAGACTTCTCGCTACCAGAAAAATGAGCGACGTAAAAAAAAACACATAAATCACGGTATAAGTACTAATTTTAGCATTGCGGTATAAATAATTTTATAAGTATTCTATGTTCAGCTCATAGTTTCTCTTCTTTAAGCTATTTTACGGACTCTTAACCTTTCTACATATATATTTCTTTCGATATTACCCTGGGCGAGAATAAGCCTCTTGCTGAAATCTCCTGAAAAAGGCAGTGATACTTCTTGTCGAAATTTTCGTTAACCTCATAGACGTTTTCTCGATTAAAAGGTTATTATGTTGTTATCGAAGGTGTATTGTGGTGTCATTATTACTGGCTTGTTATTACGCCTTGGGCTCGCGGAATTAATAATAAAACACAAATAAAGGGCAAAAATGACATAAGCGGTAGATCTCACGTGCAATTTGATGTTGAACATTCCCACGTAAGGTAAAACGTCGGTTCTAAGAGCTATTGAACACAACTACAAACAAAAAATAAATAAATAAATAGAGTTAAGATACTACATGGGGTAAAAAGTTCCGAGACTTTCCGAGAGACGGCAACATAAACAAAAAACATATTATTTTCAGTTGGTGTCAACTCTCAGAAGATTCGTGTAAAAATTTCATGACATTTAGTCTATTAGTTTGCGAGTTACAGCTATTTGAGTGACGCTACTTTTGAGTTTTGCAAACTGATGGAAAAAAAGGAAATCGTGTGTTGATTAAATATTGATTTTCGATGAGAAAGAATACAGCCCGAACTCAAGAATGGCTTAAGAAGTGTTACAGCACATCTGCTCCATTGAAAGCAACTATATGTCGATGGTTTAGTAAACTTAAATGTGGTCGTACAAGCACCGATGATGCAAATGAGGCAGTCACTCCAAAAACACAAAAAAAATCAACCATATTGTTCGGAATGACCGCAAAGTGAAAGTGAGAGAGATAGTTGATATTGTGAAGATATCAACAGGACGCGTGAGGCATATTTTGCATGAATATTTGCATATGAAAAAGCTATATGCCCGATGGGTGGCGCCGCGCACTCTCATGATCGTTCAAAACGGCAACGTGTCGAAGATTCAGAACGCTGTTTGGCCCTGTTTTGGCGTAATCCAAAACAGTTTTTGCGTCCACTCGAAACTATGGACGAAACATGGATCCACCACTACACGCCACCAGGCAGACTGCAAAGTGGCTGAGACCGCGTTCAAAAAACACACACATCAGCTGGAAGGGTTTTGGTAAGTATGGAGACTACTACGTTGGTTTACTGGACCGTTTAAATGGTGAAATCAAGAAAAAAAAGGTCGCATTGAGCGAAGAAAAAGGGTTGCTTCACCAAGCTCACAACTTCATAAAATCGACGGTGGAATTGGACCAACTGGGCTATGAATTGCTTCCTCATTCGCCATATTCACCAGATCTGGCACCAAGCGATTATTACCTCTTTCCAAATTTGAAAGATTTGGCTCAAATGAAGAAGTCGAATGGGAAACTGAGACTTCTTTTAGAGAGCTCGACGAATCGTACTATATAAAAAGAAACTATGTTGAAGAATGAAATCTTTTTTGGCAAAAACATCGTTTTTTCCTCACTCTACGAGGCTGGTTTGAAAAGTCCGTGCAAAAATAAAAACTACTTATGTGTTTGGGGTAAACCTTTTTTATTTTTCGACATAGTCTCCTTTTAGGCTTATACACTTCGTCCAACGATGTTCTAGTTTGTTGATCCCTTCCGAATAATAGGATTTGTCCAAGTCTGCAAAATATCCATTAGTGTCTGCAATCACCTCCTCGTTTGAATAAAATCTTTGTCCCGCCAGCCATTTTCTTCAAATTGGGGAACAAATAGTAGTCCGAGGGAGCCAAGTCTGGAGAATAGGGGGGATGTGAAACGAGTTGGAATCCTATTTCCATTAATTTTGCGACCACAACTGCTGAGGTGTGTGCTGGTGCGTTGTCGTGATGGAAAAGGACTTTCTTGTGGGCCAATCGCGGGCGTTTTTTCTTGCAGCTCGGTTTTCAAATGGTCCAATAACGATGAATAATATTCACCTGTAATAGTTTTACCCTTTTCCAGATAGTCGATGAGGATTATCCCTTGCGAATCCCAAAAGACAGTCGCCATAACCTTTCCGGCCGAAGGAACGGTCTTCGCCTTTTTTGGTGCAGATTCCCCCTTGGTAACCCATTGTTTAGATTGTTGTTTGGTCTCAGGAGTATAGTAATACATCCATGTTTCATCCACAGTGACGAAACGATGCTTAAAGTCCTCCGGATTCTTCTGGAACAGCTGCAAACCATCCTTACAACACTTCACACGATTCCGTTTTTGGTCAAGCGTGAGCAATCGCGGCACACATCTTGCGGATAGCTTTCTCATG
The DNA here is from genome assembly GCA_019049505.1 of Pachyrhynchus sulphureomaculatus. NCBI lineage: Eukaryota > Metazoa > Arthropoda > Insecta > Coleoptera > Curculionidae > Pachyrhynchus > Pachyrhynchus sulphureomaculatus. The sequence goes on from CM032452.1 coordinate 45,166,060, forward strand.
TCCAAATGTTTATGCAAAATATTATGTACCCGTTCAGTCGAGATGCCCACAGCACTAGCAATCTCACGCACCTTAACTCTTCTGTCATCCATCACCATATCATGAATTTGATCAATGATTTCTGGAGTCGTAAGCTCCACAGGCCGTCCAAAACGTTCAGCGTCACTTGTGCCCATATGGCCAGTCCGAAAATTTTGAAACTACTTATAAACTGTTCTAATCGAAGGTGCAGAGTCACCATAATATTTATCAAGCTTCTCTTTAGTCTCCTGAGGCGTTTTGCCTTTCATAAAGTAATGTTTAATCACCACACGAAATTCTTTTTCGTCCATTTCTTGAAAATCACTCGACTTCCTTGATTCACACGAATGCCAAACACAAAGAAATAGACCAATATGGCTGAAACTTGGTGTGCGTTCATTCAAGAGATGTTACTAACTAAACATGACCTCGATACGCGCCGGTGGTGCCATCTCTCGGACTTTGCACGGACTTTTCAAACCAGCCTCGTATGTACTAAATATACTTAGAAGTAGTATAAATTAATTTTTAATTTATTTTTTATATAAACGTAATAAGTGCAAGCAGGGGAACGGTCAATTACCAAGAGACTGACTGTATTTTTGACTCCCTTTATAGTCAATAGCTGCTTGGTATTACAAAAATAATAATTCTACTAAAAGAATATACGTAGTTTATACAATATCTACATATCACTTAAGTAAATGATTACATTAATCATTGTACGGTTACAAGATTGATTACTTCAAATAAAAAATGCATTGTTAAAACCCAATTACGACTATTAGAACATTCCTTGGCTTTTTCGGATGAGCATCTTACAAATAATTAATTTAAATTAACTTTATATCGTTATAACAATAAAAAAACTAAATGCTCTTTGAATCTGTGGAGTTTTTGAAATGAAATAGTATACCAATGAATTGTTAATTTTTCATATTCGCAACTTGTTTACTTCACAACAGCGTTTAGGTCTGTATAAGGCCCAAATACAACCTTCTTCTTCTTTTTTCTTCAAGTGCCATTTTCGCGTCGAAGGTCGGCTGCTCTGAAAAGTTCACTCGATGTACATCCGAATCATTCTCCATGTCAGCTATGATATTCTTCTCCTCCCGTGCTTCTCTTTTCCTGGATTTTTCCTTGCATTATTAGACGCAACATGGCATATTTCTCTCCTTGATTGTGTCCATTATTTCCTGTTCTTTTCCCATTCTTCTCAAGACTTCTATGTTTGGTATATGTCGCGTCCATGATATCTTCAAGGCTCTTCTGTAGATCCACAGTTAGTACGATTATAGGAACTTGGTGATCGCTACGTTCAATCTCTACACCATAGAGCAGCGTAGAGAAGATGTAACACTCTCTGATTAAGTGTGAAGTCTCTGGTGCACGAGACTTTTTTCATTCTTATAAAGTATGCATTCTCTCTACGTATTTTGATTTCTTTGGTATAATTATTTGTGTTATTTATCTCTGTACCCAAATATGAATATTTTTGAACTTGTTCAGTGTTATTATCATTAACTATCAAGCCTTCGTTGTTTTCTATTATTTTTGAGACCTTCATAAATTTTGTTTCCTTGGCGTTAAGTCTTTCCGCTATGATTACGGTATCATCTGCGTATCTCAGGTTATTAATCATTGTTCCATTTATCTTAATTCCAAGGGCTTCATCTTCGAGAGATTTTTTGATAATTTCTTCGGAGTACACCTTGAACAGTATTGTCGACAACACGCACCCCTGTCGCACTCCTCTCTTTATTTCAATTTCTTCTAACAGTTGTCTCTCACCTAAATTGGGAATGTGGAATCTTTGGCACAATGATACTACTCAGTATATATCACCACTACACCAAACACTTTATTTTTGCACTCGCTCCTGATGAAGCTAACATGGTTAGCGAAACGCGCGTCGAGCGCAAAAATAAAGTGTTTGGTGTAGTGGTGATATATACTGAGTAGTTGTCTTTCAGTGGATATTTATATTCTTTGATTTTAATATAAATTCGATATTATTTTTAGGTCACTGTAATCTAAGTGTTTCATTTGAAGAACTTCCATTAATTGGCCGTATGGGACTTTATCAAAGGCGTTGTTGTAGTCGATGAAACACATGTACACATCCTGGTTAACATCGAGACATCGCTGTATCAAATATGATGAACGAGAAAATGGCTTCGCGTGTTTCCATGCGTTACTGAAATCCGAACTGTGTTTCATCTATATCTATGTCCAGCTTCTGGTGTATAAGGTTCTGAATTATATTTTAATGTGTGAGACATCAAGCTAAGAGTTCGATGGTCGGCACACTCCCTAGCATTGACCTTTTTGGGCAGACAGACAGCAACCATCTTTTGGAGATAATCTCTGACCGACAGATTTGATTGAAAAGCTTCACCAAGATGTTCATGTATCTCTGGTCCACCATTCCCAAAATATCGCTGGAGAGATGATTAGGAGCAGGACTTTTTTTCATATTTTTCAAAGCATGTATTATTTCTTCCTTCGTAATGTTTGGACCTGTTTCTTCTTGGGTTCGAATTGTGTTTTCAGGCCCTGTTCTTTCATGTTCAAATAATTCCTCTATGTATTCCCTAAAGCGCTGTATTTTTTGTCCCGTTGTTGCCTGGGTACTCCCTCTACTTCCGTATCCCCGCAAGTTCGTTGACTTTTTTGTGCATACTGAATAATTCTAATACTCCAAATGCAACCATCAATGTATAACTGCTCCCGCTTATGCAGTTCTACCCAATTTCCCCCCGAGTGGAGGCCCGAAACAACTAAGAAACTTTGCGAACTTGAGCCGATTCCATGAATATAACTCACTGGATTCTTTATAGACCATATGAGGCTCAGCTTGTCATTCCCATGTTGATGAGATGAGATGAAAGTTGTCTGATAAAAGATCTAGCTACACTCAGAAGATGTGAAGAAGTAATATTGGCAGGTGGAGCCATCGCTTGAATTTTGCAAGGAGTTTTCGAACAGCCATCCTAAATGGGAAAAAAAATATAACAGATGAATGTAAATTTTTAACTTTCATAATTATTATTAGTGACTTGATATGGCCCTAAGGTACTGATTATGTTACTAGCAAATAAATTATCCATATTTTGTAAATTTATTCTAAGCTACCAAATAACTTATTAAGGGGTAGTCTGGTAACTCTCTTTCAAAAAACATCGTTTTCTTATAGTAAATATATGTAGAAATACGGGAGAAACCATTCTTTGCTCTAGAAAGGTGGACAATAGGCTGAAAAATGCGATAGAATAGAAGCGTCCCGACGCAGTCACTGTATACCTAGCGCGCCGAATGTGCAGCTGCCGTATACTTATTGTCTCGCCCCGTTTTCGTAAATTCTCGGTCTATAGCCATTTCAGTTTCAGTTTTCGAGCAGTTGAGTGTTGGTTTTCATCAAGAAAGGAGCAGTTTCGCGTCTGTACATCGTTTAGTATTATGCTTTAAACGCGTTTTTCTCGAAACAACCTTTTTTTGACTTGGTTGACATGATTTAGAAAAAAATATTGCACGGATCGGGCCCAAATTTTTATGGTTTATTCCACACAGGAATGACTATCGTCGGTACTACTTTTATAATTATTCGTTAATATTTAACCATATTTTTAAACAATTGAAGTTTCAAAAATAAAGTCGAAAATTTCAAAAGTCCGCCATTTTGTTTTTCTTTTCTCAACGTGGGTATACGATTTTAGTACCGGCGATAGCGACAACCCTATATTATAAGAATAAACTCGGATATTTGCGTTCAGATGCTCTAAAGTCTAGATATCTTGTCAACCAGATTTAGGGAATACACCACCTTGAGATTTTCAAAAAATTGAATTATTTTTTTTGGCTAGATAAATTGTTTATACTTTTAGGAATATTTTAAACGTTTAACCATTTTAAAATTCAAATTATTTTCGAAGTTATAGCAATTAGAAGTGAGCGCGGCAGAGAGTCGGCCCGAAAGTCAAGTAGCGATCGCACCGGCACGAGCGGTCAAAGCCTCAACAAAAAGTATTGTTCTTTTAGTCAGTCCTTTATAAGAACGCTGTTTAGAAGGATACACTCAGTATATCAACGAAAGTCTAAATGCTGTCATTTGGTCTATGGCTTCAAAAGTACATTACAGTGGCACAAAAATTGTTGAGATTGCATCTTAACTATATTGCAGCTAGTATATGATATTTAATGATGGATATACTAGTGTATTACAAATGATGCAATTAGTAAACCTTGTAATTGGCCCAAGCGCGCTGCGAAGATCTATAGCCAACATGAAAGCCCAACAGGAGACTAAAGAGGTAGGAAATTGAAAAGAGCTGTTCAAAAGGAGTCGGAGGATATCGCGGCAACAATGGAAGACCTCATGTACTGCCCAGGAATCGTAGATTGAAGGTAATTTAAAAAAATATTTAGTTTTAAGACGCTGACGCCGTACTGTTTTTTCTTTTGTGTTTTTTTCCGAAACTACTTTTTTCAAACTGGTGTACAAGATATCTTAAGATCTACTTAACCAATTTTGTTACAATTTATAACACATATTCTTTATAATATTATCTAAGATATAGCACAGGATTTTTTGATTGGGTATCACGTTCATAAGTTAACTATATGTTAAATTTTTTAAACTCAAAATTTCAATAAAAATCAGAGTTTTTTTTCAAACAGCTGTCATTTCTACAAAAGAATTTTAAATTTTTTTTTCCTATGCTACATCTTAGCTATTGCCTTTCTAAATAAGAAAAAAATTATTTTTTATTCTTCAGATGATGCCTGACAGAGAACATAACTACACCATCAACAAGGATGGCTCATATCTCCGTCATTTTAAAATTTTTTTTTATTCGTTATTATTATGTCAAATTATTCTTAAAACTACTATATATATATATGTAAAAGAAAAATTATTTTATATATTTAATAGCTGCGTCAATTTTTTTTTTTTTTTATACCTATTTTTCCGAGCGCCAAGGTGATGTAACCCCTTAAAGAGGGCCCTATTCAGGCGGCCCTACTAAGAAAATGAATCATGAAAAAATATAAAGTTTAAGACCTCTAGTATTATGTATAAAAATAAAAATTCACAAATAAATTTTACTATAAAAAAAATTCTTAAAGAAAGACTGCGAGTTACCAGACTACCCTCTTAATGTTTCGAATTTTTTGACAAAAAATATACCTAAAACCAGCATTTCCATTTACTCCCATTAAGCCAATTTAAGTGATGGTTTAAAGCCCACGACAATAGATGGCGTCACTTTCTTGGGCAATTAAAGTGCCTAATTTAAGTCAGTCTTAAAGCAGTCAACCACTGTTTAAGCCCGCTTTACGCAAAAAAAAAATAATTATTTTGTCTTGATGCGGCGACGCCATAGCACAAATGTACTGAAAAGTATATTAAAAAAACCTCCATCATATTGTTGAGCCATAGAGTTTTTTTTATACCAGATAAATTATCAAACGTAATGCTCTCGGGATAATTTTCACACAATCTACACTTTATGAAGACTATTCCAGAATCTTTTCACAATTTTTTGATCAGTACTTTTCCGAGATAGAGTAGGACAGCGATTTCTTGTCATTTTTTAAAAATAATACAAAGAAACGTGTGCGCCAGTATTACATCATATATATTGACACTCCACTTGATGGCATGAACATGTTGCAGGCATAGCAAGGAGAGCTTCTCAAAAGTTGGTAATATTATTTCGAACCCAAAAGCTTTACACTCCACAACAACTGTTAATTCTTTACAAAGCTCAAATTCGACCAACTATGGAATACTGCTCCCATGTTTGGGGCTCCGCTCCCAAACATACACTGCATTTGTTAGATTCTATTCAGAGAAGAGCTGTTCGTCTGTCCGGCGGCCTTGATTCGCTGGAACATCGAAGAACGGTTGACGACTCGAGCCTATTCTACAAGTATTTTCATGGAAAGTATTCGAATGATGTGGCTCGCTTGATTCCTCCCAGAGCGGTGCATATTAGAAGTACACGTCACGCTAATACTTCACATCCGTATGAGGTTCAGTTTGTTACTCCTCGTACAACGCTTTTCAAGCAGTCTTTTATATGGAGAACATCATCCCTTTGGAATAATTTGCCCAAGACTGTGTTTCCCACCGAGTACAATTTACAGCGATTCAAGAACAACGTGAATCGCTTTTTTTTTTTTCCGCACATGTGTCGCTCCTGTAGCACTTTAGGGACTTCTTCCCTGCAGCACGTGTGCTAGACCAATAAAAAAAAAAGAAAAAAAAACTTGGTAGAAAATTTTTTTTCACTTCCGGTTTCAGCCCCCAAAATTAACCCCTTAATTCAAAAATTAACTTTCAAAACTACATGGCTCTGATTTTTCTTCTGATTCTTATATTTGTGCCAAATATCAACATTCCATGTCAAATAATTTCGGAGAAAATCGGGTGTGACAAACGGACAGACACTGAAGTAATCCCACCATCGTTACGGAACACTAAAAAGTCAATTGATAAAACTCCTCGGGTGTTAAAAAAAAAACCTGTTAATTTTGCGGCTATTTTAACATTTGATACGGTCTTTTTCTTCGTGTCGTTTTGTATGACTTCAAATTGAATAAAATATGATTTATTATGCGTGGGTGCGATTCAAAGAAAAACGAACATATGATGTTTTTTTTTCTTTTATCCGTATACTATTGTGTAAATAAATAGGCGAAACCAACTATCGTATCATCCGCGGATAATTTTGTTTCATGCTGTGTTACCTACAGGATGGGTTAGTATGTTTTTTAAATAGTCTGTGAACGGATAAGCCATGCACAAGGTAATTTTATAGAGGCGTTGTTCAAGTTAAAAAAAATCTTACGTACAGAAAGTAAATTTTAAGTTATCGTTTTAACCTATGAAGTAATAAAAATAATTTCACTTTTGTATTAAAAAAACAATAAATGACATAACTCAACATGGAAGCGTTATTGACAGACTATTTAAAGATATGACATCAGCGAAACATACATTATCCATTGGTGAGGAGATTAAAACAGTAGTAAAATATAACACCGAGTTTTTTACGACATAGTTACTTTGTCAAGTTTATAGTGCTTTTTCTATATTTACCCATATTATATTGTGTGGGTATTTTCAGTAACTAAACATTATTATTAAAGAAGAGTAGTTTAAGAGGAATAAAAAATATATATGTATATTGTTGGTAAGTATTACACAAATAAAGTAATTAAATTTTAATAGTCAACCATTCTTATTGTATGAAACTGTTACAGTACAGTAAAAAAAGGTCAAAATAATGATGAGATAGGCATAGTTTAGATACAGCAACATTATGATTTTATGCTCTCTGGGGTATCACCAGGAGTATTATCCTGAGTTTTGAACGTCGAAAAATTTGCGCTCTTTTGTTGACTGAATTGAAGTTTTCAAAACGCGTTTTTTTTTTTTTGAGCTTAAAATGCAAATTATTCCGGTTATATCAGTCGGATCGAGACAAACAAAAAACTAAAATCATCGTAATGAAATTTCCAACAAATCCTGGTTGGTTTTAAATCGCTCAAATGTATACATAACCTACAAAATTGAAAAAACAGGTAAAAATCTATTTTTTCTTCATTTTATTGTACGAGGCTGGTTTGAAAAGTCCGTGCAAAGTCCGAGAGATGGCACCACCGGCGCGTATCGAAGTCATGTTTAGTTAGTAGCATCTCTTGAATGAACGCACACCAAGTTTCAGCCATATTTGTCTATTTCTTTGTGTTTGGCATTCGTGTGAATCAAGGAAGTCGAGTGATTTTCAAGAAATGGACAAAAAAGAATTTCGTGTGGTGATTAAACATTACTTTATGAAAGGCAAAACGCCTCAGGAGACTAAAGAGACGCTTGATAAACATTATGGTGACTCTGCACCTTCGATTAGAACAGTTTATAAGTGGTTTCAAAATTTTCGGACTGGCCATATGGGCACAAGTGACGCTGAACGTTCTGGACGGCCTGTGGAGGTTACGACTCCAGAAATCATTGATCAAATCCATGATATGGTGATGGATGACAGAAGAGTTAAGGTGCGTGAGGTTGCTAGTGCTGTGGGCATCTCGACTGAACGGGTACATAATATTTTGCATAAACATTTGAACATGAGAAAGCTATCCGCAAGATGGGTGCCGCGATTGCTCATGCTTGACCAAAAACGGAATCATGTAAAGTGTTGCAAGGATGGTTTGCAGCTGTTCCAGAAGAATCCGGAGGACTTTAAGCGTCGTTTCGTCACTGTGGATGAAACATGGATACATTACTATACTCCTGAGACCAAACAACAATCTAAACAATGGGTTACCAAGGGGGAATCTGCACCAAAAAAGGCGAAGACCGTTCCTTCGGCCGGAAAGGTTATGGCGACTGTCTTTTGGGATTCGCAAGGGATAATCCTCATCGACTATCTGGAAAAGGGTAAAACTATTACAGGTCAATATTATTCATGGTTATTGGACCGTTTGAAAACCGAGCTGCAAGAAAAACGCCCGTGATTGGCCCACAAGAAAGTCCTTTTCCATCACGACAACGCACCAGCACACACCTCAGCAGTTGTGGTCGCAACATTAATGGAAATAGGATTCCAACTCGTTTCATGTCTCCCCTATTCTCCAGACTTGGCTCCCTCGGACTACTATTTGTTCCCCAATTTGAAGAAATGGCTGGCGGGACAAAGATTTTATTCAAACGAGGAAGTGATTGCAGACACTAATGGATATTTTGCAGACTTGGACAAATCCTATTATCCGGAAGGGATCAACAAACTAGAACATCGTTGGTCGAAGTGTATAAGCCTAAAAGGAGACTATGTCGAAAAATAAAAAAGGTTTACCCCAAACACATAAGTAGTTTTTATTTTTGCACGGACTTTTCAAACTAGCCTCGTATAGGTCGACTAAGTGAACCGACCGGCTTTAAACTTTCAGAAAATATTCCTTTTGTTATAGCAAAAATACCCTGAAATTTTGGTACAAAAATATTGAACTCCACTAGGTTCAATTGAATTTGTTATTTAAAATTTGAATTGCCCGCCATTTTATCACAATTAAGTCCAAAATGGATCCTTTTTTTTCAAAATTTAAGTCTTGACGTCAGCTTTCCGATGCCATTAAAAATGGAGTCCGTTTTTTTAAATTTGTTTATTAATCAAATAACAATTGACATTTTGAAAAAAAAAAATTTAACGAAAATGATTTTTTTAAAATAAAGGTCTCGCGATTCTCTACCAGGTGTGATAAAAAAAATGTACGTAAAAAAAACGGTTAAAATGGCTCCACAAAAAATTTTTTTTAATGGCATCGGAAAGCTGGCGACAAGACCTAAATTTTGAGGAAAAAAAGGTCCATTTTGGACCAAACGGCATAAAATGGCGGGCAATTCAAATTTTAAATAACGAATTCAATTGTGCCCAGTGGGTTTAATATTTTTGAACTAAAATTTCAGGATATTTTTACTATAATAAAAGGCATATTTTCTGAAAGTTTCAAGCCGATCGGTTCATTTAGTCGGCCTGTACAATAAAATGAAAAAACAAAAAAAGTTTTTTGTCGTTTTTTTTCAATTTTGTAGCTTATGTACACATTTGAGCAATTTAAAAGTAACGAGGATTTGTTCGAAATTTCATTACGAAGAGCTTGATTTTTTTCTTGTCTCGATCCGACATATATAACCAGAGTTATTCGCAATTTAAGCTCAAAAAACGCGTTTTGAAAACTTCAATTGTTTATAAACAAAACAGCACGAGTTTTTCGAAGTCCAAAACAGATACATACATATATACATATACAGGGTTTCATGAAATTCTCTTAATATATTCAAACTGGTATGTCTGTAGCAAAAATAATTGAAGAAAAATAATGATAAATAGCGCCCTCGAATAATAACACGTAAAACTGACTTAAAGGGATGTACCTAGTTATGGAGCGGAAAAAAAGCGTTTTTGGGATTTGTTTTAAGCGAAACTATTCAATATATAATTCAGGTTTTTATTTTAAAAGCTTAAAATACGACTGTGAAATTTTACTTTAAAGAAAAATGGTGGCACAACATCCGTTCTCCTTCGACCCCTTTTTTTAAGGAGCATGATTACTGGGAGCTACGTTATCTGAAATCAAAATTTCCAAAGAAATGAGTTTACTAGCATCAATCTTGTCTTGCAACGAAGAATTTGAAAAAAAAATTTCATCAAATGTCACTGGTTTAAACTGAAAAAATTGCGTTATCGCGTTTTACATTTTTGCTAATTAAAAATAAAGTTCTTGATAAAATCAAAACTTCTTCGTTCAAAGATCAGATTGATTCGCTACTAAACTAATTTCTTTGGAAATCTTGATTTCAGATGATCCAGCTCTCAGTAATTGTGCACACCGCAATGTTCCTTAAAAAAAGGGGTGGCAGGAAAACGGGTGTAGCGCCGCCATTTTTTTTTAATTAAAAGGACCCCGCACCTTTCTTATGGGAAGTGACCCTCGGTGAAGTTGTCCGAAATTGATATGTTATTCGTCTCGAGCTCTTGATCAAAAGTTCCCATGGGCGCACAAAGTCGGAAAATGGACAGTTTTTCAGATACTGGGGATAGAAAGACGATTTTCGGAGATCTTATCGACAACAGCGTAGAGCCGTATGGTTGTTTATGTCCCGTTCTCCGGGACATATGGGGTTTTTTTCAGTCGCTGATTCCAAATCTGGTGTCAAAAATGACACAGTTGGCAGCTATCAAAAAACTGTCAACTCGCCTTATTTCTAATAAAATGCACGGGGACTCACCCTAATCAAGCACCCCAATCGTGAGAGACACGGGAACTCATCCTAATCAAGCACCTCAATCGTGGGACTCACACCCCAAAGATACCAGAAATCTACTACGTCCACGTGGTTGTTCCTGGGTAAAATAGATCAAAAACCATCTGATATATATTCTGATGAACATTTTGTTACAAGTGAGGTAAGTTGACATTTTGTTAGTAGCTGCCAAGCTTCAAATGTCATTTTTAACATCGGAATTGGAATCAACAACAGTAAAAACATCCTCATGAATATTCTGATGGGCATTTTATTAGAAATAAGGCGAGTTGACAGTTTTTTGACAGCTGCCAATTGTCAAATGTCATTTTTGACAACAGATTTGGAATCAGCGACCGAAAAAATCCCGGTATAACCAGGAGAACGGCGCATAAACATCCTCACGACTCTACGCTGTGGTCGACATTGTATTTTAAGCTATGTATTATTATATAAAATAAAAATTTTATTTATATAATGAATAGTTTCGCTAAAAAATCAAATTTTTAAAGGTCGCCCTGTCTGATGTGCAATTGAAAACTACTTACCGATACCTATTTTACTATTACAATCAGTCGACTACTTTATTATTTACATGTTTCTAACTTGTTTTTTCTAAACAAATAAAAATTTTCTGGTAAACAATGCGTTAAACATATAAGTTAAAATTTCATCTCATTAAAATATCACTTCAATAACATCACTTAAGGCACTTTTTCAATTACCAATTTGTAATATTTTAACATTTATTTTTGGTCCACTGACTTTTACAACATCATGAAAAATCTAATCTAATGAAGTACAAGGCTTCAGCAGAAATATGATATCTATCAACAAGACCTGAATCTTTTCTACATTTTATATTTTAATAAGTATATATCATCACATATTAGAAACAAATATAAGTAGTAACACCTTTACGGTATTCCAAGCGGTTTGTAATACAAAATAGTCGAAAACCATTTAGTTTTGTTGCGGCATTGCCATGGACGTAGGACAAAGTAACTTTTTATCATTTCGTAAGGATGCACTGCTTTCCACTTGTCCTTACCGCACTCAGTAAAATTTTAAATGGAGGTTCGATTTGTCGGAAAACGATTGCATGAAAGACATGTTTTGTCTTTAAGGTATTTCTTCAGATGTTTGAACGGAAAGAAGTCGCGGGGTGCTAAACCAGAGCTACAAGGCTTATATTGGAACTCCTTTCGGTAATCGCTCAATCTGTGCGAGCGTAGTCGATTGTCATACAACAGCAAATTTTGATCCTCTATGAATTGGGAGATTTCTCTCTACTAGTCTGCTTTACAGTTTAGATTATTCCTCCGTAAACTTCTTCATCGAAATTGTTTAAATAGAAATTTTACTTGAAAATATAAATTGGTCGTTGTTTCTGTATATCTAGAATATTCTTTTAAACATAACTTCTGGTCTATTGTCTACTTTAGTGCGATGCTCTCAATTACCTCACTTATTTTTCAAAAGACAAAAGGTAGTAGAAACTGCGAATGTCAAAAAATTCGTATAAAAGTTCATCAAAGTACTTAGAACAGCTACAGTAGTCTGACAGCTAAGCAATTTTTAGTATTCCGTACAGTGTTCCGATCACTTCGACGTCCGTCCGTCTGTCTGCCTGTCACACCTAATTTCCTTCGAAACTATTTAACATAGAAAGTTGAAATTTGGCACTAATATAGGAATTGATGGCCCCATCAGAGCCGTGTAGTTTTGAAAGTTAAATTTCTATTTAAGGGGTTAGTTTTGAGGGGTAAAATGGAAAGTAAAAAAGAAAAAATTACCAGGTCGTCGGGTCAAATGAAAGCTTCAACAGTTCAAAATATATATGATGTAATACTTACCACACTTTTCTTTGTACTATTTTTAAAAAATTGCAAAAAATCGCTGTCCCTCCCTTATCTCGAAAAGTACTGACCAAAAAATTTTGAAAAAATTCTGGAATATTCTCCACACGGTGTAAATTGAACGAAAATTATCACGAGTGCATTACCTCTGATAATTTATCGATTATAAAAAAAAAAAAAAAAAATTCAAGGTCATCAGTTTTCAACAAAGATCGGAAACAAACTTTGTTGAAAAACTTATTTAGGGTAACAATTTTTTTTTATTTTAAAAGCAATCACCGTATGGAATACTAATTGTGCAAGTCCGACTTGCACTTGGCCGTTTTTTTTTGTATGAAATGATTTTCGGGACTAACTTAAAAATGCAAAAAACACGGATTTTCGCTATATTCGGAATTATTTTACCCCACGAATTAATTTTTCTCCACAAAACTCGTTGCGAATCTGAAAGTACTAGTCTTCCCCTTCAAAATGAATTTGGAATTTTTCAGATATTTTATTTCTTCTCGGATAAATCGTCCGTTGAAATTAATTTGTTTGGCTTTACGATTACGACCATTTGGACTATTCCCGGAAAATGTTGGAGCATTCAGTGAAGAGATGGGTGAACGTTTTCATCAGAACTGCAAAGAAGAAGAGCGACATTATCAAGGTAAGTGGGATAAAAGACGGATGGCGGACTATTGCTGGTTTTTAAAAAGATAAAATAACTCTACTAGTCATAAACGTAAATCTATCCAACGATCATTTGAAATGAAACGCGAACGTTTTCATAAGAAAAGGAACTAATTTCATTCTAATTAGATCTAAAAAGCAAGAAAAAATTCAGAGAAAATAAAAAACATGAAAAAATCATAAAAAAATAAAAATGGAGTCAACACCGCCACGTCCTCGTTTCATGATTCTGAGTTCGGCTGAGAGAGGTAATATGCGATCGTTCATACAAAGAAACTTCTCAAAGTTACTTTACGTGAGAAAAAAAAATATAACAAATATTGAGTATTATAGTAATTTAGACTCTTCAGAATTCCGACCCATCATATCGGATCCGCCATTTTTAATTTCTTAAGGTTAGGGACAAACCATTACTCGATGGGGTTAAACCGACAACGAATTTGGATTCACCGTCTCAAAAATCATATACCTGCACTACTCTCTCCTGCCGGATCAATTTTTTTTTGGATGGTTGTAACGAAAGCTCCAAACTAATTAATTTCAACGGACCATTTCTCCGAGAAGAAATAAATTTTCTAAAAAATTCAAAACGCATTTTGAAGGGGAAAAGTAGTACTTTCAGATGCTGCAACAATTTTGTGGAGAAAAATTAATTCGCGGTGTAATATAATCCCGAATATAGAGAAAAACCGTGTTTTTTGCATTTTTAGGTTAGGATATCTCGAAAACCTGATGTAATGGAGCAATTCTGAGATCGGATTTGGATTCAGTGTAGCAAAAGCCTTCGAAGAAGTATAGGCTGGTCTCAGGGTTTCAAAAATATTGACCTGTGTAATTAAACAAACAGCCTCATATTTACATACATTGTTACTCTTCATGATTTTAATCAAATAATTTCACAAAACCAACCGAGTTCTCTTCTATTTATATCATTTTCTTTTTCAAGTCACGTTTATTAATCCCCAGGAACCTATCAAATTATTTCCATTTCATATTAAAAAGCTAACACATTTTTATGCCTAATCTACAATATTAAAACAGTACCTTGTCGGGTATTGCCCTCGTTATTTTTAAAATAGCCCCTCGATTTTCTAAGGTCAAACACCTCTATCTCGAAAAATCTAATGTGAAATCTATACCACGGGATATTTTGAATCTATTATTACTGTTTGGGGACTATTTTTGTTTAATGCTGCATACGTTATGTTATTACAATTTTGTGAGGGGCAAGGTGAGGTGAAATTTAAACTTTATTAGATGAAAAGCTCTTATTCAAAAGGTAATTTCTGTAATACTGCAATAAACTGATATTTCAGAAAAACTACATTTTCTATAGCTAAGAAATAACACTGTTTATTGTAAGCAGCTATCATGAATCAGTAATTATATATCCAAAAACGTAATTTACTAAAAAAAACTAGTTAAAAGATTTCACGCATCCTAAAGCGTATCGAAATAAAGTTGAGATGATGATTGTCAAGAATTGACAAACAAAAAATTCTCCATAAGTTCCAAAAATAGGCACAAAAGAATAAACATCAGACTGAGAGAAGAAGAACTTAGCTACGTCAAACGACATAACAAAACCCAATAAATATGATATAAAAAGCATGGTTACACAAGAAAAAACACGTATTGGCAGAGAAGACGCCGATCATGAAGCTTGAACACAATGTCAAAAAAAGGCTCTATAAAGAAACATTGAAGATGTAGTACTTGTGATAGAGAAGAATGATTAAAATACGTTGAGTATTTACAAAGAATCGAATGAAAAATGCTATCAAGAAGTACAAGAACAATCAAGAGGATGATAGATATAACGAATAAAATAAAAGCATAAATTCGTGGAGGTTTAACAAAATTAATTGTGAAGAGAATGATGGAGAAATATTCAAATGTGGACGATTTATCTCTAGGTAGAATGGGATTCTTTTAATTGTACTAGGTAACGAAGATATATATCATTATCATCATAAGCCTGTATGCGCCCAGAGTCGGGCATAGACCTCCCCCAACTGGAACCAACATTCTGCCTCTCTCATGTGACCCCCGTAGTCTTCTTGATATCATCTACCCATCTTATTGGTGGTTTTCTCTGTGGTCTAATGTGTGGCTTCGATCTCCACTGCAGAACGCGCTAAGTCCATTTTCCATAAGCCATTCTCGCAATGTGTCCCACCCACCATTTCAGTAGTGCAATCTTCTCCACTACGTCAGCAACTTTCGTCTTATTGCCAATCCATTCGTTACCCCGTCTATCTTTAACGCTTATTCCAAGCATTCAGCGTCTCACTGACCTTTAAGCTACCCTAAACTGTGATTTTTTTCGTAAAGGTCATAGTTTGTGTGCCATATATTAGCACAGGCACACACAAGTACATTGATTGAACGTCTCGGCCCTTAAGTGGACAGGAATGTCACCTTGAAATATATCCTATAAGATCCCTTATATTTTTTAGTTTGGCAGATGATATTGGCACAGCTTGCAGATAAACTGGTGTGAGTTTTATGAAACCAGTTATGACCATCTTACTTCTGACAATAGAGGATCTCCATGGACCATTGTAGGTGTCCCTTAAGTTCACTACTGCAGTATCTATACTAAATTCGAACATGCGAACCTGTTTTAGGGAAATTGGCGGTTTAGCTGTTTTCAGAAAATATTGATCGGTGGCTAACTTTATGTTATATATCTTTGAGGAATCCATTTTGACTAACGAAAACTTCGAGGGATTACTTCGTGCTGACATTATTACTTTATCCCACTCTTCAAGTGTCTCTACTCCTTCTAAATGACGTTTCTTTTTTTTGATCAGTGCGAAGTCTTGATCATTTGGAAGATACGAATGGCCCCGAACAGGAAAAACGGTACGTAATCTTGTCGGAAATTTTAAGTACCTGGACAAAACTAAATATAAAGTGCAACATCACATAAGTCTTGTTTTGCCTAGGACATCCATCACTAATCATAACAAGATCCCTTGTCGTAAAGTTGTTATTAAAAAACTGTAGCAACATGGAACACACATCGTTAGCATCCTTTTTCGCTTGCCCTTCAGTGTAGGTGTAAATAAATGCCTCATCTGTACCAAGATTGTGAATACCAAATATGTGGTACCATAACTGACGTGAATAGAAAAGGAGAAGGGGGGAGAGGTAGATTCTGCATGAAATCAGAGCTTATGCTATCGATTTCTCCAGCCTTAGCCTGTATTTGGTACCGTTTCTTCATTATAAAAAATTCTTTAGCCTTTCTCAAATAAATATTCTTTTCCATCGTTATTTGAATTTTCTCTGCGTCGGTGATTTCTTGGGAAGTAAGTTTTTGTTGAAACGAGTCACACTGAGCACATGTGTCATATTGTGGAAAGCCAAATTTTATATTAAAGTTGGTTTTAAATATTTTCCAGTAGATTTTATAAGGTATATTGATCAGGATTCAGATCGAAACATGGAATGCATGTCTTTTATGGCAGGTAAAAACGAAGAGGATTTTTGCACCGTAAGTAATGAGATTGCCTTGGTTTAAAAGACCTAATGTGATCCTTAATTAAATTAATTAAGGGGTCTGGATAATCATTTGACCTTTGCTTGTTTTTTCCTCTTAAATCTCCTGGCACCGTACCTCGTGTGACTAGGTGATTTTGGATGCGCCTAAGTCTTCCCACAGTTATGCCATGAATGCCCAAAAATGCCTCTTTACATACTTCTATTTCCTTGCCTTTAAATCTTATTTTAAATCCTTATCCTGCAGAATGTGGTTTTTCAGTCTCGACATTTCTATTTCTCGGACGGCGTCTCTTTACTTCTTTCATAGTTATTAGGCCAGACATGTGAGATATTATAAATCCGTTCGAATAAAAATACTTTTGCTTCCCTACTAATATTTTCGTCACACTTGAGCCGTTTACATCTACAAAAACAAAATTTCCTTTCCGTTCAATATTGCGTTTTTCTATAAATTTTCCTTTATAATTAATATGTTCTTCGCCCTTTACTTTGGCAATTTTTATTACACTGGCTTTTGGTGTTTTTTTAATTTGCGCTCTGAATGTGAGTGAGTCTGTGTTCCACTACCACTTGCTACTGCATTCTCCATAGTTACGTATAAATAGAACATTTTAAAAGTGCAAAACCATGCAAACTACTAACAAATAACACGAGGCTAAAAACAAAGCCTGTCCGTAATAAATAAACAACGCTACCAAATTTGCTCGCCTAGTTTCCTTTAAAAACAACATTAGTCCATGGACTTGTGAAACAAACAAAACTTATGTGGTTTTTCTAGAAATACTGATATTTTAGTCGTAAATATCTGGGTACATGTAATATTTTTGGGAGAAACGATTTCTTGGAGCGGTAGAGTTCCGTGTCTGCTACAGGATGATGCTAAAATCGCATTTTCTTAAATTTTGGACATATGTTGTTTTCAAAATAAAGGCCGCAATTGGTTGCTCATGACAAATGTTGACTTCAGCTTCACAGCAACTAAATTTCCTGAGCTGTCCCTGTGCCTCAGCTTGCCCCTTAGGGCTGTTGCGTGAGAGCAATAAATCGAGCATCTTTAAACATACTTAAGAGATACATGTAGGAATAAATATATTGTTTGGGATGTTTGTTTGCAGAACAATTCCTCAAGTAATATTTTAAGACAAAATAATGTTACTTCCGTGCAATGCTGTAATACATATTAATCTCGGTGTACATGTGTGATCTCACCGCAATACAAATTTATGACATAATAAATATTTATTAATTACGTGTAATAGCAAATTAAATAAAGTAAATAAATTTAACAACTTCTGTCGCCAGAATTAAAACAAAAATGAAACAAATACGTTTAACCTGCTTATTCTAATAATTTTAAAATGTTTTACGAAATACTCAATTTTATTATTCAAACTATGTCTTAAGGTACGCAATAGTTGTTAATAGAGAGATTTTGCAACACTTATTTTTTACGTGCCTTTGTCCTTATCGTTATCTCAAGCATGCGCAGTATTAACGCGATGGAATTGCACTTTCAGACTACGGCAGAATTGCAATATAATAAACTAAAAGTAAGGTTATGTTAGTATTTATCTTCTATAAACTTTTTTTTCATTCATTTCCTGCTTAAGCACACCGATTACACTGGTCAACATGATTTTTTTCACAAGAATAGAGACCCTAGTTCAGTTTTTTATGCTGAATTCAAATACGTTATCAGATTTCTTCTATCAGGCATAGTTTTCTCGTGACAGTCATTTTTGTAAAATATACTTCTCTATATTAGGATTTCATTGGTATAATTCTTGTAAATATAGAAGTGGGAATTTGTATTCAGAATAGTTTGGCACCAGGCAGACTTATTCATGTTGAAACATGTTTTAACTCTGTCCAGGCTTAATGATCTTCAAACCTGTCCTATCTTGTACAAATATTGCACTTTTTTAACAAGCAGAGGGCCAGTAGCGAGTATTGTAATTGTAGTGAGTCTGGTAACACGTGTACTTACTTATTTTTGTGCTGTTTATTGTTTTTAGTTGTAAGTTTTTTTTTTATAAACGTTTCAAAATGCCAAGAAAGTGTGTAAATCAACCAAACAATTTCTGCTACGTGTCTAGTGAACTGACCTCAGAGGCGAAATTTTACACCGCTTGAGAAAAAATGTTATGAGCTTTATTTTGGGTGTAAAGCTGATGATTTTGATAAAGACAGACCAGACAGACCCAAATTTATGCTGTGTATCATGTGTTAAGCTTCTCACTGGTTGGAAAATAGTACTCATCATATGCCGTTTTCGGTCCCTATGATTTGGAGGGAACAGAAGGACCATTTAACTGATTGTTATTTCTGCTTAACTAACATTAAACGAATTACGTCCAAAACAAAATACACAGTTAAGTACCCCAATTTGGTATCTGTAATTAGACCTGTGCCACATAGTGAAGAGTATCCTGTACCAAAGTTTTCAGATTTCATGACCTTAAGTGATAACTCCGACTCAGTTTATACTGGAGACGGAAAAAGCGAGAGAAGTGACCCTAGATTTGAAGCAAGTAGTTCCTCAGAACCTCACTTTTTATATCAAGAAGATCTTAATAATTTTATACGGGATTTAAATTTGTCTAAACAGTCAGCTGAGCCTTTTAAGTTCCAGGCTCAAAGATTAGAATCTACTCCAAAAAGATACAAGGATATGCGTTTATCGTATACGCCATAGTGATTTCAGTAACTACTTCTCTAAAGAAGGCCATATAGTTTTTTGTAATGATGTTTGTACATCTTGTCTTGAACATCAACACCAGCCAGATGAGTGGCGATTGTTCATAGACTCATCGAAAGTCAGTTTGAAGGCTGTACTACTCCATAATGGGAATGAATTACCATCAATATCTGTCGCGCATGCCAGTGATATGAAGGAGACATATGAAAATATGAAATTGCTGTTAGAAAAAATTCAGTATACTAAATATAACTGGAATATTTGTGGTGATTTGAAGGTTATAGCTTTATTGTTAGGTTTGCAACTTGGATACACGAAATTCTGTGTGAATGGGATAGCAGGGATAAGGAATCTCACCATATAAGGAAAAAATGGCCTAAACGTGAATCTCTTATTCCTGGGCATAAAAATGTATCAAATACCCTATTAGTGGATCCCGAAAAGGTGTATTTACCTCCCCTGCACGTAAAACTGGGGCTTATAAAAATTTTGTGAAAAAGATGGATAAAGGTTCTGCTGCATTTATGTATTTGAAATCTAAAATTTCCTAAAATAAGTGATGCAAAATTGAAGGAAGGAATTTTTATAGGGCCTCAAATAGGATCATTAATATCGTATGATGAACATTTTGAGGACCTGTTATATCCACCGGAAAAAGCAGCGTGGAAATCATTCAAAGATATCTGTTGTGGATGATTTGGCCATAATAAAGAAGAAAACTATAGTGAAATAGTGAGTGATCTTTTGACTTCATACAAAGAAATGGGCTGCAACATGTCCTTAAAAATTCACTTTTAGGAGTCCCACCTAGACTTCTTCCCTGAAAATCTTGGGGTTGTCTCTGATGAGCATGGTGAGACTTTTAATTAGCAGATTTCTACTATGGAAAAGAGGTACCAAGGCAAATGGAGTCCCAGTATGATGGCCGACTACTACTGGACCATGAAAAGAGACATCCCGAAGGCAAAATATGACCGAAAATAATCATATAAAACTTTTTAGGTTAGACAAAATTAGCCGTATATTTATTATTCAGTGTTTTGTAAGTACTAATTATTTTAAAATTTTAAACACGTGCCACAAAAAATCCTGCCTGAAAGATCAATATATTCCGTTAATTTAGCCCTTGTGAAAGAAAAAAAAAATGTAGACCAGTGTTATTAGTATTTAATGGGCCAACACAAGTTTCTAAATTAGAGTTGTCTAGAAGGTTTCTATCACTGCCTTCAATATTTCCAAGTTAATACGAATGTGCGATAAATAAGATTTCATATGAAATTAGCACTACATAACCACTGCACCAAGCACTTTATTTTTTCATTCGACACATGTTACACTATGCATGTTAGCATTATCTGGAGCGATTACTACGTCGGCAGCCAGTCATCACTCGTGATGGTGCTCGCATGATTCCAGAAACGCAAAAATAAAGTGTTTGTTGTAGTGGTGTTAACTTTTCTATAATGCCATTATGCCAAAAATTGCAAAATTCCAACATAACCTGAACACTAATTAACTGTTGTCAGTGTTATTTACAATAAAAGATTATCATTTCAATTTTACTGTATTTTTTAGTGGTTTATATACCTAACTAGAAAAAAAAAACAGGCCCTACCATAACAGCGTTAAGAATAACGAACTTCAAATAACATCTCTTATAAGTTTCTAAATAAGGAAAATCGTTATCCTTAATAAAGGTTTATCTTATTTTGTTTCAATACTACGCAAGCTCTAAACGGTGGGCGCATGCTTCAAATAATAACAACCGAGTCCTTAGATTTAATATCTTTCTTTTACTATTGAGCATGTTCAAATGAAAGATAACAAAGCTCGGGTGAAGACAATATTGTAGCAGAGACAATTAAACAAGGAGGACAACAAATTATCAAATTTCTTAAAATGTTATTCAATAAATACCTCCTGGGAAGAATAATTCCATCGCACTGGAATAATGTAACTATCGTCATCATGCATAAAAAAACCGGTCAAGTGCAAGTTGAACTTGCACAATTAGTGTTCCGTATTGTTTTTAAAATAAAAAAAATTTGTTAGGGTGGTATAAAATGATCAGTGACTTCACAAAACACACCCCAAATGAGTTTTCAACAAAGTTTTGTTTCCAATCTTTACTGAAAACTGGTGACCTTGAAATTTTGGTTTTTTTATATACCAGATTATTAAAGGTAATGATAATTTTCGTTCAATCTATACCTCGTGGAGAATATTCCAGGATTTTTTTTCAAAATTTTTTGATCAGTACTTTTCGAGATAAGGTAGGGGACAGTGATTTTTCACGACTTTTTAAAAGTAAATACGAAGAAAAATGTGCGCAAGTATTACATTATATATATATATTTTTTACTTCGTTTTCACAAGCTTTCATTTGACACCATACTCGATGACCTAGTAAAAAATTTTTTTTTTCACTTCCGATTTCACCCTCAAAACGAATCCCTTAAGTCAAAATTTATGTTACAGTGGTATAAAATGATCAGTGACTTCACAAAACACACCCCAGATAAGTTTTTAACAAAGTTTATTTCAAATCTTTACTGAAAATTGATGACCTTGAAATTTCGGTTTTTTTTTATATACCAGATAAATTATTACAGGTAATGCATTCGTGATAATTTTCGTCCAATCTACACCCCGTGGAGAATATTCCAGAATTTTTTCAAAATTTTTTGATAAGTACTTTCCGAGATAAGGCGGGTGGACAGCGATTTTTCGCGATTTTTAAAAATAATACAAAGAAAAGTGCGCACAAGTATTACTTTATATATATATATATATATATATATATATATATATATATATATATAATATATATATTTTACTCGTGTTTTCACAACCTTTCATTTGACACCACACTCGTTTACCTAGTAAAAAAATTTTTTTCCACTTCCGATTTCACCCCCCAAAACTAACCACTTAAGTCAAAATTTAACTTTCAAAACTACATGGCTCTGATGAGGCCATCAATTCCTATATTATTACCAAATTTCAACTTTCTATGACAAATAGTTTCGGAGAAAATCGGGTGTGACAGACGGACAGACAGACGGACATACACCGAAGTGATCTTATAAGTGTTCCGTACGGAACACTAAAAAGGAGATACTTCAAACCTTATAAACTATCGACCCATTAGCCTCCTGAGCCATGTATACAAGTTATTCACGAAAATACTTTCCAAACGTCTAGCAAATAAATTCCGAGTTTTTCCTTTCAAAAGAATAGGCAGGTTTTCGCTCGGGGTATGGAACAAACGACCATCTGCTTATAGTTAAAATCCTCATTGAAAAATGTATAGAATACAATAAGCCTCATGTGCTCATATTTCTGGACTTCGAAAAGGCTTTTGATTCTGTAAATCAGCAGAGACTCTGGGAAGCGCTTGCTGACTGTCGTATTGGTCATCGATATTCCAATGTAATTAAATACACATATGAAAATGTCACTGCTCATGTTAAAACACAAACCAAACAATCCACCAGCAAATTTCGAATCGAAAGAGGCGGGCAGTAAGGTGATACGCTTTCTCCCAAGCTTTTCGTAACACTTCTAGAAAGTATTCTAAAATCAATAAACTGGG
>CM032452.1:45189327-45191827 GCA_019049505.1 Pachyrhynchus sulphureomaculatus
CGCTCAGAACCATCAGCACGTTGTTTTTTTTGGTCCATGTGAGTAAATGCGGTACACACTTCGAACAGAGCTTTCTCATGCCCAAATGTTTCATGCAAAATATGACCAACACGTTCTTTTTATATCTTTAGGGTGTCAGCTATCTCACGCAATTTCGCTTTACGGTCATCCAAAACATTTGTGGATTTTTTTTATGTTTTCCAGTGTAACCACTTCATCATTTGTATCTGTACTACCGCGTTTAAATTCAGCATACCAGTAAATGATGAGAGATTTTCCAGGGACAGAGCCCCCGTAACACTTATCAAGCCATTGCTTTGCTTGAACGGTATTTTTTCCATCAGAAATCAGTGCTTAATCAACAAACGAAGTTCTATTTTTTCATCAATTGTTTTGAAAACAAAAAGTACCATCCACTAAAACCACTGAAACTTATAAACTAAATCGTCGAAATGTCAAGAAATTTTTTACACGTATCGTTTGAAGATTGGTACATTCCTAAAAATCATATGGATTTTTTGAAAAGGACTACATCTATGTGTCAGATCAAAAACTTTTCAGCCTACGTATTAGGGTACAAGGAAAACATTATTTAGGTCCTTTCAAATGTAATTTATAATATTAATCAAAATGAATGTTTCACCTTAAAAACAGAGGTTCTCCAGATATTAAAGACCTAAAACCCTTTTTGCCAATATAAATAACCATCAAAAGTAAATAAAGTGATGGCAATACTTGAAGATTGAGTTTGTATTATTTTTGTTATAATATGTGTCAAAGTCGGCATATAAAGGTGTATAATTAAGCTGTAGAACTAATAGCTTTATATTCCATGAATCGTATAACTACAATAAGGTGGCAACCAGGTTTCGAAGTTACTACAATACGATAAAAATGAAGCACTGGAACTACTGTTCCTGGTCAAAATTAAAAGAAAAGCTATGAAATCATTAAGATGTACCTAGTCATGGAACCGAAAAAAAAGTGTTTTTTTAAGAATTTTTCATTATACAAATAACTTGTTATTTTATACAATAATATACAGCTTATAACACAATTTGGGAAATTTTAATTTAAAGAAAAACTCTCGTTCTTCTGCGACCCCCTTTTTTTAAGGAGTATTGCGGTATGCACGATTACTGACAGCTGGACCATCTGAAATCAAAATTTCTAAACAAATTAAGGTATTCAATCTTATGTTTGAACGAAGGATTAAAGAAAAAATTATCAAATGGCACTGGGGGGGGGGGGGGGTAAACCAAATAAGCGAAAAAATGACGTTACCGCGTTTTAAGCATTTTTGGTAATGAAAAATAAAGTTCTTGTTAAAATCAAAGCTCCTTCGTTCAAAGGCAAGCAATATGTATAGAGAAAATAGGTACCAAATTTCATCAAAATCGGTTCAGTAGTTCTTGAGATATCTTGCACACCGCTAAGCGGTTTTCGAGAAAACGTAATTTCGAGAAAAACTCGTTTTAAACTTTATATTTGAAAAATCAGGTTAAAAAACAGTAATACAAAAATAAGTTCTTATTTGTAAACGAATCATCGACTCCAGGGCATATGTTGAATCTTCATCAGCTATCTGAGCTTCCAGAATACTAATTTGCTCTTGTTTATGACGCATTCTAGCTTCTTTAGTACCTTATAGAAACTGCCGCTTGGCTAGGTCAACTCGTTTTCCGTCCACTTTAGCTGCGTAGTCCTGTGCCTTTCGGCCACAATAGACTCACATAGCTGTCATTATATTTACCAAAGTCAATTAAAATATAAACTTTAATAACTGCTACGGCTGAAGTGCTACGTGTGAATAGCTCCAACGATACTGAACAAACTTCCAGTTTCGAATATAGAACCTTAGAATAGCAGATGTGGATGCCTTGTCCCTTCTAAGAAGAACATTTGAAGACTCTCTTTTATATTATATTATAAAAGAAGTTTAAAAAACACTAAAATCGAGTTAAGGTCGGAGAAGGCTCACCCGTGAGCAGTTATTCGCTACCTGCTCCGAAAATTCTACACACACGGCACTTTTTAGTGTTCCCTACGGAACACTTATAAGACCACTTCGGTGTCTGTCTGTCTTGTCCGTCTGTCTGTCTGTCACAATCCCGATTTCTCCGAAACTATTTGACATAGAAAGTTGAAATTTGGTTATAATATAGGAATTGATGGCTTCATTAAAGCAGTGTAGTTTTTGAAAGTCAAATTTTGACTTAAGGGGTTAGTTTTGAGGGGTGAAATCGAAAGTGAAAAAAAAAATTTTAGTAGGTCATCGAGTGTGGTGTCAAATGAAAGCTTGTGAAAACACGAGTAAAAAAATATATATAACTTGCGCACACTTTTCTTTGTATTATTTTTAAAAAAATCGCGAAAAATCGCTGTCCCCCCACCTTATCTCGAAAAGTACTGATCAAAAAATTTTGAAAAAATTCTGGAATATTCTTCAGGGGATGTAAGATTGAACGAAAATTATCACGAGTGCATTACCTTTAATAAT
>CM032452.1:45204327-45234327 GCA_019049505.1 Pachyrhynchus sulphureomaculatus
TTTTTTTATGGTCTCAATTTTCGGAGATATCTATGTAGCGTATTTGCCATATTTTGGA
Source organism: Pachyrhynchus sulphureomaculatus (assembly GCA_019049505.1). NCBI lineage: Eukaryota > Metazoa > Arthropoda > Insecta > Coleoptera > Curculionidae > Pachyrhynchus > Pachyrhynchus sulphureomaculatus. The sequence goes on from CM032452.1 coordinate 45,204,386, forward strand.
TATTCAACAGTTTTTTTTTTTACTCCAAAACTAAAACTTTTAAACAAATTATGTAAAACACAAAAAATACTTGCTTTTATACGTATAATCACCATGAATTTTTTCAGAATATTTGGAGCACTTCTTAACAATTCGTTATTTTTTTTAACGATTTTTTCCATTCTAAAACAATTCCCGGTGCATATAGAACACGCTAACGCTAAATTTTATCTTAAATCTCGTTAACTATGCCTCAACTAAAAACTGCGCTTTATGGTTTGTTGCATTACGACGATAATCTGGTAGAAAAATAGAGAATATATACATCATCAGCACGTAACCTACAACGTCCACTGCTCAGCACGGCCTCCTTCCTTCTAATCCAGTTGTTTCGGTTTTTTTTTTCCATCTAGTTTCCGGCAGCTCGTTTCAAATCACCAGACCATCTTGTGGGAGGTCTCCCCCGATTTCTATATGTCTGTTATGGAGGTTTCCATTCCAGCACTCTTCTCGTCCATCGATTGCCCCGAGTCCTCGCTACATGACCTGCACAGTTCCACTTGACCCTCAGAATGAGGTCCACTGTATCGGCTGATTTTGTTCGACTTCTTATAACAGCATTGGTAATTTTATCTCTTAGTGATATGCACAGTATGGACGTAAGTTCTCAAATCCTATCCATAAGAGAGTTATTATTCGGTGTAATTCATGGGTTTGATTGATTTCATGCATCAAATATTTATCAGCAGTGACTTATTCAAGTTCTTTAGCGTCGACTGAGATGGGATGACTGAGTAATAAAATTCGTCATGAACTGGACCTTTGCAAAGTTTATATTCAATCCTACATGTTTGATTGGATAGATGTATAGAATGAAGGAAAAGAAGCGGTATTCATTAATTCTGCTACCCCCTATACTGGGAAGTATTTTTATAAAGTATTTGAAATCATGTTGGTGTAATAATTTAAAATTATTTGCTGACCACCTAAAAATAACATCGCCAATTTTCAAAAAAAAAAAACGCACTTAGTATTGTCTTTACAACGATTGACAGTTTCTAAATTTTGCGACGGGCATCAAATTTAAACATAACCTAAATTTAAAACAAAAAACGAAACAGGATGCCAACCTCATTATTCCGTTAAACGAGTTAATTTTACTAGTGAGCACTTTTATTACCGATTCAAATCGAAATACCCGAAGAGAACAAAACAGTTTTAATGGGTACGCATGACTTCACAAAAATACGCATTTGTTTATTTTATTCGAAAATAGAAGCTAGGTTTGTGTAATCGGGTAATACAATACAATGGTAAATGTGTGCGTAAGTTAGTTTTATATTAACAGGTATTTTATTTTAAATGTTATTAGATATAGAAGAAATAAAGAATATAAGTGGTAGCATTGAGAAGCTTCTCAATACTCCTTACCAGTGCACAGAAATACCACTCTAGGAGGGCCGAAGAAAAGAACAATGCTCCCTCGATATCTGGGAAGCAGAGGACTGATGGATAGAAGCAAACAAATAAATCTAAGCATATAACACGTAGGCTGAAAAGTTTTTGGTCTAACACATAGATGTCGCCTTTTTCAAAAAATTCATATGATTTTTAAACAGTACCAACCTTCAAACGATACGTGTCAAAATTTAATGACATTATGTTAGTTTACAAGTTACAGTGGTTTTAGTGACACAATGGAAAAAATCGAGTTTCGTATGTTGATTAAACACTGTTTTTTGATGGGAAAAATATCGTTCAAGCAAAGCAATGGCTTGATACGTGTTACAGGGACTCTACCTCTGGAAAACCACTCATCATTTACTGGTATGCTGAATTTAAACGCGGTCGTATAGATACAAATGATGCTGAACGCTCTGGCCGCCCAAATGAGGTGGTTACACCGGAAAACATCAAAAAAATCCACAAAATTGTTTTGGATGACCGTAAAGTGAAATTGCGTAAAATAGGTGACACCCTCAAGATATCAAAAGAACGTGTTGGTCATATTTTGCATGAACATTTGGGCATGTTCAAAAGCTCTGTTCGAAATGGGTACCGCGTTTGCTCATTGTGGACCAAAAACAACAACGTGTTGGTGATTCTGAGCGTTGTTTGGACCTACTTAAGCGCAATAATAAGGATTTTTTCATGCGGTATGTGACAATGGATGAAACATGGATCCATTCATCCCTACACACCGGAATCAAATCGGCACTCAGCTGAGTGGACAGCAGCGGGAGAAAATCGCCAGAAGTGATCAAAGACACCACAGTCGGCTGGGAAGGTTTTGGCCTCTATATTTTGGGATGTGCATGAAATAATTTTCATCGACTATGCTGAGAAGGGAAAAACTATCAATAGCGAATATTATAAAGTTATTGGTGCGTTTGAAGGCAGTAATTGTAAAGAAACGGCCCCAAATGAACAAGAAAAAACCGGTCAAGTGCAAGTTAAACTTGCACAATTAGTGTTCCGTACATTGATTGTTTTTAAAATAAAAATTTTTGTTAGGGTGGTATAAAATGATCAGTGATTTCACAAAACACACCCCAAATGAGTTTTCAATAAAGTTTGTTTCCATTCTTTACTGAAAACTGGTGACCTTGAAATTGTGTTTTTTTTTTATATACCAAATAAATTATTATAATTAATGATAATTGAAGTGATAATTTTCGTTCAATCTATACCCCGTGGAGAATATTCCAGAATTTTTTTTCAAAATTTTTTGATCAGTACTTTTCGAGATAAGGTAGGGGACAGCGATTTTTTAATAGTAATACGAAGAAAAGTGTGCGCAAGTATTACATTATATATAAATATATATATATATATATATATATATATATATATATATATATATATATATATATATATATATATATATATATATATGTATATATATATATATACATATATATATATATATAATATATATATATACATATATATATATATATATATATATATATATATATATATATATATATATATATATATATACATATATTTACATATATATACATATATATACATATATATATATATATATATATATATATATATATATATATATATATATATATTACTCGTGTTTTCACAAGCTTTCATTTGATACCACACTCGATGACCTAGTAAAAAAAATTTTTTTTCACTTCCGATTTCACCCCTCAAAACGAACCCCTTAAGTCAAAATTTATGTTACGATGGTATAAAATGATCAGTGACTTCACAAAACACACCCCAAATGAGTTTTCAACAAAGTTTGTTTCCAATCTTTACTGAAATCTGATGACCTTGAATTTTTTTTATTTTTTTTAATACCATACAAATTATTAAAGGTAATGCACTCGTGATAATTTTTCGTTCAATCTACACCCCGTGGAGAATATTCCAGAATTTTTTTCGAAATTTTTTGATAAGTACTTTTCGAGTTTCGAGAAAAGTGCGCGCAAGTATAATATTATATATATATATATATATATATATATATATATATATATATATATATATATATATATTTTGCTCGGGTTTTCACAAGCTTTCATTTGACACCACACTCGATGACCTAGTAAAAAAATTTTTTTTTCATTTCTGACTTCACCCCCCAAAACTAACCCCTTAAGTCAAAATTTAATTCTCAAAACTACATGGCTCTGATGAGGCCACCAATTCCTATATTATTACCAAATTTCATCTTTCTATGTCAAATAGTTTCGGAGAAAATCGGGTGTGACAGACAGACAGACAGACAGACAGACACCGAAGTGATCTTATAAGTGTTCCGTACGGAACACTAAAAAGTGCCGTGACACAAGTCAATGGTTATGATGGCAAAATTGCATGAATTGAAGTTCGAATTGCTTCCTCATCCACCATATTCTCCAGATTTGGCACCCAGCGACTATTATCTATTCTCAAACCTCAAAAAATGCTCGTTAGAAATAGATTTAGCTCCAATGAAGAAGTTATCGCTGAAACTGAGGCCTATTTTGAAGGCAAAGACAAATCCTTCTACAAAAAAGGTATAGAAATATTAGAAAAGCGTTGGACTGATTGTATCGCTCTTGAAGACTATATTGATGAATAAAGTCGAATTTTGCAAAAAGAAAAATGGGTTTTAAGTAGCTAAACTAAAAAATTTTCAGCCTACGTGTTATTTATGTTGGCTTATAGAATCCTTGATACTACTACGTAGCAGACGATTCAACACTGCTATAACTGACGGAACGTGAAATACAATATCATCCCTAAAAACAAACCAACAGAAGATACAAGCCTGATTATCAAAGCCTCGTCATGGACAACGGACAACAGCCAAGAACACATTCCTAGTAAATCTAAAGAAGATATCAAGCTACCTTGCCATGTTTCGGCTGATTCAATTGCAATGAAAATGAGGAGGACAATGATATTTGGTTCTCTCAGACTGCTCAGACAGATGAGTTTAGTCCCTAATCACTAAAAGAACGTCCGTTGGGGTGTGATCGTTAATTACTCAGGCCAACGATGAAAAAAACTATTTTAATAATTTTACCCGATTCCTATATTTTTTGGTGTGATGAGTCCGAAAATAATAAAAAAAAGTCGTACCACCCACCAATTTTTCACATTATAATATTCAAAATATGAAAAGTTTACTTTTTATCATCCGAATGTTATTAGGTTGGCAATAAAATCAGAATTTTATGAGGTTGGCAGTAAAATCAAATGTTATTAGGTTGGCAGTTCCGATAAGTGTCACAGCTGTTTGTTTTCTTCCAGTTAATATAACCTCACATTGCAGTGTTTAACCCATGTGTGCTTTGTTTCACACTCAAAAGTATGGCTAATCGTGGTTGTAAAAACTCTCCCAACACTTTTTGTTATATATGTGGTGAGTTGTAGTTAAAAAACATCAAAGAAACATTACTGATTTTGTAAAAAAAAGTATACTAAGCATATTTTGGTGTAGAAATCGGTAATCAAGAAAAATATTGGGCTCCTCACAAACTATGTTATATTTGTGTCGAGGTTCTTAGGAAATGGTATAAGAAAGAAAAGAAAGCTTTCAGATTTGCAGTATCCATGGTATGGAGAGAGCAAGAAAATCATTCAAATGATTGTTATTTTTGCAGCGTTGATATTTCTGGTTATAACTCCAAAAATAAAAAAGTAATTGTCTATCCTAACTTTACTTCAGCTAATCGGCCGGTAGGATGTGACCCGGGACTTTCTGTCCCTGAGCCACCTCAGTCTATTGATGACGTTTTACAGTCCAGTCCCGAATTTGAAAGTCGACCGGATGATGATGAGTTTCAATGTTCTCTAGAAAATTTAAAACCACAGTTGTTTACACAAGCTGAGTTAAATGGTTTAGTGAGAGATTTGGGTTTGACTAAGGAAAAAAGCAGAATTGCTTGATCCTAGGCTGAAAGAAAAACACTTATTGGAATCTGGAACATCTATTTACCATTATAGAACAAGAGATCAACAGTTTGCTCAGTTTTTCAAGCAGAAAGAAGATTTTTTTCCCTATTTTGAAATTTAATCGATGATATATTGTGAGAGAACGGTGGGTGATACAAAAAACTGATACCAGGGTGCAGCACCCAAAAACACATAACACTTAGATGTATTGGTTTAAAAAGTTTTTACAAATATTTTTTTGTTGACCTGTATTATTTGACCATAACGCATGCCATCCTGGGTGGGTCGGACCCACAGGTTTGGTCGCGTCGGATTTTTTTTTCTTTTAAATAATAATAAAAATACTGAGAAAAGAACTAAAAAATTATTAAAAGGAATCTCTTTTTATTTGCAGAACATCCTGTATATTGCATATTATACTGTTTAAAGAAATTAAAATGGTTACAAGGGCTTAACAGGAAAAGGAAGTCTTATGTATTAAAATAATTATATTGCTTGCATACTAAATATTTTGACTGGCATCATAAAAACTGCTTATCAGTAATTTTAATTACTGTGTAACTATTTATGCAAAAATGAAGACAAAAATTTTGCTCGTCCGAATAAGATGTTTATTATTATATGAATGTAAAAATCAGGGCGTGTTGAAGGTCTTAAGACAATATTGCAACTCGACGCAGTTAACGGCACTTCGCTGCCGCACCTTTTTTGATCCCTGCACACCTAAAAAACATAGCATCTCATCGTAAGAGGGCCGCCTTTTAAGTTTTTACAAACGACCACTTGATGGCGCTATTGAGATCTGACATTACCATTGTAGTAAAATTTGCTGTTGTAAAATGGGTAGCGGGTACACACTCTTTTACAATCCCGGTAGAAGACAGGTCTACTTTAGGGACGCGACCCTACCTCACGCAAAGCCATGATTTTCTCCCACCTCCAGTTTTTGGGAGGAAATCATGTCCTTTTTTCCCGCTCAAAACCACCTAAAAAACCCTATTCCTACATCCCTAGCTATTCGTCAAACGGTTTGGCCAACGTGATGAATTATAGCTAACAACTCCTACTGAATATGACGAACTTCTGGAAAGGTATCCTAGGTAGGTGGCTCATAAAATGACAGGTCCTACACCTTGAAAAAGATCTGCCTTATGGATTCTGGGGGAGGCAAATACTCGTTACATTTACCACCAAACAACAAAAGATCTGACAATCGTATAATCCAGGCACTTTAATGTAAGAACTCTTGTCAATAGATGAAAAGCTAATAGAACTGGAGGAGGAACTTAAAAACATTAAATGGGATAAAATAGGTCCCAGTGAAGTCCGTAGAAATGGAAAGGACCAAATCATATTGAACTCCCGAAACTGTCTGTATTATGCAGGTAAAGAAACTCTGATTAGAGGAGTCGGCTTCTTGGTAAATAAGAAACATGTTAACCAAATTATTGAAATCAAGAGTGTTAGTCCGAGAGTCATATATCTAATAATCCAAATAAATCAAAGGTACCCTCTAAAAATTGTTCAGGTGAATGCAGCAACGAGCACCCACTCAGAGGATGAAGTAAAAACATACTACGAAGAAATTTCTACTGCTCTACAAGACGCAAATACGCGTTTTACGATGTTGATCGGTGATTTCAATGCCAAAATTGAAAGCAGAGAGGACTACGAGGAAACTGCAATAGGTCATCATGGGCTAGGAGATCGAAACGAAGGAGGGAGGACACTAATAGATTTTCTACATCAAAATAATTTATATGTAATGAATACCTTCTTCAAAAAGAACAAAAACAGGAAATGGACATGGTCTAGCCCAGATGATAAAATAAAAAATGCACTAGATTACATAATCAGTAACAGGAAAGACATTATCCAAGACGTAAGTGTCCTAAATAGATGTTCAGGTGTGACCATTGCATTGTGAGAGCAAAAGTATTTAGTAACATTAAACAGGAAAGAAACAACATGATTCTTAAAGGAAATCTCCTAGAGAAGAGAGATTGCAAGCTCCTTGGGACGCAATGAAGATACAGCAGTTGATAACATATTTGAAAATATTAAAAATAGTATAGAAAATGCCATTGACAAAACTTGCCCAAAACAACAAAAAGAACAGAAATTAAATCAAAGAGTAAAACAGCTAATGAAGCAAAGGAGAGAAATGGTAGATAGGACTACAGATGAATACAGAACTATAAATAGAGAAATATCGAGGGAAATTAAAAAAGACAAAAATAAAAAAATGCAGAGGAAATTAAAAACGTTTTAGAACAGAATAAAAGTTTAAAAATCTTGAGAAGGAGGAACACAATGGGAAGGAAAGACATATGCAAGATTAAGGAGATGCATGATAATGTAATAACAAAGTAAAGAGGAGATATTTTACAGATCATCGGATTATTTTATCAACAATTATACACCTTACAAGATAAGAGAACAGAAATCAACATACCAAAAGTCCTAAATCAGGAGTCCGAGGATATCTCAGATATCACAGAAGATGAAATCACATCAGCCTTGAAGGGCATGAAAAATAACAAAGCTCCGAGTGAAGACAATATTGTAGTAGAGGCAATTAAACAAGAAGGAGAACAAATTATCAAATCATTGAATATTATTTAATAAATGCCTCCTGGAAGGAATAACTCCATTCCAATGGAATAAACTATTGTCATCATGCATACAAAAAGGAGACACTTCAGACCTTACAAACTATCGACCCATTAGCCTCCTCAGCCATATATACAAGTTATTCACGAAAATACTCACCAAACGTCTAGCAAATAAATTTGAGTTTTTCCTTTCAAAACAACAGGCAGGTTTCCGCTAGGGGTATGGAACAAACGACCATCTGCTTACAGTTAAAATCCTCATTGAAAAATGTATAGAATATAATACGCCTTTTGTACTCATATTTGTGGGACTTCGAAAAGGCTTTTGATTCTGTAAATATTCTGTAGAGACTTCTGGAAGCGCTTGCTGAGTGTCGTATTGATCATCGATATTCCAATGTTATTAAATACATATATGAAAATGTCACCTCTCATGTTAAAACACAACCTAATCAATCCACTAGCATATTTCGAATCGAAAAAAGAGTGCGGCAGGGTGATACACTCTCACCCAAGCTTTTCGTAACACTTCTAGAAAGTATTCTAAAATCAATAAACTGGGAAAGAATGGGACTTAACATTGACGGTGAAAAGTTAAATCACCTCTGTTTAGCCGACGACACTGTCTTAATAACAGACAAAATAGAGCAAGTGCACCAATATAAATACCTGTGACATGAAATCAGCATAGGACGAGATAGCCAAACCCATGAAATTCAGCGACGAATAGGTCTCTCATGGGCTGCATATGGCTAACTGGCCTATGTATTCAAATTTAACCTTCCTATGTGTTTAAAAAAAAAGTATCTGCCATATGCATACTCCCCGTTCTTACGTACGGAGTCGGTACTCTCACAATGACGAAGAGAAACATCAATAAAATATATGTCATGCAACGAAAGATGGAGAGGTCAATGTTAGGCAAAATTGGCAAGACTTGAGGAAGGCTTTCATCCAGCGGTGGACAGTATAAGTCGATGATGATGATGATGATGAAAATTTGACATTTGTTATTGTTAAAACAGTGGTAGTTCAGAAATTGATCGAGTAGTTTGTTTACAGTAAGCGTTAAAAAAACAAGTTTTGTGAACAAATGGAAATTTCACGTTAAGGTTTTCGTTGGATGATTTTTTTGCGATTTTAATAAATAACTCAACAACAATGTCTCGAATCGCTTCGATCAACTTTTGGTAATGAAAGACTGTTTATAGAATTTCGTCATGATCGTGCTTCCATCGGCGATGAATTTCGTGTTGTTCCAAAAAACATCGATGCTGTGCGCAACATGATTGAGGAGAATCAGCATGAGAGTTACCGTGAGATAGAGGTTTTCTTAGGCAGTACATTCGATTTTATGAAAAACGTCTGTTCCCGATGGATTCCACATAATTTAAACGAAACTCAAAAGCAGGCTCGTGTCATTTGGTGTAAGGAAATGCTCAAAAAATTCGATCGAGGACACGCAAAGTCCGTATGCAAATTCGTAACAGGAGACGAAACTTGGATAGATTCGTAGGAGCCAGAAACTAAACAACAATCAACTGTTTGGGTGTTTCAAGATGAACCGAATACAAGAAAAGTGGTTGGTTCCCGAAATACTTCCAGAAAATGATCGGTCGTTTCTTTGGTTATACTGGACATGTTGCAAAACCGTTGCTTTAGAAGATCGAAGAACAGTTAATGCCGCTTTGTAGTTTCAGTTGTTTTAAGCCGCCTTAAATCCAAAACAAAGTCATTTAAGATATAGAAGACCTGAATTAGCGATAACTACTGAAATATAACTGAATTATAAAAGTGTTTTAAAGGTAACCAAACCATGTCAATAAACTTGTACCTCGATAAGTAGGATTGATGTGATACAGTTATAAATAGATTAGAAATATAGAGCCTATTATCTAATTATACCAATTAAAATCTATCAACATTACCTACCAATATGTGATACTGTCGTAAATTTTATGGGTTTCTGTAAATTGGTTAATGTAGATGGGAGCAGCCAAAATATGTCAATTTAACTTAAAAATATTGGGCTGTACTTCAATTACATAATAAGACGACAAATTAAATAATTAATTTATAGAATTAATAACCCTAAAAGGACAGTTTTTGAGCAGAACAGAGAGCGTTTTTGTATGTAAGTATCGCGTGACGAAAATGTATACAAGGAAAATGGAAATCCGAGTGAACTAACCTTAACTAACATGGGTGCAAAAGTTTAAAACAACTGGTTGGAAATTAACAAGTGATCCAAATATAGAGTATCTTAAAAGTGCCAGATCGTGAAAATACCGACATCGCAATACTCAAACGATCACATGCCGTAAACGCGACCAGGAATTCGATACATTGCATTCCCCGGACAGATGTATGTCGCCGCCCCTGTAAGATAAAGCTGGTGTAGTAGTTAAAGCCAACTGATACTGCTCAGCGGCCCAAACTCGTTAATAACACGTAGGCTGAAAAGTTGTTGGTCTGACACATAAATGTCGCTCTTTTCAAAAATCCATATGATTTTTAGGAAGTACCAACCTTCAAACGATACATGTCAAAATTTCATGACATTTCGACGATTAGTTTACAAGTTACAGTGATTTTAGTGACCCTATTTTTGATATTTTCAAAATGACGGAAAAAATCAAATTTCGTGTGTTGATTAAACACTGTTTTTTGATGGGAAAAAATACCGTTCAAGCAAAGCAATGGCTTCATAAGTGTTATGGGGACTCTGCCCCTGGAAAATTATTCATTATTTACTGGTATGCTGAATTTAAACGCGGTCGTAGAGATACATATGATGCTGAACGCTCTGGACGCCCAAATGAGATGGTTACATCAGAAAACATAAAAAGAATCCACTAAATTGTATTTGGATGACCCTAAAGTGGACTTGCGTGAGATAGCTGACACCCTAAAGATATCAAAAGAAAGTGTTGGTCATATTTTGCAAGAACATTGGAGCACCTCTGTTCGAAATGGATACTGCGTTTGCTTACAGTGCAACAGTTGCTAACGTGTTGGTGTGAGAAGGGAAAAAACATCAAAAGCGAAAACTATATAAAGTTATTAGTGTGTTTGAGGGCAAAAATCGCAAAAAAAAAAAAAAAAACCGGCCTCAAATGAACAAGAAAAAAGTGCTCTTTCATCAAGATAATGCACCGTGTCACAAGTCAATGCTTATGATGGGAAAATTGCATGAATTAAGTTCGAATAACTTCCCCATCCACCGTATTCTCCAGATTTGGCCCCTAGCGACTATTATCGAGTCGCAGATTTCAAAAAAATGCTCGCGGGAATGAAATTTGGCTCCAATGAAGAAGTTATTGCCGAAACTGAGGCCTATTTTGAAGGCAAAGACAAATCCTTCTACAAGAAAGGTATAGAAATATTAGAAAAGCGTTGGACTAATTATATCGGTCTTGAAGAAGACTACATTGATAAATAAAGTCAAATTTTGCAAAAAAAAAATGTGTTTCAAGTAGCTAGACCAAAAACTTTTCAGCCTATGTCTTAATTCTACTTAAAAGACCACATAAATAACCTCTACATCCCCCCGAAGAGACGATTCAAGTTGCAATGTCCAAACGTGAGATAATCGGCTGGTGTTTCTTTGACAATAAAAGAGGCCTCACAATTCGTAGCGATATCCAATAGTATGTTCGAGAACTTCTTAAGTTTATAACTGAAAAAACTGGCTTCAGCAAGATGGGGCAACATTACATACCTCGAACACATTTTAGTCAGTTCGCCTCCACGTAGCCCCACCGTTAATAATAACAGTTCTTGTTCTTTAGAACAATTAAGCGATAATATCGGGTGAGAAACGGCAGTAATTACGGTTACAATTGGCCAAACAGTGATTAAAAACTTGAGTGCTCGCTTAGTGAAACGCCGGGCATATAACGCCTCACATTTAGGACATTTTATTTTACATTATTTTAATCGTTCAAAAATAGATTTATTTCAAAATTTGTTTGCTTATTTTACCACGTGCAGTAAGCCTTAAGCGGCGCAATTCTACATTTTCCTAATTCTTGTTCCTTTCAAGTGGTAAAAAGAAAATCATTACCAAAAAACTGCCTCCTTTGTTAACTTCAATAAATTTTATAAAAAATTTTACACAAAATTTACATTAAATCGGCGAGATGAATCAGAAAAATCCGTGGACCGAAGGCGTGCCCGCATTTGGTGAGACCAATCCTATATTGCTTCCCTTTTTCGTGAATTAACACTTAATTGCTGATGACCGGTTTTTATTTTCACTGACCATATTTAGCAATGACATGCGGATATGTCTATCATAAGGTGATTGAAGCCTCCATGTATTTAATGAAAACTATCATAACTCTTCTATAAAGTTAAATAGGTCCTGTTTTTGTTATTATTTATTTTTTAATGCATATAATAATATACAACAGATTTATTTAATGGAATAGCTTTTAAATAATTATGTAGTTAATAATTAGTGTTAGTTGTTTAATGAAATGATTGATTGGAAAAAAAAAATTATGAATGAATTTAGTAATTCAGATTCAGACACGCAAACATCTTTGATATTACTTATAGCCCAGTGGCCAGGGGTTTTGAGCTCTCATTAAATGTTAACAGGCTGCATTTTGGCATACAGGTAGTTTTTTGGACGTAGAATACGGTAAAAAAAAGTTTGCTAAAGTATGATGTACGCTAAGCCCACAAAATCCAAAATTGGATAAAAAAAATTCGGTTTCTCGGTAATATCTCAAAAAATAAAAAAGATATTTAAAAAACTATTAGCACCACGTGAAAGAGCGGGAAATTTTACAAAAAGATAGTATATAGATTTTTTTATTAGCGTAAAAATTTATTAAAAATTAGGATAGGTGATTCAAAAAGTGTTACACCTTAATATGCAAGTCTACGGGCACTGCTCGAAAGTTAATCGATATTACTTATTTTAATATTATTATTATATTAATTAATTTTAATTTAATTTAAATTAATAATATAATTATAATAAATTATAATTATATTATTAAAGCATACCAGTATAATGAAGAAAATGTTTTTAAAAGTTTTTGTAGCAAAAGAATTGTTGTATTTCAATCAATTTATAGTACAATCGTTAGTTGGTACCATAATTATAACCACACCACCTCCATTATTGGAGTTGGGCTATAATTACGAATTCTTCTCTATCCTGAGCAACTCTTAATAAAGCATGTAAGTACATTCTTCAGCCAGGGACATTGTTGGCGTCCTGGACCTCTCCTCTCTTCAATCCTTCCCTCCATCAACAGTTGGAGACGCGAGTATCTTGAACTCCTATAGATATGTCCCAAGTAACGAGTTTTCTGTCTTTTAATAAATGACAGCAATTCTCTCTCTCTACCCATTCGCCACAGTACATCTTTATTCCTGACATGTTCTGTCCAGGAAATCTTCAAGATTCTGCGCATGACCCACATTTTGAATGACTCCAAACGATTCACTGAGCGTACTCCCAAGGTCCAGGCCTCAACGTCCAAGCCTCAACTCCATACAAAAGCAATAGATATATATATAGATTTTTACAAAACAATAAAGAGTATCCAAAGAAAGAGTGGAGTCTGTGAGGAGGTGTCTCATTCTGAGAAAAGCAGCTATAGCCATTTCAATGAGAACTCGTATGGTACTTAAATTGGGTTGCTTATTCTATTAGTTGATCGTAAACACGAATATTTGTTTGTTATCCAGGTGTTCTTGAGATGATCATTACTTTTGTTTTATTAACGTTCACTTTCATTCCCAAATCGTCGCCGTTCATAAGACGCTAAAGTCCATCTGCTGTGTCTCCTATAATAACGGTATCATCAGCATACCTCCGGTTGGTGCTGATTTTGCCATTAACTTTGATACCCTCTCTTGACATTAGAATTGTTTTAAAATTTGACATTTGTTATCGAAAAAACGGTGGCAGCTCAGAAATTGGCCGAGTAGTTTGTTTATAGTGAGCGTTTAAAAAAAAACAGCGTTGTGAACAAATAGAAATTTCACGTGAAGGATTTCGTTGGATGATTTTTTACGATTTCAGTAAAGGCCTAACTCAACAACAATGCCTCGAATCACTTCGTTCAACGTTTGGTAATGAATCACCATCAGAAAATACTGTTTACAATTTGTTTGCAGAATTTCGTCATGGTCGTGCTTTCGTCAACGATAAATTGGTCGACCAAAACCGGTTGTTCTTCTAAAAAACATCGCTGCTGTGTGATTGAAAGGGATACGCATGTGAAGTACCATGAGATAAAGGCATCCTTAGGCATATCGAAGCTGCAATATATTACAGCCTTAGGAGTGACTGATTGCAGTACTATTCATTGATGCTCTAAGTGCTTTACAAAAATGGCAAGCAGCCTCTCAACAACACTAAAAACAAAATACTTTAACCTGAATCAAATGCAAATATAGGGCCTTTCAAAATTCCAGGAAATGATAAATCAGACCGATAAACATATAAAACAAGAGGCAAACCTAACTTAGAAGCATTAAAATAATTTTAAAGAGTTTAGTGCAATTTCCAACGAAAGAAAATTGAGTCACCTCTTCCCAGACCAACGGTATAAAAAAGAATACGAAACAATATAAACTCGTGCCGATAGATGGCGGTAGACACATACCTGACAACGCTGCGTGCAATTTTCAACTCGTTAGCTCGTTCAGTTTGTTCTGTATGTATGTTTGCATAAAGGCGTAATTGTGTTTCTACGCGATGTGTGTGAAATTTTGTTTTAAACTTGGAAAAGTGTTACTGAAACATATGACATGATCCGGAAAGCATTTGGGGACTAATCCCTGAGCTGTACCCAAATTATCGAGTAGTTTTACGATTTAAGGTCGGCCGAACTTGGGTGGAAGATGACGAGTATTTCAGAAGACCTTCGACGGCAACCACTTCTGAAATTATCGTCAAAGTTCAACAGACCAGTCGCGAATACCATCGTCAGATAATTCTGAGCATCTTTAACAAACACTCTATTGGTCAGAACATAGCCAAAGCTTTGGAGCGAGAAGAATTTCCTCCGGCATCAGGACAATGAACACACAATTCATTCTGTTAGCATCAATTTTTGATGAATAAGTCTGATTGTTATCCCCCACCCCCATATTCGTGTGATTTGGCACCCTGTAACCTCCCCATGTGAAGATAAAGGTAACCACTTCAAGACGGTAAAGACCTTTTAAAAAATGTTCGACCACTCGATACAACAGTGGAAACGATGATTCGAGTGCAGGAGATTACTTTGAAGGTGACAGAAGTGACGTAGTCTAAAAATAACTACTTCAGAGTTTATAGCGTTAACCCGGGACCTTTTGGATCGCACTACGTATTTTGTTTTGTTTTCTATGACAATATTTAATACTTTAATTTTCTAGTCTTACCGGAATACTGTAAGTGAAATAAAAAAATATATTTTCTTCTTTTAAACGTACTTCCTGTCTGGAATATGTTTAAAGTAAATCCCAAGATATAGCATCCTGCCTTTTTGCTTTTTCAATGGGGCAATAAACGAGCCTATTAAGGTTTTGTGCAGGTATTACGACAAACGTATTTTTATTTTATCTGCTTTGTATACCGCCCTCACTTGCACCTACAATCAGATTGAGTCTATTTTTACCTATATATTTACTACCTGGCAACCCGGCCCTTTAAGTATCTGATAATATAGGCCTAATAACCACAGGTCCCCATTAAGATTCGAAATATACTTTTTATTATTTTTATTTTTAGTTTTACTTACAACTTACAATGTAACGGTTCTATTTTAATTATGTGGCGTCTGTGGGAAAATTGCAATAGTGGCTATCGCGAGAGAAAATATTTATCACTTGACGCTAAACATGAAAAATGTTTACGACAGTTTGGTAAAAAGAAATTTGAATAAACAAAGTGCTTTGCAAGAAACCGATGAACTAACAAAAAACTCAATTTCTACGATATTGTGGGGAACTCATCACTCAGGAACAAGAAAAAACGGAAAGATTTTCAAATGCATCATGTAGACGATTTTGAAAAAGACGTCAAGAGAAAAATATATTCTATGTATGAAGAGCAGTTGGTGCCGACACTAGACAAAATAAAATTAAGACTAGTGCAGGATGGGACCAATATACATTGTGGCCGATCAACCCTTCACAGAATTCTCTTAAGAATGTAATTCACGTTCCGAGAAATCAACAAAAGGCACCTAGTAATGGAGTCACAAACATTACGAATCTTGCGACATACTTATTTACAAGAAATTAAAAAGTATCGATCAGAGAATTGGCCAATAATTTTCCTTGACGAAACATGGTTCGATACCCATACCACTGTGCAAAAAGGGTGGGTTGACAGCAGTACAAAATGTTAAACTAACGCACCTTCAAATAAAGGTAAAGGAATAACCAATTTGCATGCTGGATCTGAAAAGGCTGGGTTTCAAATTGTCTACTATAATCTGCAAAAAACATAAAAGATTCTAGTTTTGACTATCACGAAGACACGACTGCAGAACTTTTTGAAAATTGGTTTCAAAATTCCCTTTTGCCAAATGTTCCCGAACAGAGTGTTATAGTTATGGGCAATGCAAGTTACCAGAGTCGTCTACTAAATAAGGTTCCTAATGCAGCCGACACCAAATCGGAAATACAGGAATATATGTTAGAAAATGACATTTATTTTGAAAGACTATAAATTGAAAAAGAAATATGTTTGTGATAGTATGGCTAAGAAAATGGGACACACTGTTTTGCGGCTTTCTCCGTATTATTGTATGTTTAATCCAATTGAACATATATGGCATCAAGTTAAATCAAAAAAAATAAGGG
Organism: Pachyrhynchus sulphureomaculatus; assembly: GCA_019049505.1. Lineage (NCBI taxonomy): Eukaryota > Metazoa > Arthropoda > Insecta > Coleoptera > Curculionidae > Pachyrhynchus > Pachyrhynchus sulphureomaculatus. The sequence continues at coordinate 45,221,212 of CM032452.1, forward strand.
CACAAAATGTTTCTCCTATCTTAAGCGTGTCAGTAGTTGAATTAGTAAAAAAAAGTTATAAATGATATACATTGTAAAAGCTGGAATTATTCCATTCAGCCCGTTGTTAAGGTTGAAGATTCATATATTTATGTAAATAAAATAAAACCACTGATAATTACCTCAGTTGTTGACAGTGATAGTGAAACCGAATTAGGCTTAAGTTAAAATATATTTTTATTTATCCAATATGTCCCCTCTTGTAAATTTAGCCATTTGTCTTTACATGCATCTATAAATAAATATCTCCAAAAACACTTACAATTTTATTTATTTGCATTAATGAATAAAATTTTTAAATCCATCTCTGCAACCTATCATAAACAAAAGGTCAGAATTTTTTATATTGCCCGCTTAAAACGGCAAAAAATCAGGATCTTATATTTTGGGACAGGCTATACCTAATTTTCCTGCATTTCAACCAAAAAAGCAGTTAACTGTTGGCAATTAAATTGCTTTTATTTATTAGTTTATAGCTTCGCAACGACATAAAAAAATAATAACAGAACTACTTGTAAGTGTGTTACTGTATCTGTATGGAACAAAACTTATTTGCGTTTTTTATAAAACTCAATTGCAAACTACGTTATAAAAATAGGACTACATCTCGTTAATAGCCGGCACACCTCAATTCTTCGAAATATCTCTCAATTCGATCACTTGCTAAATGGTTTTTGAATGAATAGTTGCAGCATATATTTGCTTTTAATTTGCAACATTATAAATGAAGGTCTGTATTACTAATTTAAAAATGTTAATTCCTTGAGGAAAAATAATGGAATCTAATTTGTTTTTGTAATATAGAACATATTTTATTACGCTATTTGAAGAAGACAAATCATAGCCTTGCATTTACAAATCGGCCTGTAATTCCGAACTGCTAGTGCCTCGAAATTTACTTCCAATTATTGACATACAATACCTACACATATCAACGACTTTAAGTTGACCTCAAACTAAAACCACTTGAAACTCGCTTGTGTTTTAGCTAGCTTACAAATCTTGATATAAACATAACGATACCTAGACGATATATATATATATATATATATATATATATATATATATATATATATATATATATATATATATATACGCGATATCAGCAGTCTTGAGTCTGCCGTCCATTGCGTACCTCTGCGGTCTAAAACTTTGGAAGTGACATTTTTACAATAGTTACCTACCATTATCGATCATATTCCTTATTTAATTATTACCAATTTCAAGCCACATTTCAAATTTCAAAAAATGTTTTCTGCGTGGGGTTTAACGGCATTACCCGGCGATTAGGAATAGAAATCTTTTTTTAATTCACTAATTTCGGGAATTCCATATGGAAGGTTTCCCTCTTTAATCAGGTATGCATATTTTACTTACTCGTCCGTACACTCACAGTCCTATTTTTGAATACTGACCTGAAAAGAAAATAAACATTAATTAGTATTTGATAACAAGACAACTGTAACGTTCAAGTGGGTTATCTCATAAATGAAAATTCTAGCTAAAGCTTATAGAACTAACTATAATATAAACATTTATATATATATATATATATATATATATATATATATATATATATATATATATATATATATATATATACGGCGTGTCTAAAAGTAAATAGGAGTTTTTAAATAATGGAAATAAAAACTTATTATTTTGACAAAATTCATTTGTTATGTTTAAAAAAAGTGGACTTGATTCAGGGTTTTGAATGGTCAATATGCATGATCGACGTATTTTGAAGGTTTTAATGTCCGCATATTATAGACAAATAGATAGAAGTCGCATGGAGTCAAATCAGGCAAATAAGGTAAATGATTGATCGTTAAAATGTCAATTTTGGTCAAAAAATCAGTCGCCACCTTCCACTTTTAAGATATTATGGCCGTACACGACGAATACGCGACAATAAACCCTTCATAGCTCCTAGATAATACAGAGCATTAACCGTTTAGCCAAGTGGAATGAATTCCTTGTGCACTATACCCTCGGAATCGTAGAAACAAATCAACGTTGTTTTTTGATCGCCAGTTACAATGGAATATTTGTTTTATGTCCTTTTTTGAGCCTTTAATCAAGTCACAGTTCAAAGCAACTTTGGTCAGCAATCAACTGATGTGGTACAAACCGTGCGCAAATCAAAAATGTTCAGTCAAAATGCGATGGATTTAAGCTTTGGGTATATTTAATTCCATTTCGATGTATCGCAAAGAAGAGTTCGGCTCTTTTTGATGAAATCAAAGACAATTTCTGTTTTCTTCTGCTATCACGAATTTTGGTTAACCAACACGTCTATCGTTATTTAGGTCCTCACGACCGTTTTTAAAACTTCTATACCATTCATGCAATCTGCTACGAGATAGACAATCATCACCATGTTTCATCAATTGATAGGTTTCGATAAATATTTTACCACGTTTTTCACAAAACTTAATATTTACTTTTTGTTATATGTCCATTTTTCGACCGATAACTAAAATTCACTGGCGCAATATCTCAGCTTCTATTCATCCGAGTGAAAGATGCAGTTTTCCTACACATATTATAGCTACCAGGTGGCGCCAGTAATATTGTTTATTTATCATTTTCTTTTTGAACTGTTAACAGCGGCAAATTCAAAGACTAGTTCTATTTATATTATTTATTTGAGTTTTTTACAGATTCAGGAGAAAACAAGGCACTATAAAAGTTTTCTTTTTGAAAGCGCGTAACAGCAAATATAGCTCTATGTAACACATAGACTTAAAAGTTTTTGGTCTAGCTACTTAAAACACATTTTTTTTTTGCAAAATTCGACTTTTTTCATTAAATAGAGTCTCCTTCAAGAGCGATACAATCAATCCAACGCTTTTCTAACACCTCTATACTTTTCTTGTAGGAGGATTTGTCTGTACCTTCAAAATAGGCCTCAGTTTCGGCGATAACTTCTTCATTAGAGCCAAATCTCTTTCCTGCGAGCATTTTTTTGAGGTGGAAAATACGGTGGATGAGGAGGCAATTCGAACGTCAGTTCATGCAATTTTGCCATCGTAACCATTGACTTGAAACACGATCTTGATAAAAGAGCACTTTTTTCTTATTCATTTGGGGCCGTTTCTTTGCTATTTCTGCCTTCAAACGCACCAATAACTTTATACAGTATTCGCTATTGTGTCTTTGGTCGCTTCGGGTGGCTTTCACCGGCTGCTGTCCACTCAGCTGACTGCCATTTTGATTCCGGTGTGTAGTGGTGGATCCATGTTTCATCCATTGTCACATTTCGCATGAAAAATTCTTTTTATTACGCTTAAACAGGTCCAAACAGCGCTCAGAATCATTAACACGTTGTTGTTTTTGGTCCACTATGAGCAGGCGCGGTACCCATTTCGAACAGAGCTTTCTCATGCCCAAATGTTCATGCAAAATATGACCGACACGTTCTTTTGATATCCTTAGGGTGTCAGCTAACAATTTTGTTGATTTTTAAAATCTTTTCCGGTCCACCTCATTTGGACGTCCAGAGCGTTACGCATCATTTGTATCTGATACAAATGATGCTGAACATTTGTATCTGTACGACCACGTTTAAATTCAGCATACCAGTGATGACCGGTTTTCGATGTAACCATCTCATTTGGGCGTCCAGAGCGTTCAGCATCATTTGTATCTGTACGACCGCGTTTAAATTCAGCATACCAGTAAATAATGAATGATTTTCTAGGCTCAGAGTCCCCGTAACACTTATCAAGCCATTGGTTTGCTTGAACGGTACTTTTGTCCATCAAAAAACAGTGTTTAATCAACACACGAAATTCGTTTTTCTCCACTGCTTTGAAAATATCATTAGTAGCGTCACTAAAACATCTGTAACTTGTAAACTAATCGTCGAAATGTCATGAAATTTTGACACGTATCGTTTGAAGGTTGGTACTTCCTAAAAATGATATGGATTTTTTGAAAAGGGCGACATTTATGTGTCAGACCAAAAACTTTTCAGCCTACGTGTTATTTTCATAACGAGTTTTCTTTTCAGGACTAAAATATTGAGGCATGATGAAGTACAAAAATAACCAAATTAGCGGCTTGCTGACTCAACCCAGATAAGAATTCGTGCGGCTGCATTGTTTGTTCTAAGGTAGTACACATTTCAAATGATAACGCCACTAACAGATTTAAGATTTCGAACGCTGGCAGCCGCTTGTTTATCGGAATCTATGAATTACCAATTTTGTGTTAACAATTTTTGATATTCACGCTAATTGTGCAAAATTTTATAAATTCGTCACATATCTTATATTCCAGTTAATTAAAATCCGAAACCTCCAAAACCATTATAGTTGTTTAGAGTGTTAAGGGGAAATCCATTTTCAAAATAAACAACCGGCCAAGTGCAAGTCGTGACTTGCGCAATTAGTATGCCGTACGTCGATTGCTGTTAAAATAAAAAATTTTCTTATAGAGGTATAAAATGATCAATGACTTCTCAAAACACACCCCAAATGAGTTTTCAACAAAGTTTACTTCTGATTTTTACTGAAAACTGATAACCTTAAAATTTCTGTTTTTTTTTATTTATCAGATAAATTATGAAAGGTAATGCACTCGTGATAATTTTCCTTCAATTAATACCCTGTGGAGAATATTCTAGAATTTTTTCAAATTTTTTTTGATCAGTACTTTTCGAGAGAAGGGGGACACCGATTTTTCGCAATTTTTTAAAAATAATACAGAGAAAAGTGTGCGCAAGTATTAAATGATATACTTTTGAACTTTTACAAACTTTTATTTGACACCCCACTCGATGACCTGGCAATTTTTTTTTCCCTTCCGATTTCACCCCCTAAAACTAACTCCTTATGTTAAAATTTAACTTTCAAAACTACACAGCTCTGATGAAGCCATCAATTCCTATATTAACGCCATACTTCAACATTCTATGTCAAACAGTTTCAGAGAAAATCGGATATGACAGACAGACAAATGGACAGACATACAGATCCCGAACTGATCTTATAAGTGTTCTGTACAGAACACTAAAAACTGTTCAGTAATTTGTTTGATTTATTGTTAAATTTATTCTCATCCAAGTTTATGTAACGTTCCAGTTTTAAATCTCGTTGTAAATAGTAGACAAGGGTCATTACCTCCCGGCTGCTCCTGGTTTATGACAGTGGGCGCGTAAAAGACGAAGAAAATGAAGTAGACGCCAAGCAATTGTTTCCTTATGATAAGTTTGGTACGTTTGATGTAGTTTTGTGTTTTAGAACAATTATTACAATAGGCGTAACAAAGTAGACTTTGACATGTTAAAAATACATAAAAAAAGCGGAGAATTTTTGAGAAATTGATCGATTTAACAAAGACTAAATAAACTATTTAAAATAACATTAAATTTAAAGCGAAATATGTATTTGGCCCAGAAAAAGATATGAGTTGCGATAGAAAAGTTCCAGACTAACGCTATAGAGTAAAAACGCGTAAAAGTATCAACTCGGGCAGATAGGCGGCAGTAGGTACGTCCCTAATAAAGCTGGGTGACAAGTTTCAAATTCCTAGCTCGTTTAGTTTGTGCTCTATACACGTTTGTTTAAAGGCCTAATTTTGCCCCCCTGCGACTTTTACGAAAAAAAGAGTAGCGCGTGTGTATGAGACTTGGTTTTAAAGTCGGGAAAGGTGCTACTGAAACATATGAAATGATTCAGAAAGCATCTGGAGACGAAACGCTGAGCCATGCGCAAATTCTTGTGGGATTTTCAGGATTTAATGTCGGCCTAAATTCGATGGAAGACGACGAGCATTCCTGAAGACCTACAACTGCAACCACGCCTGAAATCATCAGCAAGGTTTAATAAATCATTCGTAAAGACCGTCGTCAAATAATTCTGAGCATCTCTGCCGAACTTTCTATTGGTTATGGAACATGACAACGGATATTCGAAAAAAAGGCCATCGCTTGAAACGAGAAGACTTTCTTTCTTCATCGTGACAAAGCACCGGCCTACAGTTCGTTCTGTATGCGACAGTTTTTGGCGAAGAATTCCACGATTGTCATCCCTCACCCCCTTTATCACCGTGATTTGGCACCTTGTGACTTCGGGCTGTTCCTCCATATACAGATACCGGGGGAGCGGAGAGTCACGAAGCCTAAAAGAAATGGCACCACGTACGTATAGCAGCTTATGGATGAAAACTGTCAGTAAATTTTACTCTGGCATAGTATAGGAGTCCGAGATAATGAACAAGCTCACTAAAAAAATTGAGAAAGTGTACTTCCCTTGTAATTAGGTAGTCTTAAAATAAATATTAAACTTCTTGTCCTAAACAATAACTTATCCAAGAATTATACGCAAAAAAGGCTGCACAGAGGAAGAATTTCGGTCAAAACTGGAAATAATACTATAGTTTTTTGGCTACATCGACTCTAATAACCTTGAAAATGATCTGGAACATTATATATTCGAAGCAGTCTTCCTTTTTATCCCCTCTCTCTCTGCCCTCTGTTTGACCTCATAGATATTTGACTATCAATAATTATGCTTAAAATTTGTTCATTGTCTCAACCCAAAAGGAAGGAAATTTATAACAATTTTATCGCAATTATATAAACAACCACCCGTTTATCTCCTTCCCTAAAGCAATCGACCAAAAAAATATGTTCCTTTCTAATTCTAATCTAATTTATGTGAACAAAATTTTAAATGGATATCCATTTCGCGCCCGAGTTGTGCCAATAGACTAACAAACAGACAGGTAAGCAGACAGAGTCATAACCAACAGAGAGAGCGAAGTTAATTGGAACATATGCTTTGTGATGCTAGGTGTTTTCTCACAAATATACTGTCTGTCAAGTCAAGAATACGAGCGGTCAGCTCGTATTCTTGAAAAAAAGTGTTTCGAGAAAATTTTTTTGCCATCAATGCATTCTTTGGTGTGCTAACAACGGCGCAATTACCTTCGTAAGTTGTCCATAGTTATGCCAACAGATTGACAAACAGACAGGTAAGCAGACAGACTCGAGACCAATAGATAGAGCGAAGTTAATTGGAACCTACGCTTTGTGATGCTAGGTGTTTTTTCACAAATATACTGTCTGTCAAGTCAAAAATACGAGCGGTCAGTTCGTATTCTTGAAAAAGTGTTTCGGGAAAATTTTTTGCCATCAATGCATTCTTTGGTGTGCTAAAAACGGCGCAATTACCTTCGTAAGTTGTCCAATCGCCTCCTGCATCAATAATCGCACCTTCGAAACATGCTGTCGACGAGATTTTCTGCATACTCGAGCAATGATCTCCAAACTTGTCGAATCTCGCGAGAGAAATGAGTCAAAATCCCCAGAGTCTTCCCTCTGAGCTTTCTCTTTACAAGGGACCAAACGTTTTCAACAGGGTAAGCGTCCGGCGATTGTGAGGGCCACTCTAATATCTTATCGTGGACTCGAGCGAGCCGTTTCGCGGTAGGATTTTCGCTTAGCAAATGTTTCTTCAACGTGCTGCGGAATTTGACATTATGAGCACGAAGATGTTGTCGAATGGTCTCATGGGACATATTCAAACTCGATTTTCATAATTTTGCTACTCCTTAAAGCGTCAATTTCGGGTCCCGTGAAAACAAAGACACGATTCGTTTTTCGACTTTGGAAGTGACTTTGCCTACCAAGCCACGTTTTGGCAAGTCGTCGACATTTTTCGTCTCGTTAAAACGATTTACCCACTTCTTCACAAACGACACCGACTTTTTAATATACTTAGCAGCCGCGGAATGTGTCATTTTAGGACCCTTGGATGGGAACAAAAAAAAGACTGCCTCGAGGCGATGTGCAAACAAGTGACTCATTTTGGAATTTACGTGATTTCGATGAAAGTTTGAATCGACTGAACTTTTACTAAAATGCATCGTAGACAAAGGTTCGCTCTACCGATTTTTTGTTGAATCGCTAGAATCGCATCTACCAAAAATGAATTATCGAGGATACGTTCTTACTTGAGGGACTACAATACTTTCGTTAGTAACATACGTAAGCTCCCTCAGAGTGTTGGAAAATTTGTTCCTCACATTCTTTAGGATAAACAAAGGAAGATACTAAAACAAGCTAACAAGAGTATAAAATAAGAACTATCTCTGCCCCTGGCGTAACGAATACGGGAGGCCGGTGTGACTATACAAACGTTTTCCACTGATAAACACCAGTTTATTCTTAGAAACTGTACTATATGGTTATTTTCGAGCTTTTCCTTGAAAGCTGAACCGCCGTTCACGTGACCGGAGACATAAAGTTTGATTATATATATATGCTCGCCGGTGGACGCCATTTATCAGGATTTAAGTTCCGGAGCCAGAGAGCAAGTATATTAAACTTTATTTTGATTAGGTAATCGGAATACTTTATTTATGTGTATATAAATATAGAGGGTTTTGACAATTTTCCTGCACTATGCTTTGCGAAACACAGTTTACATTTTCTATGGTTACATTGTTGAATTTCAGAATACTTCCAGATTTTGGCATATTCACAAAAAGTAAGAAAACTTTATACATAGGGGTTGTTATGCAGGTTACGCGATTTTTCACATTTAAACATGATTCAAAACGATTAAAGTACGAAAATTTTGGTTGAAAATGAAAATTGACAAATTTGAGGATTCTTGTTATTGTTAATTTAAAGTAAATAATATAGGCGTCTATAGTGTATTTGTTCGGAGTTGATAGAAGAATTCTCTTATTATAAATGCAAATATATGTTGGGGTGCGCCCAAAAAATAACCAGTCAAGTGCAAGTTGAACTTGCACAATTAGTGTTCCGTACGTTGATTGCTTTTAAAATAAAAAATGTTGTTACGGTGGTATAAAATGATCAGTGACTTCTCAAAACACACCCCAAATGAGTTTTCAACAAAGTTTGTTTCCAATCTTTACTGATGACCTTGAAATTTTTGTTTTTTTTTATATACCAGATGAATTATTAAAGGTAATGCACCCGTGATAATTTTCGTTCAATCTACACCCCCTGGAGAATATTCCAGAATTTTTTCAAAATTTTTTGAACAGTACTTTTCGAGATAAGGTGGGGGGACAACGATTTTTCGCGTTTTTTTAAAAATAATACAAAGAAAAGTGTGCGCAAGTATTACATTATATATATATATATATATATATATATATATATATATATATATATATATATATATATATTTTCACAAGCTTTCATTTGACACCACACTCGATGACCTATTAAAAAAAAAATTTTTCACTTCTGATTTCACCCCCCCAAAACTAACCCCTTAAGTTAAAATTTAACTTTCAAAACTACAGGGCTTTGATGGGGCCATCAATTCCTATATTATTACCAAATTTCAACTTTCTATGACAAATAGTTTCGGAGAAAATCGGGTGACAGACAGACAGACGGACAGGCAGACAGACACCGAAGTCATCTTATAAGTGTTCCGTACGGAATACTAAAAAGAGATTTCTTATGCATTTTACTGGATTTTGCTACCTGTTTTGAATGAAAGGTTCATCCTATTTTAGGCAGAAAACCTCTGCTATATAATAGTCATAAAATGTAAATAAGGATTCATCGGTAGCATAGCCGTCCGAGCGTAACCTGCTTTTAGTGTTTAATAAATAAAATTATCTTGAAAATAAAGTTATAGAAATATAAGATTTATTACCAAAAATTTTTTACTCTATAGATCTATTCACAATGCACGATATATAAGTACTTTAATTACAATCCAAAACAATTTCGTTCCTTTGCCATCTCATCGACTGCGTATTTTTTGAACTGTGCCTTATTTTGTTTCGCAATTTTGAGAAGTTCCACTTTTAACATACCATCTTCATGTTTGAGATTATTGTTGTCTCTTATCCATTGAAAAATATCCACTTTCTTCCATAAATTTATCTGATTCTGCTGGTATACATTCAACCATTAGTTGGCCGTCATCTCCTCATAGTAATCTTTAGTTGACTTTAATTCGAATTCTAACAAGCCGTTTTCACTACCAATATGTGCTATAATTAGCCTGCGACCTTTTCCTGAAAGGGGTTGTAATCCAGTTGACTGTGTGTTCACGGTATGTCCCTCATCAACCCAAGTCTCATATATATTTTTCTTTCTTCGGATCGAAATTTTCTGATTGCTCGTAGATATTCTCTTCTCCAACAAATTATTTCTGTTTTATCGATAAGAACATATCTTCTACTGTGTTTTTCCAAACGAAAATTCAGATTATGAAGGATTTTCCATAATTTCCATTTTTTAAAGTCCTGGTCTGATTTCTTGCAAAACTTTATGTAGTGTAGGTATTTCTTTCTTAATAAAAAAATGATGCACTTTTTTTCTTATTGCGTTTTTAAAGTCTTCATCGACCTCTAAGGGCTCCATTCCTTTGTGATTCTGAGGTTCGTTGCAAGGACCGCGTTTTCTTTCTTTTAGAAATCTATAAACAGTTGCTGATCCAACTCACAACATGTTCACACAGGACTTGGCTTGTTAGTTGTTGATGCACTAGGGCATCGTGGACGTTAAGTATCATAGCTTTTTCTCGCAGGAAAGATGCAATTTACAGACTGCGCGAAGTTTGAGCGGGGCAAAACTGAAAGTATATTATAGGTTTTTGCTTTATTTTTATACAGAATATGTTTATTGCATACTTAGGTACTTAGGCATCTACCTACCGATAAGTACTTTGATTAATTATATTCCAATAACTGTTAAAATACCAAATAATTTTATTGTACCTATTATCATTAAGCTTTATAACACTGTAGATTTTTAGTTCTTAAGAATTGTTAATTATACCAGTTTAGGCATTTATCATATAAATAAGATTTTTAGTTTCATCATTTACTCATCAAAATAAACTTTGAAATGCGTTGATTTATATAGCTTATAGTAAAGTTTAGAAGGCATGTGATAAAATATTTTGTAGAAAAAGGTTGCACTGTTATATAGTGATAGAAAATAAAGGTGACTATGGGTACTAAATTAAAAAGAACAGAGCCACAATAGACAAAACTACGCGAAGGTTGACACAATTTGAAGTATTTATGGTGGATCCTATTACTCTACATTGTAGCAAAATATATGGTTTTTTGAAGATATTGTAGCATGCTAAATTCGATGACAGAATCCGTCAGGGCAAAAATCTGTTTCAGCAGCAGCTTGATTGTCACCAACGTAAATAGGTGGACATCTCTTTTCTTATGTTTTTCGTATTTCATTAGCATTATGATGTAATTTTAGCCAATTCTAGAAACCTCATAGTAGCTTCGAATCTGTTGGTTTTCTGTAGTTTTAAAAACCAGCTACAGCCGATTTTTAAGCTAACAAGTAGTTACTTTTAGACTTGGCGACTCCTGTCAATTTGAAAGCAATTCCCTAGAACCCAAGTGCACTGGTTCCATCTTTTTTCCACTGGTCGAACATTTTTTAAAACCTCAATGCTGTTACCACCTCCAAAGTCGTCTGCGATTCACATTTTATATCCCTTTAACTTCATCTTCATACATAGGGTATCAAATCAGACGAATACGGAGGATAAGTCCACGAAATTCTTTGTCAAAAACTGTATATTGTAGTGCAGAACGAAATTTTTTTTGCTCCAAAGCTTTGGTTGTTTTGTAATCAATAGAAAGTTCGTCAGAGATGTTTAGAATTATTTGACGACCGTTTTTACGAATGATCTGTTGAAGCTTGGCGATGATTTCAGGCGTGGTTACAGTAGGTCTTCCGAAACAATCATCATCAGGGTCAGAGCTCCGTCGCCAAATGCTTTCCAATCGGTTTCATATGTTTCAGTAGCAGTTTTACCTGAATTTGAAACAAAATTTCTCACATACTCGTTTAGAATTTGCACTTTTGAAGTATGGCACGATGGGCTGTTGGCTAAGCTACGTTCTTATGGTATGTCGGAAAAGTTCTGTTTGTGGCTCTCATGTTTCCTCAGAGAGCGTTCTTTACGAGTGGCAGTCGACGGATTTCTTTCTAACAGCTTCACTATCAACGCCGGTGTACCCCAAGGCTCCATACTGTCCCTTACTCTCTTTCTCATTTACATTAACGATCTGCTGGAAAAGACCGAGAATCCAATCTACAGCTTTGCAGATGACAGTACACTTATCTCTTCATTCACTTTGAACGCTCGGACATCGGCTACTCAGACGAATATCCGCAGACAGCAGGAAGTCATTCAACTTAACAAAGACCTGGAAGAAATTCTGTCTTGGGGTGACAGTAACCAAGTGGAATTTAACGCTACAAAATCCCAGGCGGCAGTTTTTTTCTAAAAAAGTTAACGTTGCTGAACCCGACATAGTTATGTCGCACTCCATTCCTCTAACATCGTCACTCAATTTGTTGGGCGTTAATTTGGGAGCAAATATGTCCTGGCATGAACATGTTGCAGGCATAGCAAGGAGAGCTTCCCAAAAGTTGGGAATATTATTTCGAACCAGAAAGCTTTACACTCCACAACAACTGTTAATTCTTTACAAACTCAAATTCGACCAACTATGGAATACTGCTCTCATGTTTGGAGCTCCGCTCCCAAACATACACTGCATTTGTTGGATTCTATTTAGGGAAGAGCTGTTCGTCTGACTGGAGACCCGGAACTGACCGTCGGCCTTGATTCGCTGGAACATCGAAGAACGGTTGGCGACTTGAGCCTATTCTACAAGTACTTTCATGGAAAGTGTTCAAAGGATGTGGCCCGGTTAATTCCTCCCAGAGCGGTGCATGTTAGAAGTACACATCGCGCTAATTCTTCACATCCGTATGAGGTTCAGCTTGTTACTCCTCGTAAAACGCTTTTCAAGCAGTCTTTTATATGGAGAACATCATCCCTTTGTAATAATTTACCCAGGACTGTGTTTCCCATCGAGTACAATCTACAGCGATTCAAGAACAACGTGAATCGCTTTTTCTGCACACGTGTCGCTCCTGTAGCACGTGTGCTAGACCCATAAAAAAAAAAAATTTAAGACAAAAATAGATAAACTAGAAACAGAGAAAATGGATTTTATAATTTACAATCAATAATTTCGTCCCTTTTTGATACATTTCTTTGTAATAGACAACAACAAAAAATA
>CM032452.1:45236827-45532075 GCA_019049505.1 Pachyrhynchus sulphureomaculatus
AATGCCAAGATGAGATATCGATTTTATCTTTAATATATTTTTTTAGTAAAGAAAAAACCTGGACTTTTTAAGCGATAACGCTTGACCAAAAGGGGATAAAAGGGAGTTTCAACAGTATCATAAAAAATTCTGGGGTTTTGGCTGGAAGAAAGAACAAAATTTTAAGCATTATTATTTATAATTAAACCTATAAGGGTACGGGAGGGAGGTTAGAGGAGGAAGTAATTCGGAAATTATTCAGTTATATATCCTCTTCGGAGTTACTTCTTTATTATTTTCAAACTTGAGAGAAACGATGTGTAAGGCAACCTAGGATAGGAGAGAGATCTGAGAGGTACAATTATATTTAACCAATAACATTTTTCAAAGGAATACAAATAATTTATAACATTTTTTTTTTTTAAATTAAAATTCGACAAAAACATTTTATTAATAACAAATTATTAAGGAAAACTAGTAAAAGACGACGTCTCATTTAAAATTCATCGTAACATCCATTAGAAGTTTTATTGACGTGACCTCAAAATCGTCCAAATAGTGCTAAACACGTTTGAGTCACCTAAAATTATATATTCATTGTCGTATTCATATTTCGTGATTGGTACATGTTTTGGGTTCTAAAAATTTTTAATAGTCGCGAATTAACAGCCGAATTTATAGTTTATCGGAGAAATCTGTATTTTTAGGTTAACTGGGTCTAGGTATAACAAAGATTATCATCATCAGCAACAAATACGTCAAATCAGTGCTTTCATAAAGTGAAACATGACACCAATGTAAACGGAATATTTAAATGAAATAATGGAATTTTAGACTAAATTTTAGTGCTAACTAGCCGTGCCCGCGGCTGCGCTCGCGTGGACTTGATTCACTACTATCGTCACTGCTTATTCCTTATGTTACCTAACGTAATAAAATATCTCCCATTATTTCTCCTTATCTCCCATTATCTCTACATAATTTCCATATTATCTCTGCTCATCTCCCATTATTTATCCTTATCTCCCATTATTTTTCCTTATCTTCCATTATCTCACCTTATCTCCCATTATCTAGGCTTATCTCGACTTATCTAGCAATATTTCTCCTTATCTCCCATTATTTCTTCTTATCTCCCATTATCTCACCATAACTCCCATTATCTAGACTTATCTCTGCTTATCTCCCATTATTTCTCCCTTATCTTTCAGTATTTATACTTATCTCCCATTATCTCACCTTATCTCCCATTATCTAGGCTTATATCGAATTATATAGAACATATGTATAAATTTATAAAAACACGTAAATGGGATAAGTGGTTCTCAAGTGATAAGCGCACTAACGGACAGACAGACAGACAGACAGACAGACAGACAGACAGACAGACAGAGAGACGTTGTATTTTATATATATATTATATTCTTTGCAACATGATATTGTTCCATATTTAATGGTTTAGACAGGGTATTGCAAGAGAAACGCGCTAACGGTAACAGAGAGACGTTGCATTTTATATATATTATAGATTATAGATATTCTCTGCTACATAATATTATTCCATATTTAATGATTTAGGCTGTGTATTGCAAGACAACGCGCTAACTGCAAACTCTTTTCCAACTTCTTTCACTATTATCGTCACTGCTCATTCCTTATGCTACCTATCGTAATAAAATATAGCCTATAACTTGGCCAGAGAACATATCCATGTTTTAAAAAAAAGTACATAAATCGGATAAGTGGTTCTCCAGTGATAAGCGCACTAACGGACGGACAGACAGACAGAGAGACAGAGATACGTTGCATTTTATATATATTATAGATGTATGTGGTCAGAGAACATATGTATGAATTTAAAAAATCACGTAAATCGGATAAGTGGTTCTCGAGGGATAAGCACACTGACGGACAGACAGACCGACAGAGACGTTGCATTTTATGTATACTATAGATATAGATTATTATTATTATTATTATATAACCTGGCCAAAGAATATATGTATAAATTTAAAAAAAGACACGTAAATCGGATAAGTGGTTCTCGCGTGATAAAAGCACTAATGGACAGACAGACAGAGAGACATTGCAGTTTATATAGATTATAGATTATAGATATTCCCTGTTATATAATATTGTTCCATATTTAATGATTCAGACTGTGTATTGCAAGGGAACGCGCTAGCGGCAAACTTTTTTCCGACTTCATTCTCCTCCTAATAATATTTATTAATTAATTTTGTAAAACACCTTACAATTTGATATTTTAATCTCTTCAAATGGTAGCCAACTAATAATTGCGTTGTTAGTGTTCCGTATAGGACACTTATAAGATCACTTCGGTGTCTGTCCATCTGTCTGTCCGTCCGTCTGTCACACCCGATTTTCTCCGAAACTATTCGACATAGAATGTTGAAATTTAGCAATAATATAGGAATTGATGACCCCATCAGAGCCGTGTAGTTTTGGAAGTTAAATTTTTGACTTAAGGGGGTGAAATCGGAAGTGAAAAATTTTTTTTTACCAGGTCATCGAGTGGGGTGCCAAATGAAAGCTTGTAAAAACACAAGTTCAAAAATATATATAATGAAATACTTGCGCACACATCTCTTTGTATTATTTTTAAAAAATTGCGAAAAATCACTCTCCCCCCTAACTCGAAGAGTATTGATCAAAGAATTTTGAAAAATTCTGAAATATTCTCCACAGGGTGTAGATTGAATGAAAATTATCACGAGTGCATTACCTTTAATACTTTCTCTGGTATATATATATATATATATATATATATATATATATATATATATATATATATATATATATATAATTATATATATATATATATATATATATATATATATATACATATATATATATATATATATATATATATATATATATATATATATATATATATATATATATATATATATATATATATATATATACATATATACATATATACATATATACATATATATATATATATATATATATATATATATATATATATATATATATATATATAATATATATATATAAAATCAAGGTCATCAATTTTCAACAATGATCGGAAACAAATTTTGTTGAAAATTCATTTGGGGTGTGTTTTGTGAACTCATTGATCATTTTATACCTCCGTAACAAAAAAATGCTTATTTTAAAAGTAATCAACGTACGGAACATTGATCGCCGGTTATTTTTAAAACTGGGCTTCAACGGTAATTCTGTCAACCTGGCAAGGTGGATACTTGGATTATACCGGGTGCACACATAGTACTTGCAGACGTCTTCTACAGGGTTGTTCAGATTCGATCATATAAAGTATGTAGTAAAAGATTTTTCCAGTAATCCCAAGAAACCCGTAGACCAGCCAGGCTGGCTTTCAATAATGGTGGGAGGCTATGTTTTAGCAGTACCCTTTAGCGTATTCGGGGATTATCATTCGAATTATAAATTTTAAAGTTATCCTAAATTATTTCTAACCATTCAATAATTTGAGCTTCAAGAGGATCAAATTCGCGTATTATATTTTTACGTTCATAATTTTTGGTGTTATTCTATTGTGTCACAGATAAAAGTTCATTATTTACGATACTAGCAGTGGTAAAGAAATATATATACAAGTTTTTTTTAGGTTTTTTTGTAGCTCTCTTACTCGCTTCGTGGGCGTCTTTCAAAATTTAAAGAGAACGAATTGTCACTTGATGTATATAGGATGAATTACACGAAGAACTAATGGAAGTTGAGGAAATAGAGTTTTAGTTTAGGGGTTTTACACCGGTTTAAGACGAAACACCGAAATAATCAATAAGAACAATATTTATTAATTAGTTTTGGTATTAAGTACTGAGTATCATGTACCGCATCCTGTCTGTCACGATGTTGGTTCTTGTAACGATACGCTTCTTTCGATTCTGGATTAGTAGGGCCACGCCCCCAATGTATGATTTTACGGCCGAATTATTTTGAAGTAGAAGATGTCCGGACCTGGGGACGGTAACCGCTTCATCCTGTAGCCTTGTCTCACTGATAGCGAGCACGTTCAATATTATGTTCTATAACTAGTGGCCTAAGTTGGCACGGCTGGATGTCGCGATATAAAGAGTGTTGTCCTCTGGGTTTGTCAAAGAAAAATGGAGCGGGCGATGCTCGGGGTAAACCTGAGAGACAGAATCCGGAAAAATGAAATAAGAAGAACGAGAGTCTGCGACATCATCGAGCATGCCGCCAGACTGAAGTGGCGTTGGGCGGGACACGTGGCCATAAGTGATTCTCAATGGATCAAGGCCCTAATGCAGTGGAGACTAAGGGAAACAAAGAGAAGTCTTAGACGACCGCAGACGAAATGGAGGGACGACATCCAGCGACATGCGAGGAAAAACTCGAGTCAAACCCTCCAGAAAAAATCGGTATGGAAATTTCTCTGTTCAAGAGTGGACTTCTCCGGGTTAAAGAAGAAGTTAAACACCTTACAATTACTACTGTATTTTCATCTTAACATTTCCAAAGGTAGCCAAATAATAATTGTACTGCTTTTTAAACCGGGCTTCACCAGTAATTCTACCGACGTGGCAAGCTGGATACTTGGATTATACAGAGTGCACACTTATAGTACTTAACCACATATTCGCCGGAGTGACAAAAAAACTCGATGTGTCCCATAAATAGTTTTAAATTTGTGTGGCTTATTGCGCAAATATAACGGGAGGAAAGGGCATGGTAGGGACATAGATCGTAATCCTGGTCCTTGGAAATTTAATTTATATGGAGCGTTCCGTTGGAGCAGAGTGTGTCTTTTGTGTGCGAAATTTTAGAAATATAATAATTTTACAACTATCACGGCGGAAAAACTTTCGCGTTCCATATCATTTAAACAGCATCAAACAAGCTTTAAGCGTTGAACTAATTGGAAAATGGGACCTTCACGAAATTTAACGCTGACAGAAACAACGCATGAAATTCTGCAAACCAACTGTAAACAGTCTTTTCTGGTGATGATTCATCAAAAGTTAAAAAAAAATCGATTCGAGGCATTGTTATTGAGTTAGGCCTTTACTAAAATAGTAGAAAATCATCCAACAAAAACCTTCACGTGAAATTTCCGTTTGTTTACAAAACTGTTTTTTTTATAAACGCTCACTACACGCAAATTACTTGCGTCAATTTCTGAGCTGCCACTCTTCTTAACAATAACGAATATCAAATTTTATAAGAATGGTAATATCACATCTCAATAGCGCCATCTAGTGGACGTTTGTAAAAAGTTAAAAGGCGGCCCTGGCATCTTAGAAATTTGTAAAAATCTATTGTTTTCATTTCATTTACGACTATAATGTTTCAATTCGACTACATTTCCTGTATGCCAGTATTCCTGACTTTGCCAAAACACTGTATATGCAAACTGAATGTGTTTTCATTTGAGAAAATTTTATATTGTTAATACTGGAACGAATTTCGACACAAAGTATCAATATTCTTATTATTACGATGATAATAACATTAATACATATTAGCAAGTCTCTTCATAAATCATTTTCATTCGTGAATAAATTGAAAATTTGCATTTTTCTTCTTTAAGCAAACACACAAAGTTAATACTAACCTGAACTAACAAAGAAAACAAACAGAAAAATCATGTCAGTGACATCCAATATCACAATTATCGGATACAAAATATGGTAATTTAATTTTTCTTTGTTAATATTATATCTGTTGCCAAATTAAAAGATGATTAAATCGTTTGAAATTATCGTCATTTAGCTTGGCACTTGCCATTCAACTATGACTATAACCAATTTCTGTACTAAATCATCTTTTACAAATAAAGTAAAGATTTTAGATTAAGAAATAATATTTGTATATACAGGGTGCGGTGCTTAAATCCGGTTAAATTAAACATTTATGTTAAAAGAAAATTTTATTCATCAAATCCTTTTGCGTGTCAGTTGTGTGATCTATCCAGAGTGGAATTATTAGATGTAACCTCCCTCAATCGCAATGACCGCCTTTATCCTTGGTCTGAAGGGCTCGCACGCTTATAGCAGGTCTGTCCATAATGGCGAATGCTGCTTCGATAGCGGTGCGTAAAGATGTCACATTAGGGTATCTGGACTTGTTAGTAATTCTTTCGATTACGCTCCAAATATAGTAGTCGAACGGATTCAAATCCGGGCTATTGGGGGGGCCAGAACTCTTTTAGACCAGAACGTTATCTGATAACCAGTTTTGGACTAAAGCGCATGTGTGTGCCGGTGTGCCGTCTCAGAAGCATTATATTTAGCCACAATGTCATAAACAATTGATCTCGAGTACCCGAAAAAGCGAATTATTTCGGTCGCCGAAAGTCCAGCGCGAAGATAATCGCGGCTCTTCGGTTGTTCTTCGCACTTGTTCGCGACGCACAGTGATTCGGCAGGAACATGCTAGCGGGACAATATTCATGACGTAATTTCCAGGAACCACTGATAACGACACCTCATAAAGATATCTTATCAGGGGGTCAAAGTAACCCTTATAAGAGAGGTCATTTTCATTTGCAAATCAGTTGCATTTTATGCACACTTGTGATAACATATTTTAAAATTGGTAGCAAAGTGAAACGAGTTTTTTGTGATGGAATATTCTGTTGAAGCTATGTACTCTATTATGACTTATATTTTTTTAAAAAATATGTATACTTTTGGTGTAATATCAATTTGTAAATGTATAGATAAATCCAGCAAATTTTACATTAATTGTAAACTTTAAAAGTAGCAACTTTTTTTATCCACATATATCCACCTAGATTTTTCTATATGTAATACCTACAACATTCAGGCACAGATTCATATATATTATAGACCCCGAAAAGGCCCGAAAGTAAAATTATTTTATTTTTTTCAGAACGAGTCGTGACTATGACGAAAATGGAGTTTTTTGAAGAATGGCTAAAACATGACAAAACTGAACGAAACAGGGGCATTTTTTATTATATAAGTGAAAAATTTAATATGTCTGATGTTTCTGACGATTCTCTAAAACGACTCAAAATGAAAATATCAAGCCTTTCAGCAAAATTCAATCAAAAGTGGAGTTCTTTAAAGTGTAACAAAGAAATGTTTCTAATTAAACATAAAGATTGGTTAGAGGGATCCGGAATCGAAATAAAGATGTGTGTTAACCAGCCGTGCACTTCAACATCATCAGCGGCTCTTTCCGTAGGGCGACCCAGAAAATCATTTGAAGACTCATCAACGAAAACGAAGAGACGGAGAGTAGAAGATCTTTTGGAATCGCGAAGTGCAAGTGAGCTTATTACAGCAGCTGAGTTAGCTACTCGAAAAGAAGGGCATCGAAGTGTTGCTAAATATATCCATAACGTCGCGGTCAGTGAAACTAGAGAAAAAAATAAGTGTTCTGAACAAAGTCGGCAGTTAACACCAGACGAAGCTTTAGCTTATTATGTGGACTCGAAATCGACTTCTCACTCATATAAACAAACAAGAAAAATGGTCAATGAAAGCGGGACATCAAGTGTATCCATCGTTTCATAGTTTAGGTAAGTCCAAAGCTTCTTGTTGTCCTTCTGACGAATATATTTCTGTGACTGAATCTCGAGCTGAAATTAAACTTCACGCGATTTTGGATAAAAAACGGCTGAACGATTAGTTAAAGCTCAGACGGAAGTCATTAGAAGTGTGTTACCTCGTTCATATTATACGTTGGTAAGCAAATGGGGCTGTGATGGGAGTTCGGGGTATAGCACGTATAAGCAGAAATTTGAGAACACTAACGCTACAGACGAATTTTTGTTCGTATACTCATTTGTCCCTTTGAGACTGCTTGATGGCGAAACTGTGATCTGGCAAAATCCAAGACCTTCCTCTACTTTCTATTGCCGTCCTATTAAGTTTATTTTTGCCAAGGAGACAAAAGAGTTTACGAAAGAAGAAACTTCTAAAATTTTAGATGAAGTAAATCAGCTTCTTCCAACATTATGTAACGTTGCTGGATCTCAAATCTCTGTTAAACACGATTTGTTGTTGACAATGACTGATGGCAAAGTGTGCAATGCCTTAACAGACACAAGTTCAACACAAAAGTGTTATATTTGCGGTGCCACCCCGTCTACTATGAACGAGGAGTCAAAGAAATATCCCAGCAACGAAGAACGCCTTGCATTTGGTTTAACTACTTTACATGCATGGATCCGCACGTTTGAATGTTTGCTTCACATCAGCTATCGTTTAGAAATAAAAAAGTGACAAGTCAGGGGAGATAACGACAAAGCTATTGTGAAGTAACGCTCACAAGAGATACAAAAAGTGTTTAAAGATCGTATGGGTCTCATTGTAGATAAACCAAAACCTGGGTATGGTAACACAAACGATGGAAACACAGCACGTAGATTTTTTTTCAAAGCTGAATTGAGCAGCGAAATTACAGGATTAGACGTAAACCTTATTCGTAGATTTCATGTAATTTTAAGAACTTTGTCATCGGGATATGACATAAATTATATAGAATTCGAAAAAGTTTTGTGTTGATACTAGAAAATTATACCTTGATCTGTATTCGTGGTATTCCATGCCGTTACTGTGCATAAAATTCTTGTACACAGCGCGGAAGTTATAAAGACTTTTCTTCTTCCCATTGGACAACTCTCCGAAGAAGCCCAGGAGGCAAGAAATAAAGACTGTAGTAGATTCCGTGAACGGCACACCAGGAAGCGGTCACGTATTGCCACAAATACAGATCTTTTGAGAATGCTTTTAATTACGTCTGATCCTGTTATCAACTCGTATAGAGAATTACCGCGAAGAAAATTTACTTCTTTGCCATCGGAGGTTCTGCAGTTGATTATCCCACCTTCATTACCATCCGAAACACCATCAGTAAGTCATCATCACGAATTAAATGAGGAGGATTATTTACTCTCTGAATATTCTACTGAATGGGAGAGCGGTGATGACGACTCATCTGATGGTGATTAGTAGGTTTAAGAATTTTTTTAATGTAATTATTATTCTTAATTTATTGTGTGTTGTAGTTGCTTATAATTCATGCCTTAGTATATAAGTTATTTAATATTATATTTCTTTTACTTATACACCTTGTTATTGTAAATAATTGATATATAGATACTGTTATTGTACTAATTTATTTTAAAAGAAATAATATTTTGTAAATTAATAAATGTGGGTACTTTTTTTCCTAGAAATTTCTTTGTAAACAAACATGATTGTGCTTTTCACACATAATGGGTAGGTAGACGTATGTAGCTAATTAAAGAACAATTAGCGACAATAGTGAACAAATGAGACACATTAGTAAACCACTTCCGTCTTGCAGCTACATATTTCGATTAATACACATACAGTACACATTTTTCAACTTTTTTTTTCTTAAAATAGCTTAAGATACCTGGATTATACATAAACAATGGACATAAGTGAAGAAATAATATTGTCCCGCTAGCTTGTACTAGTCGAGGCACTGTGCGACGGCTCGGTCATTTCGAGGTTATGACTGTTTACTAGAAGTATAGGGCTTTCATGAACTTCAACAACCACCTATAGAGGAACTACTATATAGCGGAAAATTTAAATTTGTTATATATATATATATATATATATATATATATATATATATATATATTATATATATATATAAAACGTAGGCTCAAAAGTTTTTGGTCTAGCTACTTAACACATATTTCTTTTGCAAAATCCGACTTAATTCATTAACATAGTCTCCTTCAAGAGCGATACAATCAACGCTCTTCTAACATTTCTATGCCTTTTTTGTAGAAGGATTTGTCTTTGTCTTCAAAATAGGCCTCAGTTTCGGCAATAACTTCTTCATTGGAGCCAAATGTCTTTCCCGCGAGCATTTTTTTGAGGTCTGCGAATAGATAATAATCGCTGAGGCCAAGTCTGGAGAACACGGTGAATGAGGAAGCAATTCGAATTTCAATTCATTCAATTTTGCCATCGTATATATATATATATATATATATATATATATATATATATATATATATATATATATATATATATACGTACATGCATTAAATTTTTAATAGTTATTAACTAAGCAAGTATTTAAAAGTTTGTTATAAAGTTATGTTTGTTGATCAAACGAGAAAATTATTAGCATGAAGTACCTCGTAAAGCCAGGTAAACCCTGTAGTACTTGTTTTGTTTATTATTAGTTATACATTCCAAACTTACAATTTATCGTGAAAAATTGACTTATACATATTTATGATTAAATCCATTCATATACTTAATAAATTGATTACTACTACATATACAGGAACTTTTTAAAGTTAGAATTTTTCTTTTTATTGGGTACTAGTATTTACTTAATTAATTAAGGGGATATATTTGGGTCGAAAAATTCGATTTTTGGATTTTTACATTTTCTTGTAGTATGATATCTTAAGAAAATTTTCTGTAAGTTTCATCGGTTAAAAACTGACGAAGTTATAGCAGTTTAAAAGAAGTGCCGTGGCGTAGAGTTTTTAGAGCAGGTAGCGAGCAGCTGCTATCGTGTCAGCCTTCGCCGACCTTAATTCGATTTTAATGTATTTTAAACTTTTTCTTTTATAATATAATACAAAGAGATTCTTTAACTGCTCTTCTCAGAAGGGACCAGGCATTCACATCTGCTATTCTAAGGTTCTATATTCGAAACTAGGAGTTTGTTCAGTACCGTTGTACAGTTGACTCGTAGCAATTCGGTCGTAGCGGTTATTAAAGTTGAATATAATGACAGCTATGGGACTTCATTGTGGCCGAAATGCACAGCACTACGCAGCTAAAGTGGACGGAGAACGAAAAGTTAGAATGCGCCATAGACAAGAACAAATTAGTATTCTAGAAGCTCAAATAGCAGAGCTGACGAAGATTCAGCATATGGCCCTGGAGTCGATGATTCATTTAGAGATAAGAATTTATTTTTATATTACTGTTTTTAACCTGTTTTCAAACCTAACTGTTTAAATGCGTTTTTCCTAAAACTATTTTTCTTGAAAACCGCTTGGCGGTGTGCCTGATATCTCAAGAACCACAGCACCGATTTTGATGAAATTTAATACATATTTTCTCTATAAAACGCGGTAAAGTTCACAGACAAGATTGATTCTCTAGTAAACTAAGTTCTATAGAAATTTTGATTTCAGATAATCCAGCTTCCAGTAATCGTGCACCCAGCATTTCTCCTTTAAAAAAAAGGGGGCGCAGGGTAACGAGTGTAGCGCCGCCATTTTTTTTAAATTAAAATTTCACAAACTATATTTTAAGCTATGTATTATTATATAAAATAAAAACCTGATTTATATAACGAATCGTTTCGTAAAAAAAATCCTAAAAAAACGCTTTTTTTTTCGGCCCCATTACTAGGAATACACCCTTAACTTTACTTTCTTATGGAGCATGACATTCAGTAGTTTATCTTTAACAATTTTGTCAAAAATTTCGAAAAAATAGCAATACGGGCCGGGCGCCCAGTAATACTCCAAGAAATACACACAGGCAATCTTATAATTAAGAAAGGAAGGAAAATCGTATTATTTAATTCAAAATACATTAGGTTGCTCGGCAAAGTTGAAAAGTATTGTTATAAAATGGAAGGAAAAAAACCAAGGGTGCGAAAAGAAAAGCAAATACTAGTGACGATGCGATGACAACAAGATGTACTGTAATTATGCCATATGCGACATTTACAAAAATCAAAAAAGAATTAAATTTACAGTACAAGAATACTTCGTGGACAACAAATTAGTAGCAAAAAGCGTAAGAAAAAAACCGTTATTACAAAAGTCACGTAAAAGCAAGGTTAAGGTTTGCGAAAGAACACGAATAGTTTCCCATAAAAAAAACTGTAACATACTATGACAAGAAGTAAATTTGTGTTATTTACAGTCTGTCAAGTAAGAACGTGACCGCTAGTATTCTTGAAAAAATGTGTTTCGAGAACATTTTTTGCCAACAATGTATTCTTTGGTTTGCTAACAACGGCACAATTACCTTAGTAAGTTGTCCAATCGCCTCCTGCATCAATAATCGCCTGGCATCTTCGAGGCATGCTGTCGACGATTTTCTGCATACTCTGCAAATTTTTCAATCTCGCGAGACAACTGAATCAAAGTCCTCAGAGTCTTTCTTCTGAGCTCTCTTTACAAGGGACCAAATGTTTCCAATAGGGTTGGCGTCCGGCGATTGTGAGGGCCATTGTAGCATCTTATCATGGGCCCAAGCGAGCCGCTTCGCGACGTGATTTTCGCCCAGCAAAGGTTTCTTCAACGTGCTTCGGAATTTGATATCATGAGCACGAAGATGTTGTCCAATGGTCTCATGGGACACATTCAACCCGATTTTCTTAATTTTGCCGCTCCCAAGTCCGGTGAAAACAAAAAACATGATTGGAGTGCCTTTGCCTAACCAGCCACGTTTTGGCAAGTCGTCGACATTTTTTTTTTTCGCCTCGTTAAAATGATTTACCCACTTCTTTACAAACGGTATCGACTTTTTAATATATTTAGCGGCCGCAGAATGTATCATTTTAAGCCCCTTTAGTTGGGAGCAAAGAAAGACTGCCACAAACCGACGCTCAAAGTTCGGAATTTACTGATACTTTTATTAAAATGCGTCGTTTTTGTTGAATCGATGAATTATCGTGGACACGTTTTTACTTGAGAGACTGTAGTTCTACAGGGCGTTAGAACTGGCAGAGTTAAGTAGAACAGAAGAGACAATATAATGGCTTAGTTTTGTTTTACGGCGTACGGTATAGGACTTATTTTAAAGGTCGATAGTATAACACTTGATGCTGGAGATGAAATTACAAATTAATAAAAAAAATATTCAAGAATTTAAATCTGACAAACGGGTAGAACAAACACTGTCGATTATTTTCAGTTTTCTTAGGATATTTGGTTGACAAAACAAAACATTTGACACGTGTGCACCGTTTACAACTCGGCCGATTCTTTTACTACAAAGCACATTATTGTTTCTAAACAAATAATTTATCAAATCAAACTAGCAGTAATGTATGAAAGCATGCGTGTAAACGAATACAATGTTTATTTTGTTGTCAATCAGGTGCTCTACATAAAAATCTTATCGGTAAACCAATATTTATTACTACTTAAAATCATAGATTTATTGGTTGTTACCGATATTGTTGATTCGGAGTGATTTCTATGATTTGTAGACTCTTATCGATAATTACATTTTACTATATTTTTATTTATTAAAATGAGATATCATACAGATATGACACACTAGAGGAAATCGAAAATATAATGTAATTAATCTATCTAGTCATCAATTTTCAATGAACACAATCCTCCTTTTCCTTTATTTTAGGTCAAATTTTGGATGCCTTTGACAGAGGGCATAAGCACCGATCGTAGGTTTCTGCTAGTAACCCAAATCAACTCATGTGTTACAAAAATCGGATGTGAGCGATAGACAGACCGAAGTGGTCTCCTAAGGGTTCCATACGGAACACTAAAAATAGATACAGTAATATAAAAGTAAAACCTCGTAACATCTTCCCCTACTAAAGCTCTACCGTGAAAATGTAACGATCAAAATTTATTTTATCCTTTAAAACTTAAGATGCCAAAAAATCTCTTTTGGTGTCGTAATTAATAGTATGAGAGAGTTTAAAAAAAAAACAATAATTCTGAAACTATCAAGCGACAAAAATTTCACGTTCCATTGGCAATCAAAAAATAATGCAAAAGTGGAATGCGTTCGAGAATCTCGACCAGTCAATACGCGCACCATTAAGTATCCAAGACCTTAGCAGGCAAGAAATGGTAACAATCCCGGAAACGGCATACCGAGCATTAATCAATAATTTTTTGGCTCGCTTAGAAGAGTGCCGCAGACGTAACGCTTCACATTTAAATGGATTTGGAAATCATTTTCCAAGGGCTATATATATAGTTCGACAAGCAATAAAAGTTTTTCCATTTATCAATTTGTTTTTTACTAAAAATATTTTATGGGATACCGTTTACAAAAATCTGACATATGGTCTGTCAAGTAAGAACGTGTCCATTTTTGGTAGATGTGATTCTAGCGATTCAACAAAAAATCGGCAGAGGGAACCTTTGTCTACGACACATTTTAGTAAAACTATTATTCGATTCCGAACTTTCATCGAAATTACGAAAAATCTAAAATGAATCACTTGTTTGCGCGTCGGCGTTGGTTCAAGAGAGCCTTTCTTTGTACTCATCCAAAGGGGCCTAAAATGACACATTCCGCGGCAGCTTAATATATTAAAAAGTCGGTATCATTTGTGCAGAAGTGGGTAAATCATTTTAACGAGACCAAAAATAATCGACGACTCGCCAAAACGTGGCTCGGTAGGCAAAGTCACTCCGAAACTCGAAAAAACGAATCGTGCCTTTGTTTTCACGGGACCGAAAATTGACGCTGCATCAAGAAGCAATAAAATTTAAAAAATCGGCTTTGAATGGGTCTCATGAGACCATTCGACAACATCTTCGTGCTCATGATGGCAAATTCCGAAGCATGTTGAAGAAAGCTTTGCTGGGCGAAAATCACATCGCGAAGCGGCTTGCTTGGGTCCACGATAAGATACTAGAGTGACCCTCACATCGCCGAACGCCAATCCTATTGAAAACGTTTGGTCCCCTGAGGAGAGTAAGCTCAGAGGAAAGACTCCGAGGACTGACTCACTTGTCAGAAAATCTCGTCGACAGCATGCCTCGAAGAAGCCAGGCGATTATTGATGCAGGAGGCGATTGGACAACTTACTAAGGTAATTGCGCAGTTGTTAGCACACCAAAGAATACATTGATGACAAAAAATTTTCTCAAAACATATTTTTTCAAGAAAACGAACGGTCACGATCTTACTTAACAAATTGTACTAATTCGATTGTTAGTCTGAGTTACGTGACATGTACGGGTTTTGTATCTAACATGTTATTAAGTAGGGCCTTGATTGGCTGGAACATCGAAGAACGGTTGGCGACTTGAGTCTGTTCTATAACTATTTTCATGGAAAGTGTTCGAAGAATGTAGCCCGCTTAATTCCTCCCAGAGTGGTGCATGTAAGAAATACACGTCGCGCTGATACTTCACATCCGTATGAGGTTCAGTTTGTTACTTCCCGTACAACGCTTTTCAAGCGTGGAGAACATCATACCTTTGGAATAATTTGCCCAGGGCTGTGTTTCCCACCGAGTACAATTTACAACGATTCAAGAACAACGTGAATCGCGCACACATGCCGCTCCTGGAGCGCTTTAGGGACTTCCCTGTAGCACGTGTGCTAGACCCTTAAAAAAACTCTTATTTGTATTATTTAAAAAATAATGTCCAAAACCCCTGTCCCCCCACCCTATCTTTCTGGAATATTCTTTAAATAGTTTAGATTGGGCGCAAATTATGACGAGTGCATTTCATGTAATAATTTATCTGATATATGGGGGGAAAATCGAAAGTGAAAAAAAAAATTGATCAGGTCATCGAGTGGGGTGTCAAATGAAAGGTTGTGAAACCACTAGTTCAAAAATATATGTCATCTAACATGTTATTAAGTAGGGTAAAAATGAACTATAATAAATTTACCATTAATAATTTGGGGTTTAAGAAATTAAAGCGAAAAAGTAGAAAAGCGCCCGAAGAGAGAAGTGCTTGGTTACTTACATTACGCTTAGTGGTCTAACTATTTACCATCTTCTTCCTGTGGCGTCTTCTCTATCGAAGAGTGGCGATAACTACAACAAAATCCTCTCTATTCTCAGCTGTTCTTATTAGGATTGCTAGATCCATGCTTGTCCAATTCCTAATATTTTTGATCTGCCTGGGCTTCGTTACCCTTCCATTTTGCCTTTGATGATAAGATGTAGTAACTGGAATTTACTGTTTCTGAGTATATGTCCAAAGTATGAACTCTTAATTTTACAGTATTTAGAAGTTCACGTTTTCAATTAACTTTATTTAGAATGGATTCATTGGTTACGTGTTCAGTCCAAGAAATTCTTAACATTCGACGGAACATCTCCATTTCAAAGGCATTAATCTTTCTCATAGTCGTAAGTTTCATGGTTCACGACCCCATGCGGCAGCGTGTATTCCGTGTCAATTTTCTATTACAGAGAAATCGTTTCATTCTAGAGAATGACACTCCAGACATACTCTATCCTCGCTCTTGCTTCTACGTCTGGATCCAAATTTCAGGTAATCCAGCATCCTAGATATTTCAATTTGTTAACTTGCATATTATTTATCGTTACGTTCATCTGATTGTGACCTGATCTAGGGACTGCCCTAACTTTAGTTTTATGAACATTGATATTTAATCCATATTCATTTCCTGTTTGTCGTACCTGGATCATAGCTTAAAATTTAAAAACAAAACAAACAAATATTGCGAAAAAAATGAGATCATGAACGGAAGACTCATCTTAAAACTTAATTAAATTATTATTCGTATAAATATTTACTATGTAACAATTATTCGATTAACATAAAATTGTTTTATTTACCTTGGGGAGAACCAATAGCCAGCATATTAAAAACTAACAGTCATTAGACTGTTACTAATTAGGAACACAAATTGTAATTGATTATTATTTACTTAAATTAAAAAACTAGTTGTAGTGTATCTCTGATGTTATTACCTCTGGAAAAATTGTTTTTGTTTGCTATTTGTCAACCATAAAAATAACTATAAATAATATCAAAACACAGCATATTGTTATATTTTAAGTTGTTGGTAGAGTACCTAAACCCTCTTTTTAGTGTTCCGTACGGAACACTTATAGGATCACTTCGGTGTCTCTCGGTCAGTCTCTCACATCTGATTTTCTCAGACATAGAAGGTTGAAATTTTACAAAAATGGCCCAATCAGAACTTTGCGCACACCTTCACTATCAACGCCGGTGTGCCCCAAGGCTCCATACTGTCTCCTACTCTCTTTCTCATTTACATTAGCGATCTGCTGGAAAAGACCAGGAATCCAATCTACAGCTTTGCAGATGACAATACGCTTATCTCTTCATTCACTCACGCCTACTCAGGCGAATATCTGCAGACAGCAGGAGATCGTTCAACTTAACAAAGACCTGGAAAAAATTCTATCTTGGGGTGACAGTTACCATGTGGAATTTAACGCTAGAAAAACCCAGGCGGCAGTTTTTTCTAAAAAAGTTAACGTTGCTGAACCCGACATAGTCATTTCGGGGCACTCCATTCCCCTAGCATCGTCACTCAATTTATTGGGCGTTAATTTAGAAGCAAATATGTCCTGGCATGCATGAACATGTTGCAGGCATAGCAAGGAGAGCTTCTCAAAAGTTGGGAATATTATTTGGAACCAGAACACTCCACAACAACTGTTAATTCTTTACAAAGCTCAAGTTCGACCAACTACGGAATACTGCTCGCATGTTTGTTGCTCCGCTTCTAAACACACACTGCAATTGTTGGACACTGTTCAGAGATGAACTATTCATCTGATTGGAGACCCGGAACTGACCGGCGGCCTTGATTGGCTGCAGCATCGAAGAACGGTTGGCGACTTGAGTCTGTTCTATAACTATTTTCATGGAAAGTGTTCGAAGGATGTAGCCCGCTTAATTCCTCCCAGAGTGGTGCATGTAGGAAATACACGTCGCGCTGATACTTCACATCCGTATGAGGTTCAGTTTGTTACTCCCCGTACGCTTTTCAAGCAGTCTTTTATATGGAGAACATCATCCCTTTGAAATAATTTGCCCAGGGCTGTGTTTCCCACCGGGTACAATTTACAACGATTCAAGAACAACGTGAATCGCGCACACATGCCGCTCCTGGAGCGCTTTAGAGACTTCCCTGTAGCACGTGTGCTAGACCCATAAAAAAAAACTCTTCTTTGTATTATTTAAAAAAACCGGTCAAGTGCAAGTTGAACTTGCGCAATTAGTGTTCCGTACGTTGATTGCTTTTACAATAAAAAAATTTGTTACAGATGTATAAAATGATCAGTGACTTCACAAAACACACCCCAAATGAGTTTTCAACAAAGTTTGTTTCCAATCTTTACTGAAATCTGATGACCTTGAAATTTTTGTTTTTTTTAAATATCAGAAAAATTATTACAGGTAATACACTCGTGATAATTTTCGTTCAATCTACACCCTGTGGAGAATATTCCGGAATTTTTTCAAAATTTTTTGATAAGTACTTTTCGAGATAAGGCCCGGGACAGCGATTTTTCGCGATTTTTTAAAAATAATACAAAGAAAAGTGCGCGCAAGTATTACATTATATATACATTTTTTACTCGTGTTTTCACAAGCTTTCATTTGACACCACACTCGATGACCTAGTAAAAAAAAATTTTTTTTCACTTCCGATTTCACCCCCCAAAACTAACCCCTTAAGTCAAAATTTAACTCTCAAAACTACATGGCTCTGATGAGGCCATCAATTCCTATATTATTACCAAATTTCAACTTTCTATGTCAAATAGTTTCGGAGAAAATCGGGTGTGACAGACAGACAGACAGACAGACACCGAAGTGATCTTATAAGTGTTCCGTACGGAACACTAAAAATAATGTCCAAAACCCCTGTCCCCCCACCCTATCTCGGAAAGCACTAATCAGAAAATTTTGAAAAAGTTCTGGAATATTCTTTAAACAGTTTAGATTGGGCGCAAATTATGACGAGTGCATTTGGTTTAATAATTTATCTGATATATGGTGGGGAAATCGAAAGTGAAAAAAAAATTGATCAGGTCATCGAGTGAGGTGTCAAATGAAAGGTTGTGAAACCACTAGTTCAAAAATATACGTCATGTAATACTTGCGCACGACGATTTTTTTTGAAGAAATGGCCAAAAATCGACGTCCCCCCCTTATTTCGAAAAGTACTGATCAAAATTTTTTTTAAAAATTCTAGAATCTCATCTTTGATCACTTTATAACTCTGTAATAAAAATTTATATAACCCTAGAAATACCGGAATATAAGTCTAATAAACCACATCTTGAAACTCTTCCTTAAAATAATCCACCAAAGAGTACATAAAAAAATAGATGAACGTACTGGACAAACACAGTTCGGCTTTAGGAACGGACTAGAAACGAGGGACGCACTATTCTCCATCCGCGTTCTGATTGAGAGATGTAGGGATGCTTCATAGATTTCCAAAAAGTCTTTGATATAGTACATCATGAGAAAATGATGGAAATGCTACAATCGTGCAATACTAATGACAAAGACTTACAAATAATATCGAGTTTATACTGAAACAAGACTGCCAAAATAAAAGTTGAGAATCGCATGTCCAAAAAAATAAAAATAAAGAAAAGGGTACGTCAGGGTTGTACTTTGTCACCCCTGTTATTCAATGTCTATTGGGAGGAAATCTTCAATAAAGCACTTTCTGATAAAAAAGATAGAATTACAATTAATAGTGTGTGCGTGTATGTGTAAATAATCTCCGTTACGCTGATGATACTATCACTCTAGAAGACAGTGAAGAAGGCCTACAGAGACTAATGAGTGGAATTGTTGGTGCATGTGACGAATATGGAATGAAACGGAATACGAACAAAACAAAGACAATGGTAGTCAGTAAGAATACTAATACAAACATAAATATTAAAGTACATGAACAAACACTCGAAAGAGTAACAAAAATAACGTACTTAGAAAGCGTCATTAGTGAAGATTGGGATAATTGAAACACGGTCAAGAACTGAAAAAGTACGAAGTTCCTTTAATAAAACGCGCAGCATACTCTGTAACTGCCGACTAAACTTAAAAACAAGAACAAGAGTGCTAAGATGCTACGTATTCTCAGTCATGTTATACGGTATAGAAGCTGCAACAATCACAGAGACAATACTACAAAGAATGCAGCCATTCGAGATGTGATGCTATCGCCGAATGCTGCGTGTTCTTTGGACAGCGCATACCACAAACGTGGAAATACTTGATCGGATGGGGAAAGAAGGAGAGTTGATTCCAGCTGTTAAAGAAAGAAAAAGGCCTTACTTTGGCCATATTATGAGAAGCCAAAAGTATGAGCTCCTGCAACTTATAATTGAAGGAAAAATAATCGGTAAGCGAGGACCAGGAAGGCGCCGCAACTCCTGGTTGAAAAACTTACGACAATGGACAAACATGACATTCACTGAACTCTTTAGAGTGGCAATAGATAAAATCAGACGGGTAAATGTGATCGCCAACGTCCTTAGAAGATAAGGCACACTAAGAATACAAATTTTTATTTTAAAGGCAATTACAATACGAAACACTAATTGCGCAAGTCCAACTTGCACTTGACAGGTTTTTTATTTATTTCTTCTACTACGCAAATGTTTAGCCTTTGATATAAATGCTACCTTAAAAAATGCGGAATAATGATTTTCTTTCCCTAATCAGCAAATAACGATAAGAAATGTCAAGTTAATAAATCGAGGGCCTTGTTGAGGAAGCCTTTGCAGAATTTAGGTACCACAGTTAAACAGACCTTGTAACTCTATATCATAGAAATTCCCACTTTACAACTACAACTATCGATCCAGTAATGAACGTAAGTTTTTAAAATTAATTAAAAGTTGATTTTAAGGTGGGTCAGTGATAAAGATAACGGATTTAACAAAAAATTAAATAGAACAGATTACGTAATAGATCAACTAAAACCAATTGAATGTCAGAATTCTTTGATCAATACATAACATAGCCTTATTTACTGTAACAATAATTATACCATTGTTTTGTGATGATCAGCAACCAATTTTCAAAGAAATATTGGCTAGCCCAAAAAAAAGTTAGATTTTGTTTTCAATTCGAAACATAAAGATACTTGTAAGACGAGCTTTACGAGGGAAGATCAATAAGTCTGGTAAATGTCTTCGAAATGGCGGCATGACTGTCGGTAAGCGTGATTCTTGTAACGGTTGTGTTCAGAGCTTCAAACAGAAGTAACGCGCGGTTGTTTGTTGGCAGCTATCGTAAGCGATCGGTGTTACACGTTTCGTAGAAATGAATAAAACATTTTTATTTAAAAATGTGGACTGCGGCCCAGGTATAAACTGTATTGAAGGGAGTCTTGGGGACTCTGCACCAGCACTTAAGATCATTTATTACTGGATAAATGAAATGAATCGTGATCGTGCGGGCATTGCAGATGTTGCACGTTCAGCAAGTCCAATTGAGATTTCTTCTGAAGAAATCGTTAATAAAATTAATGATATCGTGATGGAAGATCGTCGCGTTAAGTTTAGTGAGATTACTGAGATAGTCGGCATCTCATATGAATGGGTACATAATATCCTGCATAAAGTTCTAAAAATAAAAACGCGAAGTGCGCGTTAGGTGCGGCCTTTGATAATCGTAGACCAAAAACACACGAGAAAGGACATTTCAAAATCGTGTTTGGAGAAGTTGCAGCGTAATCTGAAGAACTTTTGGCGTCGTTTTGTGACTGTAGATGAAACCTAGATCCACCATAATACCCTGGAGACAAAACGGAAGTCAAAAAAATGGGTCGGCAATGGTGAAAGTGTACTGAAAAAACGAAAACAGTTTTATCGGCTGGAAAAGTGATGGCGTCCGTTCTTTGATTAACTATTTGGAAAAGGATAGGCCCGTGACTGACTCTTCTTACAACGTTAATATACCATTTGCATAATGAGTCCAAGCAAAAGCAGAAGCCATCAAAACAAACGCGCAAAAAAGTACTTCTTCACCATGCACCTGCTCACAACACATCGGGCGTTGCAACGACAAAGATGCGCAACCTGGGCTTCGAAATAGTTCCCCACCTACTCTATTCCCCAGATTTGGTCCCACGTTATTTTTTTTTCTTTTCTATCCCTAAAAATTGGAATTGTATAATTGAGTTGTCCGTTACTTTGTGACAATACATTTTAAATTTCTAAATGAAATGAAACGAATTAGTTTACTGTCACTGTCACTTATTTTTTTATTTATCTGCTACTACAGTTTCGTAGGTAGGTACGAAACTGCAGTAGCAGGTAAATAAAAAATAAGTGATAAGTGACAAAGTAATTCGTTTCATTTCATTTAGAAACTTAAAAATTGGCTTGTGGCAAGAAAACTGAGGAAAGAATAAAAAAAATAGATTGGAATCTCGCTAGACCAAATGTATTGAGCTCAATGGAGATTATGCTGAGAAATAAATTTTGGTTTTTGCAAAAAAATGTTATATACCTTGCTTTTAGAAGACTTTTCAATCTATTCTCGTTTCAGGCATTGTATTCTATAATGGCCTTGCCTATATACATATGTATAAATTATTGTTGTAAATTAAAAACAACTCTTATATTTTCAATATGCATAATTATTTGTATTTTGCTCCTAATAGATACATGTAACCTAATTAACAAGACTTTGAATTTGCGCCCGCTTGTATTGGTGTCAAGTTATATAATCTCTAATATATAGGAGTCTAATTAAAGATGCAGGGGTATTTTTAAGTTATCTACCTAGCCTTGAAAGTGACGTCACCCAAAAACAATTACTTGTTTATCAAATCACTACTAAATACTTTGACAAAATTTTGTACGTCTTGCAAAATGAGTAAAAATAATTTGGACCATTGGGCGGTGATGAAGTTATTCATAAGAGAATGCGCCGCGCCGGGTGAACGGGATTGATGGTACATCTTATTTTCAAGTAAGATTATGTTCCAAACCCTTGCAATGGGACCGAAACTGAATTCAAGATGACTCGAAATCAGATGCAAAAATTGAAGAAACCATCGGGCCTGATGAGGATTTGCTGCTGTCAGATCAACGAAAGAAGATCCTAGTACTAGCTAAAGAACCTGAAGTATCCGAAACTATACTTTTCAGTTGTGCACGAAGATTTATCCTTACAACCGAGTAGAATCTGACGAGAAAAGGAAGTTCTCAAGAAGATTTTGTCGCTTTAGAGAACGATGGTTTGGGAGTTTTTTTAAAAACTGCCATAGGTGACGAGATGTGGGTATTCTATCCTCTCACAAAGCAGGAGTCGATACAATGGGTCTATATACGGGATCTTCGCATACAAACAAAGTAAACAGTTGTCCCCTGAAAAGTTGATGGCGACCGGAGAGTTTTAGGAACGAACAATCTAAAACCTAAAACATACCATTAGAGGAAACCACTGGAATCCATGGAGAACTAAAACTTTGCTATTATACGACAACTGCAGGATCCACAATGCCTGCACGGTCATTACCGAAAGCTGTGGATTCTCCATACAGTGCAGATTTAGCGCCTTGAGATTTCTTTTTATTTAAACTTTGGAAAACAGATCTCGGACTCAAAATTTTTCTCAGATGAAGAGTTGAAAGCCGCTGTAACATCGTTTTGTGAGGTGTAAACAACAAAGAAATGTGCGACTTGGAACCGCTGAACTTACAGTAATAGTAGAGACAGTAGGGATACGGAAAAATATTTACTTTTTTTAACTGTGTAATTTTTCCTTCATAGGTAGGTAGATAACTTTAAAAAGATCCTCGTATCTCCAAATAAGGACTAAGCAATTTTCTTGGAAAAATGTTACTATTCAATAGGTGTAAGTAACGTAATGCAACGAGCAACTTTCTACGAGGTGTGGTTACAAAATAACCAGACTGATCTTGTTATGCCGATAATATTGGTGCTGCACTACCTATTCCGTTATTTTAATGGCCTTGCAGTTTCCAGTTTGGCTGCAGCACTAGTTTAAACCTGTTCGTGTATTTGCTCTGCATCAGAAAAGTCTCAGTGTTGAGCAACAAGTTAATGTAAAGTTTCTCGTTAAACTTGAAAAGTCTGGTACAGAAATATCGAGTGGGGTGTCAAGTGAAAACATGAGTTGAGAAATATATATGATGTAATACTTGCGCACACTTTTCTTTGTATTATTTCTCAAAAGTGACCAAAAATCGTTGCCCCCCACCCTATTTAAAAAATTACTGATCTAAGAATTTTGAAAAAATTCTATAATAGTCTTCATAAAATGTAAACTGAGTGAAAATTATCACGAGTATATTGCGTTTGATAATTTATCTGGTAAAAAAAAAAACTAGGAAAACTATGTCTCTTGACAATATGGTGAAGGTCTTGCTAATATACTTTTCAGTACATTACTCCTCGCGTGTTGATCCTGTACCGATATAAAAGAATTTTATTTTATTTGTTTATAATTAAACAAATATTTAGGCAGTAAATATTTGTTTTACACTTTTATTACTAGATTCTAGATTGATCTAGATTCATTTATTGGCTATTAGGTAGCTAAGAAGCTATAACTATTATATAGTACTGACTAAGAAAAAACGTGAATATTCATATTGGATCTTAAGATATATATATATATATATATATATATATATATATATATATATATATATATATATATTTTTATATACCAGGTGTACAAGTATGAAATGCGGATTTCAGGCAACAGATGGTGCACCAATGCAGTTTGTGCTATAAAGATTTGACACTGCGCCATTTTATTGTGTCATCAACAAGTGTCAGACGCGCACGAATGATAAATTGGAAAAGTGTGTGTGTATAGTGTTGTTGTGTTCAATATGTCGAAATTTATATCGAACAAAGAGCATTCGCGGACAGCATTAATTTTTTGTTTTCATTTCAAGAAAACTGCTGTTGAATCATATCCATTACTTCGAGAAGCTTATGGTGAACATGCTCCATCGCAAGATACGTGTGAATGATGGTCTCGGCGTTTCAAAAGTGGTGACTTCGATGTAGCAGACAAGGAACGTGGAAAACCGCCAAAAAAATACGAAGATGTGGAATTACAAGCATTGTTGGACGAAGATGATTCGCAAACACAAAAACAACTCGCCGAGCAATTGGTCGTTAATCAACAAGCTGTTTCCAATCGGCTAAGAGAGATGGGAAAGATTCAGAAGACCGGTAGATGGGTACCACATGAGTTGAACGACAGGCAAATGGAAAAGCGCAAAAACACGTGTGACATTTTGCTCGCTCGGTACAAAAGAAAGTCGTTTTTGCATTGTATAGTTACAGGGGATGAAACGTGGATTTATTTTGAGAATCTCAAACGCAAAAAATCATGGGTAGATTCAGGCGCACCATCCACACACTCTGTGTTTGGTGGGGGACCAGAGGGGCGTGGTCTATTATGAGCTGTTAAAACCTGGGGGCAACGGTTAATACTAAATGTTACCAACAACAATTGACCGATTTGAACCGTTCGCTGCTTGAAAAAAGGCCAGAATACCGAAAGAGGCAACACAAAGTCATTTTTCTTCATGACAATGCTCCATCACATACCGCAAAACCAGTTCGCGACACGTTGGAAGCACTCAGCTGGGAAGTTCTACATCATGCAGCTTACTCACCAGACTTGGCTCCTTCCAGTTACCACTTGTTTGCATCGATGGGTCACGCACTTGCTGAGCAGCGCTTTGGTTCGTACGAAGATGTGAAAAAATGGCTCGATGAATGGTTCGCAGCAAAAGGGGAAGATTTTTACTGGCGTGGTATTCACAAATTGCCCGAAAGATGGGAAAAATGTATAACTAGCGATGGAGCATACTTTGAATAAAGTACTTTTTATCATTCTTCCGAATTTAACATGTTTTTTTAGAAAAAAAATCCGCATTTCATACTTCTACACCTGGTATATATATATATATATATATATATATATATATATATATATATATATATATATATGTCAGGGATCTAATTAACTTAGCCTAGGTAGGGATTTTATATTATTTTTAAAAGCAATCATAGTACAGAAGATTAATTCCGCAAGTTCAATTTGCACTTGGCAGGTTTTTTTTTTTATTGTGACATAACACTATTGTATGACTATACTTATCCTTTAAAATATTAAGTTGAAATCTTGGATTAAATTAACCATTCTTCAGTGCGAGGAAATCAATTAATTATTTACTTTAGAACTTAAGCAAGTGTCTGAAAAGGAAGTACTGGGCAAAACATTTTACATATTTTTCTTAAACCTAATATAAGTATTATATAATTTAAATAAACGTTTAGATGAATAGAGCAATCAAGTTGATATTTATAAGCCTTTCACAACTCACAGTATGTACCAAATATGAAATTGCCAAACTGTTACGCCACTGGAATTAGCTGGTGATTTGAGTAAATAGTATGTTAATTCTGCTGCCTGAGTAATATTTAAAAGTTTGCCCACTCGAAATAACAATATTAAAATTTCGAGATAAATTTTCTTCTACAAACAGTTTTGGAATGTAATTTATTGACCAGTACCACAGATGGTAACCAGATAAAGTCAATTATTACATTTCATCATTGGATTTCTTGTAGGATTTCTATGGAACTTTATTTTGGAAAAATTATTATTTATATCCGTTAGTTTGTTCACAAGAATTGTATTTATTTCAGTTGAATGGTAATCGATAGAATATTTTCTGAATACATAGAAAATAATTAAAAAGAACTAAAAAACCCATTAAACGTAATTGATACGACTGATACTTATTATTATTGTGAAAACGGCGTTATAATAACAACCAGTCACTTTCCGTTTTGTTCAAATAAATCATAAAACTTGAACAGCCAGATTCACTAATAGAAATCAGGCCTAATTTTAAATTTTAGTACTTCTACGGATTAAAAACTTAAACTTCTTTTTATTAAATTTTTGTACATTTTAGGTTCGTTCAGGCTAGTTAGGTTCTGAATTTTTTTTTTTCTAATCTGACCGAATTTCTGTTTCCAACTACAAACAAGATATTTGATACATTCTTTAAACATATATTGTATTTTGGGGAATTAGTCATCTGAAATAAAGATGATTATTACACTTTGTTTTTACATTTATTCAATTGCATCATACACACATCTGCCGTGTGTTTTTGGTAACTTCTTGTGGTTATGTAATGTTTATTTCTAGACAGTCACAACACTCCTAAATTTCAGAAAAATTATGAAACTTAGGGCATTTTTTTATAGTAACTTAAGGAACTTCTCATCCTAGTTAGTGCAGTAAAAAGAGTATTTGAAATTGCACAGTTTAAATGCAGCAATATTATGATTTTATCCTCTGTGGGGTATCACCAGGCGTATTGTCCTGAGTTTTGGACCTCGAAAAACTTGTGCTATTTTGTTTATAAACAACTGAAATTTTCAAAACACTTTTTTGAGCTTAAAATGCGAATAACTGCGGTTATATATGTCGGATCGAAACAAAAAAAAGCAAACTCCTCGTAATGAAATTTCCATCAAATCCTCGTTAATTTTAAGTTGCTCAAATATGTACATAACCTCGAGGAGGTGACCGATAAAAAAATGTTCTTTATATAAAAAAAATAACCGGTCAAGCGCAAGTTGGACTTTTTTTATATACCAGATAAATTATTAAAGGTAACGCACACTTGATAATTTTCGTTCAATTTACACCCTGAAGAGAATATTCCAGAATTTTTTTTTAAATTTTATTGATCAGAACTTTTCGAGATAATGTGGGAGGACAGCGATTTTTCGCCCTTTTTCAAAAATAATACAAAAAGAATTGTGTGCAAGTATTACATTACATTATATACATTTTTGAACTCGTCTTTTTACAAGCTTTCATTTGACGCTTCACTCGATGACCAGGTAAAAAATAAAATGTTTCACTTCCGATTGCACCCCCAAAACTAACTCCTTAAGTCAAAATTTAACTTTTAAAACTACACAGCTCTGATAAGGCCATCAATTCTTATATTTGTGCCCAATATCAACTCTCTATGTCAAATAGCTTCTGAGAAACTCGGGTGTGACAGACAGACGGACACTGAAGTGATCTTATAAGTGTTCTGTACGGAACACTAATATGGGATAGTGTAATGTAGAAATTATAACACTGGAGTATATTATTGTATTATAGGGGATACACCTCGTCATCTGGGCCAACAAATTGGATTTTTGGATCTTTACATTTTCTTTTATGATATCTTAAGAATATTTTTTGTAGTTTCATAAAAATCGGTCAAAAATTGACGAAGTTATAGCAGTTTAAAATAAGTGTCGGTACGTAGAGATTTCGGAGCAGGTAGCAAACAGCTGTTCTCAGGAGAGCCATCGCCGACCTTAACTCGATTTTAATGTATTTTAAACTTTTTCTTTTATAATATAATACAAAGAGAATTAATTGTCCTTAGAAGGAATAAGGCAATCACACCTGCTATTCTAAGGTTTTATATTGGAAACTTGGAGTTTGTTCAGTACCGTTGTACAGTTCACTCGTAACAATTCAGTCGTACCAGTTATTAAAGTTAATATTTCAATTGGCTTGACCCGGACGAGCAACAACTGCTACAAAGTACAAAAGAACCTGGAATGCGTCATAGACAAGAACAAATTAGTATTCTAGAAGCTGAAATAGCTGATAAAGATTTGGCATATGGCCCTGGAGTCGATCATTCATTTAGAGGTAAGAATTTATTTTTGTATTACTGTTTTTTAACTTTTTTTTCAAACTTAAAACTACAGACGCGTTTTTCTGGAACCTACTTTTTATGGAAAACTGCTTGGCGGTCTGCAAGATATCTCAAGAATCACTAAACCGGTTTTAATGAAATTTGATACATATTTTCCATTCCATTTTTAATCAGCAAAAATGTAAAACGTCAACGCCATTTTTTCGCTTAGTTGTTTAAACCAATGCCATTTGATGAATATTTTTTTTATCCTTCGTTCAAAGACAAGACTGATCCTCTAATAAACTCATCTCTGTGGAAATTTTGATTTCAGATGATCCAGCTGGCAGTAATTGTGCACACTACAATGCTCCTTAAAAAAAAGGTGTGCCCAGGGGGAACGGGTGTCGCGCCGCCATTTTTTTTAATAAAAATTTCACAAATTGTCTCTTAAGCTATGTATTATTATATAAAATAAAAACCTAATGTATACAATGAATAGTTTCGCAAAAATAATCCTAAAAAAAGGCTCCAGGACTAGATACATCTATCCCCTTAAGAAAAATTGAAAAAAAAATCATTTCTTAATATGTATATTTCTTACATTTTTTAAAATAAACTACTTTACCAGGTGTACAAGTATGAAATGCGAATTTCAGACAACAGATGGTGCACCAATGCAGTTTGTGCTATAAAGATTTGACACACTTGTGTCATCAACAAGTATCAGACGCGCACGAGTGATAAATTGGAAAAGTGTTCCATCGCAAGATACGTCTGAACGATGGTTTCACGTTTCAAAAGTAGTGACTTCGATGTTGTAGACAAGGAACCTGGAAAATCGCCAAAAAATACGAAGATGTGGAATTGCAAGCACTGTTGGACGAAGATGATTCGCAAACACAAAAACAACTCGCCGAGCAATTGGGCGTTAGTCAACAAGCTGTTTCCAATCGGCTACGAGAGATGGGAAAGATTCAGAAGACCGGTAGATGGATACCACATGAGTTGAACGACAGGCAAATGGAAAAGAGCAAAAACGCGTGTGACATTTTGCTCGCTCGGTACAAAAGGAAGTCGTTTTTGCATCCTATAGTTACAGGGGATGAAAAGTGGATTTATTTTGAGAATCCCAAGCGAAAAAATCATGGGGGGGGGACCCAAGCGCACCATCCACATCGATCGCAAGACTGAATTGCTTTGGCAGAAAGACGATACTCTGAGTTAGGTGGGACCAGAGGGGCGTGGTCTATTATGAGCTGTTAAAACCTGGGGGAAAAACGGTTAATACTAAACATTACCAACAACAATTGACCAATTTGAACCGTTCGCTGCTTGAAAAAAGGCCAGAATACCGAAAGAGGCAACACAAAGTCATTTTTCTTCATGACAATGCTCCATCACATACGGCAAAACCAGTTCGCGCCAGGTTGGAAGCACTCAGCTGGGAAGTTCTACCCCATGCGGCTTTCTCACCAGACTTGGCTCCTTCCGATTACCACTTGTTTGCATCGATGGGTCACGCACTTGCTGAGCAGCGCTTTGGTTCATATGAAGATGTGAAAAAATGGCTCGATGAATGGTTCGCAGCAAAAGGGGAAGATTTTTACTGGCATCGTATTCACAAATTGCCCGAAAGATGGGAAAAATGTATAACAAGCGATGGAGCATACTTTGAATAAAGTACTTTTTATCATTCTTCAGAATTTAACATGTTTTTTTAGGAAAAAAATCCGCATTTCATACTTGTACACCTGGTATACTATCGGGTGTGTGAATTAATTTTGACGGGAAAAATATCGCTTTATTGTAAAAAAATGGTTACAAATTGATTATTCAAAGTGTGCTAGCCACTAATTTCTCCCATCTTATGAATATCACGTTGAAAGAACGACTTAACTTTTGAGGCTAGCCACGAATCGACCGATTTTTTGGTGTCCTCATAAGAATGGAAGAGCTGTTCAAACAGGCCGTGCATCATCGATCAGAACAAGAAATAATCAGAAGGAGCAATGTCTGGCGAGTACGGCGGGTGAGGTAGAACATCCTATCCAAGCGCTTCTAGCGTTTTCTTGATGGGTTTTGCAACTTGTGGTTGAGCACTGTCATGTTGAAAAATTCTTTGTCGTGTGTTTTGGCATATTGCGGTCATTTTTCCTTCAACGCCGGCTGAATTGCATTAATTGTTG
The DNA here is from genome assembly GCA_019049505.1 of Pachyrhynchus sulphureomaculatus. Classification (NCBI taxonomy): domain Eukaryota; kingdom Metazoa; phylum Arthropoda; class Insecta; order Coleoptera; family Curculionidae; genus Pachyrhynchus; species Pachyrhynchus sulphureomaculatus. The sequence continues at coordinate 45,267,417 of CM032452.1, forward strand.
TCGGTAACGTTCTCCAGTAATAGTTCCATTGGATTGGAGCAGCTCATATATACTACACCCAGCTGATCCTACCAGATATACACCATAAGCTTGGAGCCATGGATATTTAGCTTTGGCGAAGATGTTGATGGTTCACCCGGGTTTCAGGCATGATTTTTTGCGTTTTAAATTATCGTGGCCTATCCATTTTTCATCACCGGTTACGATACGAGGCAAAAAACCTTTCCGATTGTGCCCTGCGTTGAAGCAGTTGGTCACACGTGAAAAATCGCCTTTCAACGTCTCTCGGTTTCAATTCGTACGGCACCCAATTTCCTTGCTTTTGAATCATTCCCAGTGAATGTAAGCGCTTGGAAATGGTTGTGCGATCAACTATTAATGATTCTGCAGATTCTTTTTCCATTTGGCATGAGTCTTCATCGAGTAATGCCTCCAATTCTACATCTTTAAACTTTTTCGGCTGGCCTAGACATCCTTTGTCTTCCATGTCGAGACCACCACTTTTAAAGCATCGAAACCAGTACTCACATATTTTTATCGATGGAATATAATCACCATAGGTTTCCGACAGCAGCGCTTTTCTTCGAATTAAACAAGGAAAGTAACGCTTCCCGCAAATGGTGTTTTGTTGGCACGTAATTCGATATATTCAACGTTCAAAAAAATATATTTTTTACACTTCGGAAAAATAACATATACTAAAAAATAAAGTCTACTGATGGTGTTCCACCATGAATACAGAAACAGTATGCCCTGATGCGATATAATACAAGTTACGCCTTCTCTTAGAAATCCCTCAAAATTAATTCACACTCCTTATAAGTATATTAAAACGAGGCATTTTTTTAAATGGATCACGATTTTTGTTAGTAACTGTTTCATGCCAATATATATAAATGATTAGTTGAGTAAAAAATTACACACTGATTATATCACCGGTCATTTAAAGAGAATAATTAATTCAAGTTAACTACATGACATAAAACATGAACTCATAAAGAGATCATATGAGTACGGATATAAAACTTGACATGACATGTTATGAAATGTGCGATTCAGTGGCGGCACAGGTCATGCATTCGCAACACAATTAAACTCAAGATTTCACTTTTATTGCTGAATTCATATTGAAGTTATTTCTTTGTTATACTACCTTTAAGTAAGAACGCAATTTAAAACTTCTTACTTCACTGTCTACACTGTGTTCCACGTGTGCGACTGTGGCGTGTGTGACGCGAATGGCAGGACTAAAATGACAATGTGATAAAGTCAATTTTTTTTTTAATATTCTTAATCTAGTTCACTCTAACGATACTAGTAGAACGACAAAATCAAAACAACACATTTTAATGTGTTGTTTTAGCACTGTCTCCTTAGCGTTGGTGTCGCTCGCAGCAGCATCCTAAACCCCTTACTTCCCTATGCAGTTTTATAGGAGTGCCGACAATTGCAAATTGCTGAGGAGTAAATATTACTAATCAGAGCTTTAATGTTCTGATTATTTTTTCATGTTTTCACAGAAAGAAAAATTGCCGACAGCAAGTCAAATTGCTGGGAGGCACGTGCTGCCTCTGGCTCCGTTAAGCCAAACATTTTTACTTTCTTTGTTAAGGCAAGCAGGTTCTTAAAAAACTTGCCTTCCGATTTAGAAAATCATCGCCTGGAAAAGGAGGCGAAAAAAGTGAAAACAAGAGCTTCATAAGTTTGACATCACATTGGCTAACTGAAGATTTTGAACCCCAACATTTTATACTTAATATAAAATATAGGCTAAAAAGTTTTTGGTCTAGCTACTTTTTTTTGCAAAATTCGACTTTTTTCATCAATATAGTCTCCTTCAAGAGCGATACAATCAGTCCAATGCTGTTCTAACATTTCTAAACCTTTCTTGTAGAAGAATTTTGTCTTTGCCTTCCAAATAGGCCTCCAGTTTCGGCGATAACTTCTCCATTGGAGCCAAATCTCTTTCCTGCGAATAGATAATAATAGTCGCTGGGGACCAAATCTGGAGAATACGGTAGATGAGGAAGCAATTCAAACTTCAATTCATGCAATTTTACCATCGTAACCATTGACTTGTGACACGGCGCATTGTCTTGATGAAAGAGCACTTTTTTTCTTACTCATTTGAGGCCATTTCCTTGCGATTTCTGCCTTCAAATCACCAATAACTTTATATAGTATTCGTTATTGATGGTTTTCCCCTTCTCAGCAGAGTCGCTGGAAATTATTCCATGAGCATCCCAAAATACAGAGGCCAAAACGTTCCCAGCCGACTGTTGTGTTTTTGGTCGCTTTGGGCGGCTTTCACCGACTGCTGTCCACTCAGCTGACTGCCGATTTGATTCCGGTGTGTAGTTGTGGATCCATGTTTCATCCATTGCCATATATCGCATGAAAAAAATCCTTTTTATTGCGCTTAAACAGGTCCAAACAGCGCACAGAATCATCAACACGTTGTTGTTTTTGGTTCACTGTGAGCAAACGCGGTACCCATTTCAAACAGAGCTTTCTCATGCCCAAATGTTCATGCAAAATTTGACCTACACGTTCTTTCGACATGTTTAGGATGTCAGCTATCTCATGCAATTTCACTTTACGCTCATCCAAAACAATTTTGTATATTTTTTTGATGTTTTCCGGTGTAACCACCTCATATGGGCATGCAGCATCATTTGTATCTGTACGACCACGTTTAAATTCAGCATACCAGTAAATGATGAGAGATTTTCCATGGGCAAAGTCCCCGTACCACTTATCAAGCCATTCCTTTGCTTAAACTGTATTTTTTCCCATCAAAAACAGTGTTTAATCAACACACCAAATTCTATTCTTTCCATTGTTTTGAAAATATCAAAAGTAGCGTCACTAAAACCACTGTAACTTGTAAACTAATCATCGAAAAGCCATAAAATTTTAACACGTACCGTTTGAAGATTGGTACTTCCTAAAAATCATAAGGATTTTTTGAAAAGGACGACATCTATGTGTCGGACCAAAATTTTTCAGCCTACGTGTTATGTTTTTTAAATTTATTTATTATTATCGGTCAAGATTCTTAAGCCTGTGAAATGAATTTTATATCCCAGTTTATCCACGTGGCCCATCTGTGAGTATTCTAAGAAATTATCATCTTAAAATACATTGTAACCTGGTCCCCACAGAGGTATAGAACAGGAAATGCCTTCCGAAACATAGAAATACTGCTTTGATGTCGGTATATCCACTTGAAAATTTTATTTAACTGAGGGAAACAGAAATAACGCATTTAATATTTAAATTAGGTACCTTAATTTTAACAGATTTTTGTCACTCGTGATATTTAACTTAATGTCTACGATATTATTATTAGCTAAGGGAAAATAAACAGCCCTTAAATTAACTATCATAAAATTTGACCCGTATGGTATGCTAGCTACCCCAAACGATTAAAAATCACTTAAGGGGCTGCATTAACGAGGGACAGGACTAACTTTAGCCTTAATTCACAATAATAATTCAATTGTTACTCAAGTAAATACCCGCTTAATGTGTCTCTAAAGACTGGATAACCAGTGTTGCCAAATTCATTTATTTTCATTTTTCTTAATGGCATATACCTAGTCATGAAGCCGAAAAAAGACAGGGGATGTATTTAATAGAATGGTTAATAAAATCAAGAGGTGTATAGCTATATTTTTTAGGAGTACTATACCCCGGGAAACAAGAACCTCCAATTTAGAGAACACCCTGTCTATGGTCTAATAATTTAGTATTTAGACAGATTTAGTTCATTTAGTTGGAAATCTTATTGAATATTTTGATGTGTGTGACATACATTTACCTAAACTAAAATAAATATTTAGATAACTAATTTAACAATATGTATTTAATAAAAATATGCATAAAATAAATATTTTACAGGAATATCATTACATGCAGTTAGTATGTTCCATAACTTAATGTCAAGGTACCATTGTTTGCGACTATTACATTTTCATTCACGATCTATTATACATATACATAGGTATTATCTATTTTCTATTCTGTTTGATGACTCATGTTAAGGATTGTCCAAAATGTTAGTCAATATTATTTTAATACAAAGTTTCCAAAAAAAGACATGTTAATTTTTTGTGATTCATTAATATAAATTACTGAGATGAAACAAGTCAAAAATTTAACACATGTTTTGAAGAAAAAAAAATGGAGATATTAATACACAACAAGTAAAAATATAGTTAATTTCCAATTTATTTGAAAAATAATTAAACATCTTCTTTTTAAAGTGCCTGATCGGTTCGAATGTTGGCGGTAGTATTTGTTGAGAACCAATTTCGCAGATTGTTTATCTGTGTCCCCCCTTTTTCCAAATACCTTTCCTTGGAGTATTTGCTGTAGTAATCCATAACTGTGGAAATTTCGCATAATTTCATGGTACCTAGATATGAATATTGTGGAGTTCTTTGTATTTGTTAATTGTTAACCATCAACAAGGTAGCAGGAACCGGAGGTTTACCATGTACTTTGTTTTGCTGATATTAAGTTCGAGGCCGTATCGATTACTGACTTCGTTTATTTTTGTCATAAGATGTTGTAGACCCCCGAATTTAATTTATTCGCTCCCCATTAAGCAGTATTCCTTCATCAGCCTCTTCCAGTGCCTCTCTAAAGATTTGCTCAGAGTATATATTAAACAATAGTGGAGACAAAACACAACCCTGCCTTACTACGCTCTCCTTCTGCTTTAATAAATGTTATCTGGTTCCAGTAGAGGTTGCCAATAATCCGCAGATCTTTTCAATCTAGCCCAAGGACTATCAGAATTTCGACCATTTTGTGATGTTGGACTCTATCAAAGGTCTTTTGGTAGTTGATTAGGCACATATATACGTCACCCTTAACATCTCTACATCGCTGAATCAAAACCTGCATAGAAAACAAGGCCTCTCTGGTTCCCATGGCATCACGAAAACCGAACTGTGTAATTGACATGTTTTCTTCACATAACTTGTATATTCTTCTGTAACTGATTTTCAGAAATGTTTTTAAAAGATGAGGCAAATTGTTCGATATTCTCCGCATTTTTTAGCGCCTGCATTTTTGGGAATGGTTATAAACTCAGACTTTACTAGGATTCTGCCTAAATCATAGATTTTATTGTAGATCACGGTCCCCCCATCCCCATCTAAGAGCTTAAGAAACTCTCCATGGAATTTATTGGGACCGGTGGCTTTTTCCATTTTTTCGTTGATTTATTGCAATGCTCACTTCATCGGTGGTAATACAGGGCCGAAACAAGTCTATTGAGCATTGTGGCTGATCTAGTTTTGCATCAGAAAATAACTCGGTAATATAGTAACATAGTAACAACTTATTAGCGTCGAAGAGTTATTCCGAGTCGCACGGAATAGGGATGAATATGCCAGAGTGATAGCCAACGTCAGGAGGAGCTGATATGGCATATATAAGAAGAACAACTTATTAGAAATTAGTTCCCTTTTTAAATGTGGTATGCACAAATATACATAACTTGTAGTTTACTGTGTATATACTCTTCTATCTTACACAAACTCTTCTGAACCGCATTATTCAATATTAATTTTATTAAAAGCAGACCACGAACTTTAGTTTTACTAATCGAGCACGACAAAGATGGAAGATGTTAAAGATATTCAACCGGTACCTACAAGAAGTGATACGGCAAGTTGTTGGTCGACTAACCTTTTTACTTTGGGTCCAGTATAGGGCAAGATGACGAGGATTTGACCCCGATTTAAGTTACTTCAAGTTGGGTTTACAAAAAATACGAAATTGATGTTGATACACTTCATATTAGTCTATTAATAGTGTTCAAATTTTAAAGTATGAAAATATAATAAATAATCTCAAAAACTGAACAAAATTCTTCTTTCGAAAATTATTTATTCGACTTTCTCTCCCTTAAACCCTCTGGGGACGTATATTTCGTCCTATGACGACTCCTCAGCCCAGCTTGGGTCAAAGGAGAGCATCAGCGCTATATCGTCATAATCGCGCAATATAAGTTACGTTCCTATCCATTTTCTAAGCGACTAATAACTTTATGGAGCACTACTCGCCACGTCGGTCATTTCCTCGCCTGTTGACTTTTCTTGCAAGACATTTCCTTTTAATTGTTCCAGGGAGCGAGGATTATCACTGTAAAATTTAATTTTGAGATATTCCAACAAGAAAAAACCAATCGGCAGCAAATCAGGGCTACGAAGAGACCAATTTATTTCATCTCTTTTTTAAATTAATTTATTCGGAAAAATTTCTCGAATAACTAGTAAAGATGCGTTTTAACGGGGTGCAATATCGTCCTATCCTGGTAAAACCAGGTTCTCTGGTTATAACTACGAAAATTTTGTAAAATAGCTAGAAAAGGTTCTCACGAAATGAAACCTCAATGCAATTTACGTTTGCGTGGCTTCGTGATGTACTTAAACGTCATGCTCAAAATTTACTGGAGTTCAACTACTTTCTGCGTTCACGCGAAGGGCCCCACAAATTTAAACTTTTAGATGTACCTTGACAATTTATAATTCATAATTTCCAAGCTCTTTCAAATTTATATAAAACAGCTTTGGATATTTTTGTTTAAAGATATTTGCATTTTTAAATTTTCTTTTAGCATGATATCTTAAGAATATTTTCTGTAAGTTTCATAAGAATCTGTTAAAAATTGAAGAATTAAAAAAGAAGTGCCATTGCAGGTAGCTCTCGGGTCAGCCTTTGCCGGCCTTAACTCGATTGTAATGTATTTTACTTTTCCTTTTATAAAATAATACAAAGAGATTCCTTCTTCGACGGGACAAGGCATTCACATCTGCTATTCTAAGGTTCTATATTCGAAACTGGGAGTTCGTTCACACTGTCATGACTCAGTAGAAGCTACGAAGGAGGCTATTTGGTCATCTTATTGTCATTACAACTCGAATGATGTACGTGTGGCAACGTGCGTATGTACAATCGGAAGATTGTGAAAATTATATCGATTTTTTCCACGATTATTGCCATTGCCACCTGTTGTTCTTGAAGCTATAAAACCAATTTACGGGAACTTGAGTAAAAAAAATTATTAGAGCGATATCTCGGCAGATGTACTCAAAATAATAACGAAAGTTATAATCAAATTGTTTAGAAGGTTAGCCCAAAGAACCTTACTCCTGACAACACAACAAAGTTGTTGAAAAGGCCACTTAGCATAGCAACAGACATTTTTAATGACTGGACAATGGCTTTGTTAAATACAATGACAGCTATGGGAGTTCATTATGGCCGAATTCACATGACTACGCGGCTAAAGTGGACGGAGAACGAGTTGACCTGGCCGAGTGACAATTGCTACAAAGTACAAAAGAACCTAGAATGGATCATAGACAAGAACATATTAGTATTCTAGAAGTTCAAATAGCTGATCATGATTCAGCCCTGGAGTCGATGATGCATTTACAGGTAAAAATTTATTTTTGTATTTTTTTTTTACCTGATTTTTTCTCGAAACTACTTTTTCTTGAAAAACCGCTTGGCGGTGTGCAAAATGTCTCAAACACCACTAAACAGATTTTGATAAAATTCGGGACATATTTTCTCTATAAATATTGCTTATCTTCAAAGGAATTTTTATTTTATCAAAAACTTTATTTTTAATTAGTAAAAATATAAAACGCGGTTACGTCATTTTTTCGCTTTTTTGTTTAAACCAATGCCATTTGATGATTTTTTTTTTAAATCCTTCGTTCAAAGACAAGATTGATCCTCTAGTAAACCAATTTCTTTGGAAATTTTGATTTCAGATGATCCAGGTCCCAGTAATCGTGCATATCGCAATGCTCCTTAAAAAAGGGGGGTGGCAGAGGAAAGCGTGTTAAAGTTGTATTTTAATGTAAAGGCCAGGGTGGCCTTCCTTCAAATGAGGACCTAATTCACTTTGAATAATCTGAGTCTGCAACTGAAAGTTAGAATGTTGCGATGCTATGTCTTCTCTGTTCTACTTTACGGATTCGAATCGTGGACGATCAATGAAGCAGTAATGAGGAGAATAATGCCTTCGAAAAGTGACTATACCGACATATCATGAAAATTTCCTGGTCACTTGTAACTAATAAGGCCTGCTCAGGAGAATGGGAAAAGGTCTGGAACTGACCTGGACGCTGAAAAAGCGCAAATTGGAATACCTTGGACACGTCATGAGGCACGACCCGTATAGACTATTGTAACTGATACTTCAAGGCAAAAAGAGGGCCAGGCAGAAGACGTTACTCCTGCATGAAAAACCTAAAAGACTCGTTTGGTCTCATTTCGATACAGCTTTTTCGTATTGCTGCTAATAAAGTTAGAATAGCTTTGTTAATGGCTAATGTTCGAAACGGATGAAGTACTATTAGAAGAAGAAGATAATAATACATAGCTTAAAATACAATTTGTGGAATTTTAATTTAAAAAAAAGGCGTCGCTGCACGGATTCCCCCGCGACCCCTTTCTTTTAAGCAGCATTGCGGGGTGCACGATTACTGGGAGCTTGATCACTGGTTTAAACAAAAAAAAAAGCAAAAAAAAAATGACGTTACCACGTTTTACACTTTTGCTAATTAAAAATAAACTTCTTAATAAAATCAAGATGCCTTCTTTCAAAGACAAGGTTGATCCTTTAGTAACTTAATTTTTTTTGAATTTCAGATGATCCGGCTCCTTAAAAAAAGGCGGTGGCAGGGGAAAGGTATAGCGCCGCCATTTTTTTTGTTTTTAATTAAAATATCACAAATTGTATTTTAATGTCTTATTATATAAAATAATGAATAGTTTTACTAAAAAAATATAAAATAACCTTCCCAAATCTTTTTGTCCTCATTCTCCCCTACATACATCGTCCCTTTAAAAACATCGTGACGAATGTGGATGCACTCAGGTATATAAAACCTCGGTAAATCATACACAATAACACCTGAATCACCTGAAAAATATTCACTCAACAAGTGATATCTACCTGTTACGAGAAGGGTCGCGGTCAAAGAAGGAATTCCCATAGAAAATTATTTAATCGTTGGTCGACAGCGCACGAAAGCATGAAGTAAAATCCGGTTAAGGGCCATAAAGTGGGATTAAATTTAAAATAAAAAAGATCAAAAATGTTGTTAATTATTCCAAGAAGTAGCAGTATTCATTAAAAAATTATGTTATTATTGCTCTTAAGACCATGTAATTTTAGAAAATAAAACAGTGGGCAGCTGAGGGCGGCAGAATCATCCTTGGGCGACTAGGAATAACAGAGTTGATGAAGCACGACATAATATATAGTATGTAGAATTTGACAGATGTGCTAATAAAATAGGCGCCGTCATTTCACTGTACAGTCTATCTAACACAACTCTTTAGTTTATGGTTGTAGAGAGTTATAGTTTACAACCCACTTAGAGGCTGTGCCTTAATATATAAAAGAATAAAACTGAGGAAATCCGGGGAAGAGGAAGAAATCACAGAGTGCTAAATCAAGTAACTACGGCGCGCCGAGTGATTCAACACGCAAACTTGGTTTTTGCTCGAATACTGTCTTACAATCGCCGAACGATGAAATTGTCGATCAATTTAGCAAAACTCTCGGTTAAAATGTTGAGCACAGTTGATTTTGGAATTCATAAATCATCTTTAATCATGTAGTTCTCGTTATCCCCGCCTTTATATTTAATAAAATTTGTTATTAATTATTAGCCAAATAAATTATCGCCGTTGTCATACACAAAAAATGCAAGAAATGTAAACAATATGTCATGCACGTAAACACCCTAAATTAGACAAAATGAAGTCGGCGCAAGTCTTGCACTTAACAAGAAACTTATAAATATACATGGCGATAATGAATCACAAATGATTAATTATGAGAGTATCTGTAGCTTGTATTGTTTGTTATATGACTCCAAAATTCAATATGCAGAAATCAATATATATATATATATATATATATATATATATATATATATATATATATATATATATATATATATATATATATATAGTGGCGTGCAAAAGTTTCCGGCCAGTGACATTTCGTACTCTAACTTATTAAAAAAAAAAAGACTAATGATTTTCAATCATTTTGAGATGTGAGTATGAGATATAGGAAAGAAAATAATATAGTAAAAGAATATTATTTATGTTTGTGAATATTTTTATTATTATTATTCTTATATTTATATGTGCAAAAGTTTCCGGCCACATAATATACGTTGACGCAGTAGGACGTTCAAAGACGTATTTACGAATAATAGCGCGTTGAATGTTCACATTTAGTTCAAAAAAGGTCATGGGAGCATAAACATGGCTGGGCATATGCAAATCCAAATTCGTGAGAGTAATAAAATTTTCAAAAGAAGGAAAACCTTCTCGAGAGATTGCTCGATTATTATTGATAAAATCAACCGTGAACGTATTATTGTAAAATATGGTTTAAAAGATCGTCCGCGTAGTGGAAGACCAAGAAAAAAAACGTCTAAAAAAGTAGATCGTATCATTAAACGCAAATCAACTGCGGATGTCAAGAAAACTGCTGCCGAAATTGCATGCGAGTTAAAGGATGAAAACTTAGCTAATGTTAGTCGTAGTACTGTGACACGAGTACTACATGATGTGGGACTTTTTGCCGTATAGGTATTAAAAAACTATTAATCAGTAAAAAGAATAAGAAAGCGCGATTACAATTTGCCAAAGATCACTTAAATTGGACAATCAAAGATTGTAAAAAAGTAGCTTTCTCAGACGAATCTAAATTTAATCTTTTTGGAAACGATCGCGATGGTAGACAACATGTACGACGTCCTATTGGTACGAGAAATGATGTTCGGTACCAAATTCCTACTGTAAAACACGGTGGAGGAAGTGTGATGGTTTGGGGAATTTTCTCTGCACAAGGTGTCGGTCCATTGATCAACGGAAATATGAACGCTGATATTTACACGGACATTTTAGAAAACAATTTGTTATCATATGCTGAAGAAACGTTGCCGCAGAATTGGATATTTCGGTAAGATAATGACCCCAAACATACATCCAAGTTGTTAAAACAGTGGTTTTCTGCTTCAAATGTGAAAATTTTAAGCTGGCCATCTCAATCACCGGACTTGAACCCAATAGAACACTTATGGGAAAACGCTAGATCGTCAAGTTCGAAAGCATACATATTCAAATAAAACCGCATTATTCAAATCATTGAAGGAAGAATGGGATAAAATTTCACCTGCTTGTATTAATCAATCCACATCGTTGAGTCAATGCGTTGTGCGGCTATTATCGCTGCAAAGGGTATGGTTACAAAATATTAACATAAAAATATAATTTAAGTCTATTATAGAGCATATGGACTAATAATTTTTCTCGTAGTACAAAGTGGCCAGAAACTTTTGTACATATAAATATAAGAATAATAATAATAAATATATTCACAAACATAAGTAATATTCTTTTACTATATTATTTTGTTTCCTATATCTCATACTCACATCTCATAATGATGAAAAATCATTAGTCTTTTTTTTTTAATAAATTAAAGAGTACGAAATGTCACTGGCCGGAAACTTTTGCACGCCACTGTATATATATATATATATATATATATATATATATATATATATATATATATATATATATACATATATATATATATATATTCTTTGCATTTAGAAAAAATCACAGCTTAGCTGTCATAAAGAAAATTTTAATACATCCGCATATACCCCAGATGTTACACCGTCAAACTACCATTTGCTTAGGTCTGTGTTAAGTTAGTTTCAAAAGAGGCCTGTGGAAAGCTCTGGTCACAATTTTTTGCCCAGAAAGCGTGATGGGATTATTGTACTGCCAAAAAAATGCCAAAAGGTCATTGAACAAAATGGCACATATTTGGTTCAATAAAGTTCTTTCAAAATACAAAAAACAATTGTCTCAATTTTGACTTCAAAAGCCTCAGTACTTATTGGGCCACAAGTAAATAAAAATAAATAAGGGAGTGCGACTTGACTCGATCTTAAAATTTTGCTCAGTTTGGTGGGTTTACGCATTATATTTGTGTATTTAGTATAACTATATTGTTTACGTTTCTTTTTCGTTCAGAGCGACAACGACGAAGATTTCTTTGGTTCTTTAATATATAATTTCTTTTATACGCAGATTGGTACTAATTTAGGATATTATCTGTACTTTTTTACGAAGTCAGTTTAATTTAAAAAATTTTTAATAATACTTTAATACAATTTAGGGAAAAAACTGCTAAAGAGAAAGGGTTTATTCGAAACCTTGATATATGACGATCAACATACTACACTTATGCACCAATGTTATTAAAGTTATTAAAAAAAAATGAATGACAAATTATTCCTGCTTTATCGGTAAGAACAGATTTTCTATTGTTTTTCCCAACGAAAATTCAGGTTATGAAAGATTTTCCATAATTTCCATTTTTTAAATCTGGTCTCTGATTTCTTGCAAAACTTTATGTAAAACTTAACAAAAAAAACCGGTCAAGTGCAAGTTAAACTTGCGCAATTAGTGTTCCGTACGTTGATTGCTTTTAAAAATAAAAAAATTTTGTTACAGAGGTATAAAATGATCAGTGACTTCACAAAACACACACCAAATGAGTTTTCAACAAAGTTTGTTTCCAATCTTTACTGAAATCTGATGACCTTGAAATTTTTGTTTTTTTATATACCATATAAATTATTGAAGGTAATGCACTCGTGATAATTTTCGTTCAATCTACACCCCGTGGAGAATATTCCAGAATTTTTTCGAAATTTTTGATAAGTACTTTTCGAGATAAGGCCCGGACAGCGATTTTTCGTGAATTTTTAAAAATAATACAAAGAAAAGTGCGCGCAAGTATAATATTATTATATATATATATATATATATATATATATATATATATATATATTTGACTCGTGTTTTCACAAGCTTTCATTTGACACCACACTCGATGACCTAGTAAAAAAAATTTTTTTTCACTTCCGACTTCACCCCCCAAAACTAACCCCTTAAGTCAAAATTTAATTCTCAAAACTACATGGCTCTGATGAGGCCATCAATTCCTATATTATTACCAAATTTCACCTTTCTATGTCAAATAGTTTCGGAGAAAATCGGGTGTGACAGACAGACAGACAGACACCGAAGTGATGAACACTAAAAATGGTGTATTTTTCTTCTTATTGTGTTTTTAACGTCTTCATCGACCTCTAAGGGCTCCTTACCTCTAGGATTCTGAGGTTCGTTGTAAGGACCGCGTTTTCTTTCTTTTAGAAATCTATAAATAGTTGCTGATCCAACTCTCGTCATGTTGGCACAGGTTTCCACAATTTCACGAACTTGGCTGTTGATGCATGCACTAGGGCATCGTGGACGTTAAGTATCATGGTTTTTTCTCGCAGGGAAAATGCTGATTTACAGACTTCGCAAAGTTTGACCGGGGCAAAACTGAAAGTTGAAGCCATCGCTGTTCTGATTTGAACTAAGCATTATAGGTTTTTGCTTTATTTTTATACTTACACAAAATGTTTTTTGATTGCATACTTAGGTATTTGGGCACCTACTTACCGATAAGTACTTTGGTTAATTATATTAATTAATAATTTTATTGTACCTATTATCATTAGGCTTTATAACACTGTAGATTTCTAATTCTTAAGAATTGTTAATTGTACTCGTTTAGACCTTTTTCATACAAATAAGATTTTTAGTTTCATCATTTACTCATTAAAATAAACTTTGAAATGCGTTGATTTATGTAGCTTATCGTAAAGTTTAGAAGGCATGTAATAAAATATTTTTTAGCAAAAAGGTCGCACTGTTGTATAGGGATAGAAAATAAAGATGATTAAAACTAAAAATGCAAATAATTGGTAAAGAAATTTCGGACGCTTATGGTTTATGACTTTTTAATGTTTATAACGCATGTTATGTGCTATCAACTCCAAACAAACGGACTTTAGAAGTTTTGTTTTCTTGATGTTCATCTCAAGTCCAATTTTCTATGAAGCTTGATTAAGTTTTTCTATCATGATTTTGAGTTCTTCTAGATCTTCGCTAATCGCTAATCGAATCGCAAGTGACGTAAATATATGCCATCGATTTTAATTCCCATCTCTTCCCACCCAAGACTTTTAAATACATCCTCCAAAGCCACGGTAAACAATATTGGTGAAATTGTGTAGCCCTGCCTAACACTATTTGTATTTCAAAAAAAATATTTCCCTACAGTAGCGATTTTACTGCGTGTGACCAGTAATTTTCGCCAATATTCTATGGCAGGTATTTTTAAAAGACTTGTCAAATAAGTTTTAAACTTATTAGCTAAAAATAAAATATTTTATAAGTTCTTCGCATTACAGCATACCACAGATAATAAATAAAGTGATATCATACTTCCACTTCAGTATTAAAAGTAAACATTTTTTCACATTCTTTTAATTTCAGAACACCTTGATATGCGTCTTACGTATATCCTTATAATAGTCTAAACAATCAAGAGAAAAAAATACGCCAAGTGCAAGTCGGACTTGCGCAATTAGTCTTCCGTAAGGTGACTGCTTTTAAAATAAAAAAAAAATTGTTAGGGAGGTATAAAATGATCAATGACTTTACAACATACACCAAATGCATTTTCACCAAAGTTTATTTCCGATTTTTGTTGATAACTGACGACCTTCAATTTTTTTTATATATGAAATTATAAAAGGTAATGCACTCGTGAAACTTTTTATTCAATCTAAACTTTATTGAGAATATTCCAGAATTTTCTCAAAATTTTTTGATCACTCCTTTTCGAGATAAGGGAGGGGCAGCGATTTTTGGCAATTTTTTAAAAATAATACAAAGAAAAGTGTGCGCAAGTATTACATCTATAATATATATAAAATGCAACGTCTCTCTGTCTGTCTGTCCGTTAGTGCGCCTATCACTAAAGAACCACTTATCCGATTTACGTACTTTTTTTTTTAAAACATACATATGTTCTCTGGCCAGGTTATAGGCTATATTTTATTACGATAGGTAGCATAAGGAATGAGCAGTGACGTAAAATAGTGAATGATGTCGGAAATAAGTTTGCCGCTAGCGCGTGCCTTTGCAGTACACAGCCTAAACCATCAAATATGGAACAATATTATGTAGCAAAGAATATCTGTAATGTATAATCTATAATATATATAAAATGCAATGTCTGTCTGTCTGTCCATTAGTGCGTTTATCACGCGGGAACCACTTATCCGATTTACCTGTCTTTCTTTAAATTCATACATATATTCTTTGGCCATGTTATATAATAATAATAATAATAATATCTATATCTATAATATATATAAAATGCAATGTTTGTCTGTCTGTCTGGCCGTTAATGCGCTTATCCCGCGAGAACCACTTATCCGATTTACGTGATTTTTTAAATTCATACATATGTTCTCTGACCAGGTTATAGGTATATATTTTATTACATCTATAATAAATATAAAATGCAACGTATCTCTGTCTGTCCGTTAGTGCGCTTATCACTGGAGAACCACTTATCCGATTTTCGTACTTTTTTTTTAAAACATACATATGTTCTCCGGCCAGGTTATAGGCTATATTTTATTACGATAGGTAGCCTAAGGAATGAGCAGTGACAATAATAGTAAATGAAGTCGGACAAAGTTTGCCGCTAGCGCGTTCTCTTGCAATACACAGTCCAAACCATTAAATATGGAACAATATTATGTAGCAGAGAATATCTATAATATATATAAAATGCAATGTCTCTCTGTCCGTCTGTCTGTCTGTCTGGCAGTCCGTTAGTGTGCTTATCACTGGAGAACCACTTATCCGATTTACGTGCTTTTTTCTTAAACATTCGTATGTGCTCTGGCCAGGTTATAGGATATATTTTATTAGGTGACATAAGGAATAAGCAGTGACGATAATAGTGAATCAAGTCGCAGAAAAGTTTGCCGCTAGCGCAATACACTCCCTAAAGTATTAAATATGGAACAATATCATGTAGCAAAGAATACAATATATATAAAATGCAACGTCTCTCTGTCTGTCTGTCTGTCCGTTAGTGCGCTTATCACTGGAGAACCACTTATCCGATCTATGTGTTTTTATAAATTTATACATATGTTCTATATAATTCGATATAAGCATAGATAATGGGAGATAAGGTGAGATAATGGGAGATAAGGAGAAATAATGAGAGATAAGTCGAGATAAGCCTCGATAATGGGAGATAAGGTGAGATAATGGGAGATAAGTATAAATAATGAGAGATAAGGAGAGATAATGGGAGAAAAGCAGAGATAAGTCTAGATAATCGGAGTTATGGTGAGATAATGAGAAATAATGGGAGATAAGGAGAAATAATGGAAGATAAGTCGAGATAAGCCTAGATAATGGGAAATAAGGTGAGATAATGGGAGATAAAGAGAAATAATGGGAGATAAGATAAATAATGGGAGAAAGGAGAAATAATGGGAGATGAGCAGAGATAAGCTTAGATAATGGAAATTATGTGGAGAGAATGGGAAATAAGGACAAATATTGGGAGATAAGGAGAAATAATGGGAGATATTTTATTACGTTGGGTAACATAAGGAATAAGCAGTCACGATAGTAGTGAATCAAGACCACGCGAGCGGAGCCGCGGGCCCGGCTAGTCATATATATTTTTGAACTGGTCTTTTCACAAGCTTTCGTTTGACACCCCACTAGATGACCTGGTAAAATTTTTTTTTTCATTTCCGATTTCACCTCCCAAAACTAACCCCTTAAGTCAAAATTTAACTTTCAAAACATCACGGGTGTGACAGACGAACGGACAGACAGACAGACGGACAGATCTTATAAGTGTTCCATACGGAACACTAACAACGTAATTATTAGTTGGCTGCCATTTGAAGAGATTAAAATATCAAATTGTAAGGTGTGACAGACGGACTGACAGACAGACAGACACAGAAGTGATCCCATAAGTATCCCGTACGGAAGACTAAAAATAATAAAAACTTAATTTTAACAGTACTTGTTAACTAAAGGAAACTGATGCATTTAAATAATAATATTTATTAAATACTATACTTACGTAGGTATTGTTTCTATAATTTAATAATAATTATTATATAATAATACGAAATGAAATTTAACAAATAAGACACAACTATTAACCTAAAAGATATAAGTGTATCTCCTTATAAATAAAATAATTATGCCGACTTTCTGGTTAAACAAATTACAGCGCGTCGTCATTAAGCCATGGCCATTTTTAGAACGGAAACGGCGTGATGTCATTTTTTGAGATTTTTTCCATGTCTAACGCGATTTAGGATGCATCGCGATGGTTTTAAATATCTATCTATGTATTAAATGTTAAATTTAATCATATAATAAGCACCCATTTACATTACACTATTTAGCAATGGTTACACAATTGTAAGAATTAATAAATGGAAATTTAAAAACAATATGTCAATTTAAAATGAAATTGCAGCCGCAAATTGCCTGTATGTACATTCACAGATCGTCGAAAGGCGCGACAAGTGAGCTGTTACAATTTAAAAAATGTAAAGATATTTACCCACTACTTCCTTTGCAAATATAAGTGATAAAGTCAAAATATTTTTTTTTTCCAACCATTCTATAGTTACAGACGTATGTAAATTATTAGACTAAAGGCTACTTCCTCATCTATCCAGCAATAAACCTTTGATTTTATGCTGCTTTCTGACTTCATGTTTCAAATTCTTTTGATTTAGGGAAATTTATTAGTATTAGGGGTATTTTCTATGAAAAAATCCCTCATGTTTGTCAGACTGACAAGGTGGGAGGTGCAACAGCCGTGCTTTAGTTGTCACTGTTATCAAGTTAGTTATTAGAAACTGTTGTTTTGTTTTATGTTACAGCCATTTTTTGCCACCTTTGTTTTAGTTTATACAATTTTTTAGACATGTAGCAGTGTTATGTGCATTTTAACTTTTATAAGTTAATGTTTTAGTTTTTTAACAGCAATGGTTTATTTGTTTCTATTTTTTAGTTGTGTTTTTTCAAAAAAGTGGCAAATTCATTAGCTATGAGAAAATTAGCAGACCTATCACCTAGAAAAAGGTTTGATGTAGTGTTTGTTACAAGAGTAGTACTTATACACAAAGCATAATTGCATGTAGGCTGAATATTTTTCAAAAGTCAGTCAGTCAGTAAGATCAAAGTTTTGCTTGAAGCTGGAGAGGGTCTTGTCTCCAGCAGACTTGGAAAATGCGACCGAAAACCTAAACCGAGTAATCGAACAAATAGAAAACTTGTAGAAATGGCTAAAAGGAACAGAAGAGCAACGAGCAAAGACCTCTCTGATAATTTAAAAAGTTTCGGATTGGAAAAAATCGCCGTCCAAAGTTGGGGGGGCGACTTTGTGCAGCTGGGCTCACAGCACAAAGACCGCGAAAGAAGGTAAAGAAAACGCCTGCAATGGCTAAAAAGATACTTGTAAGGAAACAAAGACCAAGTTTGGAAATGACTGGAGCAATGTAAATAGCCTTATCGAATAAATTACAACATACATGGAATAATTTGTTATGTCTAGCCGGTGTAAAGATGTTTAGGTTATTCGCAACGCCAAAATAAAAGTTCCAGCTACCCCTTGTAAACTTAATACAGAGCTACATATGCAAAGAATGTCTTTTATTGTAGGTGGTGTTCTCCGGCGAATCAATTTTTTTCAAATGGTTAAGAATGTTCATAGTACGTACGCCGTACTTAAGATGAACCGTACCAACAGCAGTGCATTACACAAACAGTGAAGCATCCAACATTGGTTATGGTGTGGAGTTGCATGTCTGCAAAAGGCACAGGTGGGTTTTACATTGTAGAAGGTACAAAGAGCCAAAACCAGTATAAAAAAGTACCGCAAATCAGACTAATTCTGCAACTAGATTGAAATTGTGGATTCATAAAAGACGGGGCACCCTGCCACGGAGCAAAATCACTCAAATCACTTCTGGGACAAAATGGCATAGAACTTCTCCCACGAACTGGAAATAATCCTGATCAAAACCCGATTGAAAATCTTCGGGCAATTGTAACCACAAAAAATGAGTTAATATCCGAACTAATAAAAACATAGCATAGAGATGAAGTAAAATCAAACAATTACTTTAATTAATAGCATGCGCAAACGCATAGATTTATTGATTCAGAATAGGGACTAAGTATTAATAGATGTTAATATTATCAATATAAGCAAGATTTTATAAAATGATTGCCTAGATTTTTAAAATTTCTACCTTAATCTAATAATTTGAGAAGAACTTAGAGCACCCCCCCATCCGACAGCCCCACCCGTTTAAACTCTTTATATGTTTAATTATGAATAATATTGATTACAGCGCCATCACCCAGTTAAAGTTTTAATAAGTGAGATAAAGACGAGTAGAAAACAGTGGAGTAAATTGCAACCCTGCCTGCAAAAGTTACCTTACTTCACTTTCCCATTAGCTAAAACTATACTCTTTATTGGATTAGGCGCTTAATGATATTGAAAAAGGAAATGAATTAAGGAATTTTTTAAACTTTCAAACAATTTCTGACAACACTACATTTGATTCTTATCAGTCGATTCAGTCAACCAATTTTCAGGACAGGTTAGATGTGTGAACGTGTTTTAATGTAAATATGCAGGAGCTTGATTGATTTTGGTTACATTTCCACATAAATCAGCACTTTTTTCACCAATGACACGATAAATGTTGGTTATAAGGCCACTGAGTGTTTATGGTTTATTGGAGTAACGATTTAACATAACCTCAGAGATAAAAGTCCGATGGAGTTCTAACGCATGATCTTATTGGCCAGCTCACATCGGCATTTTTTCAAATTACACGGCCACCGAACTTTTCTCTTAATAAATTAATTGTGTCACGAAATGTATGGGCATGTTGCACCATCTTATTGAAACCACATGCCAGCCAGATCAAAATCATCTAATTCATGCCAAAAAAATCAGTAATCATGTTTCTGTAGCGTTCTCCATTGACAGTAACTGCACTGCCATTTTCGTTCACACTTTTTATTTATTTTTGTCCCTGCCTAAGTAGGGATTTTACCCTTTTTCGTATCCTGAGGATATCGGCGGGGATGTCGTAATATCCGTCAACGTTGTCCAAGTGCCGAAACATACATTTTTGTATTCCACAGTACCTTTTAGACAACGCGGTAGTGCTAACACGGACATTATAGCATTTCTGCAAACAACTACTACCTCTGTACGTGGCCAGACCAAATATACCTAAATAAATTAATAAATAAAGTATACCGACTTGCCGGGATTGGAACCCGAGACCTTCTCTACTCGCTTTCCGTGATGATTTTCCAAACAATACTGAACACAAATGTCAATTTTAGTGAGAATCATAAAAAAACATGGTCGCTATCACATTTTTCTGACTCTCTAAACAACAGAATAGAGCGTACCAAAATATCGGTACATAAACATCATTCTATGGCCATCTATCAATAATATAAAAATCTCAATGGTTCCGCAATTTGATACAGTCAATAAACCGTGACTCAAGTATAATTTAATCTACGTAATGTAGCCAGCCTGCCTGAAAGCATATAATCTATATTCTACTTCTTCTCGGCTTTCCTGAAAATCCTAAAATTATTTTCAACCAGCCAGGAACGGTTTTGTTTTTTTTTTCATGGGTCTAGCACACGTGCTGCAGGGAAGTCCCTAAAGCGCTCCAGGAGCGGCATGTGTGCGGAAAAAGCGATTCACGTTGTTCTTGAATCGCTGCAAACTGTACTAGGTGGGAAACACAGCCCCTTGGTGGTTTTTCCAAACAGTAAATGCTGACAGCTAATATATATATATATATATATATATATATATATATATATATATATATATATATATATATATATATATATATATATATATATATATATATACGTAAAATAGTTAATCCGGGAATACATCCGTTCGTTTGTTGTCCGGGTAGAATTTTACTTTACTTAGTGAATTACTCAGTAATTCCCTGAATATCAACGTCCCAGCATTAAAAATGTCAAGTGAGACCCGACGAAACGTCTGTAAAAATCCACTTGGAAAGTAACAAATGCAGGGATTCCCGAATTACCTTTGCCCCACGTTTTTCCGGCTGTGAATCACTACGAGTTAACATACCCACTCCTTTCCGTTAAAGCGCCAGCACTCAAAAGTTCCACTGATATTTCAAGTAATATACGCGTACCAAATTTAAAACAGCCGTCTTATTTTGTTCGAGAGTTATCTTGCCAACAAACCGACGGAAAGGTTGAAGGAATACAAAAATCTCAAAGGGGGATTTTTCTACGAATACAATACTTGCTTTTAACCTTTACGTAACACAGACGAAGATTATTGAAATTAAATTGCATTTCAAAGAATAGAAAAGTTGGCCAGATGGCTTTTGATCTGGCCAACTTTTCTATTCCGACACACACAAATTCTCCAAAATTTTTGTATCTTAGGTTTGCCTATGTATTATGTTTATGTATATTGGGAATTTTTGGCACAATGACACTACTCAGGATATATCACCTCTAAAGCAAACACTTTATTTTTGCTCTCGACGCGCGTTTCGCTAACCATCGTAGCTTCATATATGTATTATGTTATCAAACATTATGGCAACAATATTATAAAAACAAAACAGGTGGTTAAAAATCAACTATCTCTGAGCGTTTTATCGATACAATCAGCTGTTTTAAACTATTCAGCACAATTTTTAACAGTAGTAAAAAAATCGTCTAAAAATACCATAAATTATGTCGATTAAACGCTACATTGTCTTAAAGAATGCTCAACATTTTTCAATTGTGTCATTCCGGCTACACAAAAGATATTGTTTGAAAAAATAGTATTTGTTTTGTTGTATTGTTTTTGTAATTTTTACATTATATATATTTTCCCAAACAGAGAGCTTTGTTTCGTCATATTTTATTGTTTCCTAAGCAAGTCGTACTTATCCTTCCAACTAAAAATCTTCTTCCGAAAATTAAATAAATCTTTTTTGTCCCAACTTTTTACAACCGTTTCAAAAAGAGTCTCACAGAAGCAAATCGAGAAAAAAGCACTGTCCTTTGAAAGAAACCCTAATCATGTTTGGAAGATAAACCAACATGGAGATCAGGTATATATAACTTCCTATATGGGTATCGCAATCTCCTACGTGAACGACTTGCTAAAAGCTAATGATATACACGCGATACTCTCAAAACGACATGACGAAAACCACACTTTAAAATGTGTTTTTTATTAATCGTTTCATTTTATTAAATTTAAACATTCTTCAAAATTTAATAATTTACTGGTCTCCGTTATTTTAAAAAGTAACGCGCCACCGGTGGTACAGCTGAGACGACCCTTGTAATGCCGGAATGAGAGAGAGAGAAGGAGAGATGGGTGAGTTTTAAAAATTAATTGAAAAGAGACGACAGACACCCGCGACACCCATCGATGAAATGTCAAAGACGTCTTACACGTTCACGTCTAGAAATGTTGTACAAAAAAAAATAAATATTTTTTCCTGAAATATTGCAAATTAGCAATGTAAAGAATGCCCCAAATGATTCATTGATCTGGCTAAGGATTAATGACAATTAGTTTCTGTAATAGTTCAATTAAACAAAAACAATGATATTTTAATGAGGTGAAATGTTAACCTATATGTGTTACATTTACGCAGTTAAAAATTGTTGAGCAAGTTGTTTGGTTCTTATTTAGAAACATACAAATAAGAAACTACCTAACTGATTCCATTGAAAATAGGTGTAGGTACGTAGTTTTCACTTCACCGTCAAGTAGATAAGGGCGGCGATAAAAGTCTAAAACCTCTTTAAGTCAGTTTTACACGTTATTTATAAATATTTTGGCTACATATATATATATATATATATATATATATATATATATATATATATATATATATATATATATATATACATATATATACATATATATACATATATATATATATATATATATATATATATATATATATATATATATATATATATATATATATATATATATATGCAATTTTCATAACATCCTGTAAAACGATATCCTTACATTAAAGATATTCTGAAAAATTACAGGACAGATCTACATGTAGCATTAAAGTAAATAATAAGTAAAATTTCTAGGTCTCCGCGTATTGGCTTATTCTCACGAGGATTTTAACAAATAACAAATCTCTATTATACAATCATATCGTTAATACCCAATCGGTTACTGTAGAGATTATCGGCGAATAGATATGATTGTTTACCTTATCTCCCACTAAAATGAACCTTCGTATTTTTTATTAATGTTAAGGCTTCCCCGGACGGTCAATCTTGATGAAGAGGTTTTTTTATGAGAATAAAGCCCGAATTAGATCTACATTAACCTACAGAACAGCCAGTTATTTTCCGCCCTTCGCCATTAATGCTTTCTCTTTTCCGATAAAATAATGGCCTTTGGGTCCATATGCCTTTCTTCCCGCTTTTTGAACCTGACTACCCCATCGGTTGTAGTTAGAACTAAGGGTGTTTAAGCTAACCTTTAAATAAAATTGTGGACATAATTTTTTTTTTAAGAAAGTAGAAATCTGTTGCAAAATATGTTTCATTTTATTTTATCAGCCAGAAAAGTCCTTGTCTTATGACATAACTACAAAAATTTAGATATATTTCCTATTATGTTATAACCCTTTTTAGTAACAATGTTAATAACAGTAGTTTCTTGCAGATCAGAACACCACGTATTTCAAAATATTCTGGAAGCTGTAAAGCGTGATTTCTAGGGTTTTTAGGGCGATAATTTTACCGGTAGCACTACCGGTAGTTGTCTAAAATGAGAGTCCGAATAACTTTTAATTAATTACTTGAGCTTAAAACTTAAAAAAAAAACGAGAATTTTTCCATTTAATGAGTTTTTTTTATTTATCTTTGTTCCTGAATTTTATTATTACTTATTTAAGGGATTAACTCGATGAGAAAGATAAAGGAAAACTTTGCGATAACCTAGCCACGATAACGAGACCATACGACAAAATTGTTTGGTTGGTAAGTTACTGTCGCTGTTGTAACTACCTTGACAAAATTTTATATGTGTTTTACAGTTTTTACGATTTTCTTCTTTCAAAAAATTAACGACAATCATCTGGACATGAAAGGTGTACGGTAACGATGGACCATCTTATTTTCGAGTAAAATTTTGGTCTTAACGGGACCGAGATTTAATTCAAGATGACCCCAGAGCAGAAAGCCCGGTTAGGGCCAGAAATGGGAAGACCGTCGGGCTTGTTGAGGGTTAGCTGCTGCCAGATTGACGAATAAAGAACCCAGCGCCTGCTAAATGAGCTGGGCTATCAGGATCTACAGTTTCAAGGTCGCGCATAAAGATTGAGGGATGAATGGGGTTTCTGCACGATGAATCCTCAAACTCCTTACACCAGAGCAGAAACTAGTGAGGAAAAACATTTTTCAAAACGATTTGGTTACTTCCGAGAACGACGAGGGTTATTTTTCACGAATTGTCACAGACGACGATACAAGGGGATATTCGGATTCTCTTACGAAGCAGGAGTCGACGCACTAGTTTCATAAGGAATCTTCATGGGGCCGTTTTTTGGGACTACAATGTAATTTTGCTTATGGAATATATGGAAAAGGGGTCCACAATCAAGAGTTAAGAGAACTATTCAAAACCTGAAGCATCTCGTTAAAGAAAATCATCCGAATTAATGGAGAACCAAAATTTTACTGTTCCACTACAACTGCGGATTCACAAGGCTAGCACAGTTCAAGCCACTGTCGAAAACTGTGGATTCATAGCATCCACTCTACAGCACTGATTTAGCGCCCTGGGACTTTTTTTTGTTCAAACATTTGAAGAAAGCCTTTGGAGGCCGCAAATTGTCGTCAGATGATGACTTGAAAGCCGCCATAGCGTTGCTTTCTAAGGTGCACACAAAATGTTTTCTTAATAACATGAACAACTAGTAATGTAGAAAAAAACATTTTTTTTTCAGTTTTCTTTCATAGTTAGGTAGACAGGTTAAAACAATCAACACTCTCGTAATTAGTGGTTTCCTATACACATCCGTTTTTATTTGATTTTTACTACGATGGTCGCCTTTTAAAAGCAAACGACCACTAGATGGCGCTACTGAGATGTGACATTACCATTGTTGTAAAATTTGACATTTGTTATTGTTAAAATAGTAGCAGCTCAGAAATTAGCCGAGTAGTTTGATGTTTAGAGCAAAAAAAATCAATTAGTAACCCAAACCTCGTTTTCAAAATCTTTAATAAACGTACGTCTAATATAAAATAGCCAATCGGAAAGATTAACCAAAAAAAAGCCAGATGTTTGAACCCAACATCTAGAAATTGACTCCCGTGTTTGCCATACCGGGTACCTTAAAGCTTTTGCTAATTGACCTGTAAAATTTGAATCTTACAGGTAATTTTAAAACCGTAATCCCTTTTTATGACGGAAAAAGTTTTCATAGACCAAGTTTCCAATAAGGTGGAGAAAAAAATTTGCTTAATAACGAAAGAAATTCACATGCGCGACCCCAATATTACCGCAACATATTATCAGACCAATAAGGATAAACCGTAAAAAATTATCTGGGTTCAAGTAAAAAAAGAGGCTAAATAAAATAATTAAATAATAATTTAAAATGCGAGAACGTCGGCTACACAGAGGCGAGCCAGTAAACCGTAAAGGCACGCCTACTTTGACTGCCGCGGCGTTGTCAAATTGAGCTAATTTTTCTAAATGCACTTTTAGAAAAAAAAAACTAAATACCCAAGAAAAACAAATTATGTTTTTCCTATACATACGCCACTAAAATTTTAATTATTTGTAGACATGTCCGTTGAGACGGACTGTCAAAGTGAAAAGAACGCTTCTCCGCCAACGCGATTGCGGTATACGTAGTTAAATATACCAAGTAAATCGACAAAAATGACAGTTTAACCAAATGAACAAAAGTCATTTCTGTTCAAAGGTCTTATTTCTTGATTTTTATTTTGAATTTTCTGATAAACATGTTTTTACGGCAATATTTGCGCAGCACGCAACAAAGTTTAAAGTTGTCATTGGCTAAAAGTTTAAACGTAATTTTTAACCAATGAGAATGATTTTTCGTTTGTTTTAGCTGTCATTTGGTCCAAAGAATTCATTCTGGTATTGGTACAAGCCTATCTTTCTTGGGTTTATGTCAGGTCAATTTATATTACTCATATACATAATTGTAGATTATTCTTAGAAATGGGATAAATATTACTGATAATATCAACTGATATTTCCTTAAAAATAAAGGATTGTTGAAGTTTTACTGAATTACCTATAAACAAAGCAGGTATAAAATAAATAAATATGCAAAATATGTCCGACTGAATCGAGAAATACAAAAGAAATGAAATCTGACGGTTACTCGTACCTTTTAGGATATTTGAAAATGGTCTTTTCTGAGCGTTACCTAAAAACTGTCTTGTTTAAAAGATTTGCTTTGTTTGTGTATTATTTACATACGTCACTAAAATAAATCTTTTCAATTGGAAAGAAAGATAATTTAAACATTCAATATTTTATAAAAGTGTTAAAAATACGCATATCAGAATTGCCATCACACCACAAATAAAAAAGCACTAAAAATTGCAGTTGTTCCATTTTAATTTTCTTCGCTAGATTGCACAATGATAACTGCGTAAAATGAATTTAATTTACCAAATAAAAGGTGAATATTTTGATTTTTTCAATAATAAATGGTTATTTTTGTGATCTTAGCTGGGAATACGATGAATATTTTAGTAAAAAGAAAGAATTTTAAAAAAATTCTAACCAAAAAAAGCTAAAATAAGATAAGATACCTCAAAAATTAGTTTCGATTACCAAATTTCGTTTCATAATTAAGGCTCCAAAGTAATATTACTAAATAATTATGTGTGTGAATAACATAATTTGATTTCTTCTTTATTATAAAAGAAACTAAATATTTTGGGCTAAATTTAGAATGAGATATTAACGCTTTTTTGTAATTAGAGTAAAATTTAAAAAAAAAAGAATAAATATTTTTTGTGGTCCAGATCTAACAGGGCAGCATTCAAAATCCGACAACACTGCAACGATTCGAAGGAATTTGCTAAGCCAGTCATATTTTCGTCTTTCTTTTTGAAGTAAACAAATGAGAGTTTGGGTCAAATTTCGACGAAAAATAATTCTCCAAACATATGAAATGGTTGCTTTTAAAGAATATCTTGGAAATTTTGAGTGTAATCATAAGAAATCTACGTTGAACAACTTAAACTTTGACGTTTAAGACGCAGTCTTGTATGAGGTCATGCTCCGCAACATCACATGTTATTTTAGCACTGTTTATCTTACGAAAATCGCGTCAGCACAATTTGATTTCGTGTAAATGAGGCTTACTAGATCCTAAAGTAACTAAAAACGTCCCTTACCTTCATCTAAGAGCCGTTCCACATGAAGAAAAACGTTCGGGAAAGCGGCAAGTTGTTTCCTGTCCTTCAATAACTGTGCCAAATAGTCGGCGATACTTTGCGTCGAAGCACTATTTTGATCGCACATTTTGGTCACTTTTAAAGAAGTTTTTATTCGAGAAATAAGGGTGAGTTTTCACAATTCCAACATCAATCAGCACAGTTGGAGACGCGATCAAACTTAACCGAAGATCAAATACAACTGGCTCACTCCGAAAGTCTCGTTGCTCGACTGCGACTGTGGGTCAAAAATTCTGAAAAGCGTGTGCGCGCGCCATTGTATTTTCAACGGGCGTGCGCATGGGGGCTCTTCGCCTTTTAAGGGCGCCCTAAGAATTTAATCTTTATGCTTTTTCTGTATAAAATTTCATTGTCGGACCGTAAGGGAGTAAAATGTCTGCTTGCTGAGTGCGGGATTTGGAACGCGGAGCGCCGCAGGAGGTGGATTGGATTAGTAATGGTGCCTGCACTGCCTGGCTTATTGTTGATACCGGGTGGCGTGGAAAAGTCGGCTAAAAATACCTTTTTATCGTTCGATTGACTTTTTTTATGTTGGGATGCCCCTCACTGGATAACGATCAATTATGAAGCTTTATTATTTGAAAGAATATCCTTCTTGTTATTAAAAAAATTGGTAAGATGGTAAATCGTTAGTACTTCTCTTGCAAACATGCAGGTAGAAAATAAACACTAAATTTGTACTAAAGAATACAATCGACCCACTTTATTGTGACATACTAATAAAAATATTAAAAAAAAAACGGTCAAGTACAAGTCGGACTTGCGTAATTAGTGTTCTGTACGTTGATTGTTTTTAAAATAAAATTTTTTGTTATGGAGGTGAATGATCAATGAATTCACAAAAACACACCCCAAATAAGTTTTCAACAATGCTTTTTTCCTGTCTTTCATTTTTTTTATATACTAGAGAGGCACAAAAAAAAAATTAGCCGCTGAACACGATCCCGATGTTAAATTTGCCCCATCACATCACAATTTTTTTCTAACCTCAAAAAGAGGTCAAAAGTCCACGAATTCCACATTTTCCGCAATGTGAGCACGGATATCAATATAGATTTCCAATTTCTGCTCATCCATATTCACTTGGTGTAATGTGATATGGGCGATTTCTGGATTTCTTACCCTATTTTTGAGGTCACTAGAAAACTTTGACCCTTCAGGTCAAACTGAACTTCTCTATCTTCTTCAGCGACTTGAATTGCATCGGAATGGAGATGAAAATATGTCAAAGCATACAATGTTAACCACTGACACCTCGTTTCAGCGTTGTGAAAAAGGAGATGTGAATTTTTCGGATTTCTATAAGTTTCGAGACAATTCACCGCCAGATTCATTATATTCTCTATTGAGTCAGAAGTCAGTGGCTTGAAGTACATAGGATTATAGATGGTAATATATTAGAGTGACCATTTTCAGTCGCTGTAAACACGTGCCCACACTGCGGAACATGACAAGTCGAATTAGTAGATTTTTTACCTCTTTTTGAGGTTAGAAAAAAGTGTGATGTGATCGGGCAAATCCAGCATCGGGTTCGTGTTCAACGGCCAAAAATACAGGAGGGTAGGGAGGTCAGTCATCTCGGACAGATTTTTTTTTTATTTTTGATTTCTTTTTTAGGACAACCAAGGAAGGGCATTTCTTCGAAAAAGGGATGTAAGCTTTCATACCAGCCAAAATAACATCGGAAACCTTCCTGGCGCAGTTAGATGAGTCGTCGGATCCAAAAAAAAAAGTCTAACCAAGGGAAAGTTCGAAAATATTCCATGAGATCTTCCATTTAGCAGAATTGTAGTGCCAAATCTTACGCGGTTTAGGCGCCTCTCGGTGACTGACTGGTAGGATACTCGATGTCGAAAGCAGTTTATGGTTGGAAGAACCTAACGGCGGATTTACGGTGAACGTGTAAATCTCCGAATTGGTAGTTAAAAACAGATCAAGAAGACTGGCGAACTCCCCATCTCGATCAGGGATCCGTGTTGGTTCGTCAATAAGCTGAGTTAAGCTACAACTGATTGAGAATGATTCAGCTTCACGACCTTGTTCGTCGGTAATATTTGAATATTTAAGCCAGTTGATGTGGACATTAAAGTCGCCCAGGATGGCAAGATCATTGCTGCGCGAGTATGCAGATAATCTCGTCCACGGCATGCCTCGAGGATGACAGGCAATTATTGATGCAGGAGGCAATCGGATAACTTACTAAGGTACCGTTGTTAGTACACCAAAGAATAAATTGACGACAAAAAATGTTCTCGAAACACATCAAGAATATGAGCGGTCCCGTTCTTACTTGACAGGTTGTAGCATAACAAAAATGAAAACTCTCAGAACAATCGCAGGATAGACAAAAAAACATCCACATAAGAGAGAAATGCATAGTTGGGGACGTGATGTGATGCCTGAAAGTCAGAAGACGTGGTTGGAATGAACATGTGACTTGAAATGCGGACACAGAATAGCGAAATTAGCCCGAAACCGAAAACCAAAGGGTAAGAGACCACCAGGAATATCCCCCAAGGGATGCCGAGATAGTTGACAATAAACATCACAAGAACAGTAACCAAATTTTACAGGCGATTCGCCTCACAAAAGTGGAAGAAGAAGAAGAAGACATTTTACCAAAACTGAAAAGGAAAATTTAAATATTTTTTACCACTATTAGGAAATTAAGAAAAAAAATAATTAGGAAATATAAAAAAATGCACTGCAGGAATTTAATAAAAGAAAAAAATACACTTTTTCATTTAGTGATCACCCCTTGTATACTAGACTAACTAGATTACAAATCTTATCTTAAATTTTTGGATTTTTGGCTTTAGACCTAATTTTTATTACCTTCAGATAGGTTGTCGGCATGATTAACTTTGTGGTGCCAAAACAGATTTAATGCCATCAAATAAGGGAATTATCTGTCCTAAACGCACTGTAATAAATCTATAAGTTTTACCTGAAATTATATAACGATGTGAGATTGATGCTCATGAAGTATTTCAAATTAAAAAACAATTATATAATTGATAATGCAATTTTATAAATAGTTAACGATTCCAGAAACTTCGGTAGCTTAATTATGTCATTTTATTTAAGGAAGTTTGGCAAAATTAGTTTGTAAAGTAAATTCCAAGATACAAGATCCTGACTTTTTGCTTTTTCA
Organism: Pachyrhynchus sulphureomaculatus; assembly: GCA_019049505.1. Classification (NCBI taxonomy): domain Eukaryota; kingdom Metazoa; phylum Arthropoda; class Insecta; order Coleoptera; family Curculionidae; genus Pachyrhynchus; species Pachyrhynchus sulphureomaculatus. The sequence goes on from CM032452.1 coordinate 45,298,144, forward strand.
ATGCGGCAATAAACGACCCTATTAGGTTTTGTGCATAGTTGCCAGGTATTACGATAAACGTATTTTATTTTACCTGCTTTGTATACCGCCCTAACTTGCACCTGCGATCATATTGGATCTATTTTTACCTATATATTTACTACCTGGCAACCCGGTTTGGAGCCCTTTAAGTATTTGATAATATAGGCCTAATGACCACAGGTCTCCATTAAGATTCGAAAGATACCTTTTATTATTAGTTTTACTTACAACGTAACGGTTCTATTTTAATTATGTGGCGTCCCTGCGAAAATTGCAATATTGGCTATCGCAAAAGAAAACATTTATCACTTGACGCTAAACAAATAATGAAAAATGTTTACGACAGTTTCGCAAAAAGAAATTCGAATAAACAAAGTGCTTTGCAAGAAACCGGTGAACTAACAAAAACCCCAATTTCTACGATTAAGGGTATTATAGGAAAACCATCACTCAGGAACAGGAAAAAACCAAAGATTTGCAAATGCATCATGTAGACGATTGTGAGAAAGACGTCATCAGGAGAAAAATATATTCTATGTATGAAGAGCAGTTGGTGCCGACACTAGACAAAATAAAATTAAGACTGGTGCAAGACGGGACCAACATACATTGTAGCCGATCAACTCTTCACAGAATTCTCTTAAGAATGCTATTTACTTCCGAAAAATTAACAAAAGGCAGGTAGTGATGGAGTCACAAAGTATCGATCAGAGAATTGGCCAATAATTTACCTTGACGAAACATGGTTCGATACCCATGACACTGTGCAAAAAGGGTGGGTTGACAGCAGTACAGAATGTCAGACTAACGCACCTTCAAATAAAGGCAAACAAATAACCATTTTGCATGCTGGATCTGAAAAGGGCTGGGTTTCAAATTGTCTACTATTATCTGCAAAGAAAAGTTTCTAGTTTGGACTATCACGAATACATGACCGCAGAACTTCAAAATTCCGTTTTGCCAAATGTTCCCGAACAGAGTGTTATAGTTATGGGCAACGCAAGTTACCATAGTCGCCTACTAAATAAGGTTCCTAATGCAGCCAATACCAAATCGGAAAAACAGAAATATATGTTAGAAAATGACATTTATTTTGACGTTAGTTATATATCTTTTGGAAGTCTTGAAAGACTATAAATTGAAAAGAAATATCTTTGTGGTAGTATGGCTGAGAAAATGGGACACACTGTTTTACGGCTTCCTCCGTATTATTGTGTGTTTAATCCAATTGAACATATTTGGCATCAAGTTAAATCAAAAATAAGGGCACTAAATGTTTCTCCTTCTTTAAGCGTGTCAGTGGAATTAGCAAAAAAAAGTTATAAATGTGAAAGCTGGAAGAATTCCATTCAGCACGTTGTTAAAGTTGAAGATTCATATATTTATGTAAATAATATAAAACCACTGATAATTACCTCAGCTGATGACAGTGATAGTGAAACCGAATTAGGCTTAAGTTAAAATATATTTTTATTTATACAATATGTCCCCTCTTGTAAACTCCATTCATTCAAACTGTATATTTGTAATTCTTATTCATTTGTTTTTACATGCATCTATAAATAAACATCTCCAAAAACACTTATAATTTTATTTATTTGCATTAATGAATAAAATTCTTAAGTCCATCTCTGCAACCCATCGTAAAAAAAAGGTCAGAATTTTTATATGGCCCACTTAAAACGGCAAAAATCAGGATCTTATATTTTGGGACAGGATATACATGGCGTTCCATACTTTAGGTCAAATTTGTGTGAACTATTGCGCGAACACAACGGGGAATCACGCGTTTCGCCGCAGTGTGTTGTTTTTGGGCGAAAGTTGTACAAAACAATTGGGATCTTACCTATTCAATACGACATCTTGCGTCTTTTTCAGGAATTAAACTTGAAGTGCACTTTTAAATTTGTCATAAGCTTCTGTGTAAATTAATATTACAAATTTTCTTAAAAATGAACACCGAAATATCAACAAAAAGGCTTTTATGCTGTGTTTACAATTATGAAAGTCGTCTGCAAAAGGATTTAAATGTAGGTTTTCATGCATTTCCAAAAGCGAGTGAAGATTATTATTGGGAAAATGGGAAAAGTTAACACACTGAAAGTTTGGAAAAAACTTCTCCGAATTGAACGAAAAATCCCAATTGATGCTAAAGTTTGTTCTAAACATTTTAAAAAAGAAGATGACATTCTTCCAGGTAAGTAAAATTATTTATTCTTGAACAGTCATTTCTTTTTTTTTTGTAATTTGTGTATATGTGTCAAACAAAAATTCCTTATTAGATAACAAAGTCATAAATATTTAATAAATATTAACCTCCGGTGTGAATTGGCATATGATTTAAAACCAGTTAAAATATTTCCGGTGTTTCCAATACCTCTCGACGTTTCACTTTCCAGGTACATTTGATATCAGTGCACCTTAAAACACTTAGCTTGTTACCACAATCATTGAAAAAAATTAATTTTCATACAAAAATTGAAATGTAAATGTTAGATATTTATAGGTTAGAATTTTACCGGTAACAATACAAAAGAGTTGTGAGAATATGCTTGCATTTTTCACCTTCACTGACTTTACAAGAGCATTTCATACATAAAATTTCCCCTCTTCAACCTTTAAATGTGCCATTTCATTGTTCAAACACTGTTCGAAATTGGGCCATGGATATATATGCTTCTTGAACTTTCATTATGTTAGGCGCAACAGTTTTGTCATCACTCAGTATATATCGCCACTACACCAAACACTTTATTTTTGCACTCGTCGCGCGTTTCGCTAACCATGTTAGCTTCATCAGGAACGATGATTGACTCAATCATCGCTCCTGATGGAACTAACATGGTTAGCGAAACGCGCATCGAGTGTAAAAAAAAAAGTGTTTGGTGTAGTGGTGATATATACTGAGTAGTGTCATTGTGCCAAAGATTCCACTTTCCCAACTTAGTTTTGTCATCGATTATTTCACACCCAAGAAAAAGATTTGATTTTAAAAGTTCTTCACCCAGTGAGAAATTCCTTTGGACAAGATTTGTACCGGTCCATTTGCAAATGTTAATAATATTTTTGAAAAATATTGTCACACTCCCCATGCTTCACATGTTTCAAATTTAAATCTGCACCCATATTTCGGCCATCTTAATAATAATCGTAGTAGGCTCCGCCCACAGGTAAGAGCCCAATAATCCTGCGAGTATCCTGGGCAGAAATTTCGTGTTTAATGTAATCTACACATCGTAAATTAAGCCACGAATGTTTAACTGAGAATGAGTGTGAAATTTTGAATAAACTGGGCCGACTTTAAGTAAAACTCAAACAGGGCGACCAAAGACTTCACGAAATGCGTCAAATGTTCACAAAAATCCTAATCTTTCAATACGGAAACTATCAAGTTTCCAGAAGTTCGTTACAACGCATTTTTCACGAAGATTTATGTCTGTTTCCCTACAAAATGCTACTGATTTAAGATTTAAATACGAGGGTGGTTTAATAAGTACCCGTGTTAGAACTGAAGATGCCATTTTTTGAAAAACATTTTTTTTTATTTTTCAACAAAGTCCCCTTATAGTATGTACACTTTTCCCAACGTCCTTGCTAATTTTTTAACCCCACCAAAAAATAGGAATTGTCCAACTCCCCAAAATACGCTTCTATCTGGGCGATGTCCTCCTCATTTGAGCTGAATTTTTTTCCTGGGAGCCATTTCTTCATGTGTCGGAACAAGAAGTGCGAATTCGGGGGGTGCTGCAGCAATTCATAACGCAATTCATGCAGTTTGGAGGAGACAACTCCGGATGAATGTGCTGGAGCATTGTAATGGTAAAAGAGCGCTAAATGGGGTCGTGTTTCCTTGAATTCTTGTCGAGGCGATCCAATAACTAACTAGAGTATAGTCCAGTGATCGTTCTTCTTTTCTGTAAGAAGTCAATGAGCAATTTGCATCCCAAAAAAAAAACGTCACCATAACGTTCCTGTCGACACAGTTATGACCTCTGCTGATTCGTGCATTTTCGTTCGACGATCAGCGAGAATCATGTCGTGAAATTTTTCCTCGGTTACCACATCTGACGGGCGTTCCGGGCAATCCTCATCAAAACGGATGTTCGTCCCCGTTTAAATTCGTTGAACCAATATCTGACTGTTGTCACTGATGACGAAGGGTCCCCATAAACAACATCCAATTTCGCTATTATCTCCTCACTCGTTTTCCTATCCAAAAGCAAAAAACAAATCACTGAACAATCTTAGTGACAAACACGTTACACTACTTGCTGAAATGGCTGCCAAACGCACAACTAACCTATGAATATGTGTCAAACTCTTGTTGGTGTCAACTATCAGATGACAGCACACGATGGTAACATCAACTTGCCTTAGCAATGCCATCTGTCTTCAAACTCGGGTACTTATTGAACCACTCTCGTACCAACATGTTCTATACAGGTGAAGCACACTTTCAACTCGATGGTCACGTCAATAAACGAAATTGGCTTTATTGGAGCCAGACAAACCTAAAGCAATAAAACCCATTACATTCCCCTATAGAAGAATTTCGATCCGAATACGAATTGATAAAGCTTGGAAGGCCTGGCCCAAGAGGTCTAGAAAAATTAGTAAAATTTCAGCGCAAATTTATCCAAATAGATTGTCTTAATAGGCGTAATGACAGTAACAATGAATCACCGAAATTGTGACTGTAAATAATGAAATAGATTAAAAAGATTCTAAAAAATGTTCTTATTTTTATATTAAAAGTGAGATTAATATTATTTTTGTTAAAATAAAAATGCAAAATACAGCAAACCGCCATGTTATGTGTAACACTACTCAGAGCGAATGACGTCACGCCTAAGTAAACATTATTTCGGTCGAACTTCTCTTGTGTTAACGATAATCTCTGTACCGTTTATCAATTAATTTGTGGTTGTAAACTATCGAGTTGACTAGTTTTGTTTTACAAAAACTAAAACCAAGAAACGTTAGCGATGGAAGACGGATTTATTATGGTAAATAGCACTAATTTACCTAGAATTGATTTGTTGATGCTTGGAGAATTTCTTGCCTCACACAAAGACCTTTGATCAGCAGAATTTAGAAATATCAACTTCTATGTAAGTATATAAGCATTCTGTATTAAAACTACAATTTAAAACTCAAAAAGCCATAAAAAACTGCACTTTATTTCTATGTCATGGTTTTATTAGTTTTAGGTTAGGTTATGATTGTTATGAAAATGTTGATATGTCGTATAAGTAAGTACATACTAATTGTTTTTATTTATTTTAGGTCCTCAAGCCCATCGTACGGCGATGACGCTGTAAGCTATTTACAGCTTAAACGTGATGAAAAAATGTGCATAGTGAAATATAAAATTTGCCCAGAACATAAGGTCCATGCAAAGTTGTATGCACATAGAAAAAGAAGCAGTTATTTCCGTGCAATGCCATGACTGTGTTGCTTCTCAAGGGGGCTGCAAGCACGCCATAACATTCCTCATGTGGGTCCATCGCAGGAGTGAAGACCCGTCCTGTACTTCAGTGGAATGTTACTGGATGAAATCCAAACTGTCTAGGGTTGGCACTAGCCTAAAATACATAACGACAAAGCAATTATCAAATGGTAAGCCTAGTTTGCCATCAAAGTAGAGTTCTTGAGAAGTTTTTGGAAATGGGAAGAAAAAGAAAACTTAACAACTGTGAAATAATGAAATATCAACCGAGTTATATTTGTGATGATACAGAAAGTGTATCTATGCACTCACTTATGCTGAAACATTAAGAGAAATCCTGCGACACTTTTTTAGAGAAGCTCGTTCCGACTGATGCACATATTTTTAAAACTGAAAAAGAGAGCAGCGAACAGCACCAAGTAGTCTTTGGTATGAATTGAAGTATGGCAGAATCACAGCATCCCGAGCATTTGAAATTAGTCGTTGTAAAACAAATGATGGTACACTTATATTATTAATTATGGGAGGAAAAATTCCAGATACACCAGCTATGAAACGTGGTAGAATATTAGAAGATGAAATGCGGAAAACTGTTAACTGAACAAACAAATTAAGAAGTGTGGTCTGATGCTGTCTAAAAACTACCCAATGCTAGCAGAATCACCCGATGGGATATGTGAAGATGCCATTGTTGAAATCAAGTGTCCCATGAGTGCAAAGACCTATCAAAATCATGTTAAAAATGATAAACCTGCACAGAAGTTTGTTTTGTTTGTTTGTTTCTGTTGGGCAGGGCGCATCGACAGCTAAGATCATTTAGCGCCCACTAGAGTTAGTTTGGTATAAATAGATTAGACTATGAAGTTGAATTCTTTTAAGTAATTGGTTATGTTTTCTTTAAGTGGGACAAAAGATTTTATGAGGATGGTGATGTTGGATGGGATGCTCTCAAGTTTTGATGTTGAATGGATTCGATTAGATGTAACACTAATAAGGGGGAGTCACATTTAGGACAGAGTGGAGGGGGATCTCTCTTTAATAGGTGTACATGCGTGGAGTAGGTGTGTCCTAATGCCAGTCTTCTCATTATTACATTATGTCTTCGGTTCAATTCTGTGGAGTTAAGGGGAGGAAATACATTGGTTTTGATGGACCAGAATTTGTTGTTGGGATCTTCCAAGTCCCATTTGAGTTGGAAGAGAGAGCTGTGTAGGTGTTTTATGAAGATGTTAAAATCAGAGTAGTGATTCTCTCCCATGTTCATACTGCCCCTTTCTATGGCAAGTTTAGCAAGATAATCCGCTCTGTCGTTATGAGGGTTGCCTATGTGACTGGGCAACCAAAGCAAGGATATGGTACGTTTTTTTTCAAGGTGGCCGTGTACATCAGATCCAGAATTTGCCTGATATAGTTGAAATTGAGAGTTCTAGAATTGATGGCTTTGAGAGCGCTTAGGGAATCAGAAATTATGAGAGTTGGTTGTTGGATGTTTGCTTGGAGGGAATATCTGATAGCCTCCTTTATTGCCAACAATTCTGTGGAGAAAATAGAGATATCTTTAGGTAATTTAAACATTTGGACGATATTATCAAAAAAGAAGGCAGCCCCAACTCCCTTTTCCGTCTTTAATCCATCTGTGAAGAAAAGTAAATGATTGGGATAGATATTGGATAATCTGTCAAGAAAGAGCTTGTTAAAGAATATGTTTGAATGTTCTGATTTTTTATAGGAGTGCAAAGTTAGGTCAATGTTGGGGAGAGGGAGAGCCAGGGAGGAAAGGTGGTTTGGAGGGGGTAGTTGTAATAAGGGGGGGAGATATTGTGCTGGATGAGTAATTTGTTGATTCTGTGGGGAATAGAATCAGTGGGGAATGTAATGTTTGGTCTGTGGACATTGACCAGGTTGAGTGAGGATCTGGTATGAGGTCGATGTAGGGAAGTTGAGTAAAATTTTAACAGTGAGAGTTGGCGAGATAGTTGGAGTGACTGAGTGGATGCGATGCACTGTAAGCTAGTGATTGGGGTGGTTCGGAATGCGCCTGTGGCCAGTCGGAGACAGCAATTTTGTATAGTTTCAAGAGGTTTCTTGACATGAGGGCTTGCGGAGTCATAGATGAAGTTGCCGTAGTTGATTCTGGAAAGGATAAGAGACTTGTATAGATGAGAGAGAGAATGAAAGTCTGCGCCCCAGTCGCGCAGAGAGCATTCGAATGAGATTGATGTCAGAGAAAGATTTGGTTTTAAGGGATTGTATGTGAGGTTTCCAGGTGAGTCTATAATCGAATATTAGGCCTAGGATTTTTAGTTGGTCTGCTGAGGGGATGGAGATGTCTGCAATGGTTAGCGGATTCATTCTAGGACAGTATTTCTTCTTCACAGAAGTATAATTTGCAAATGCAGATACAGATGTATTTGACTGGACTACAAAAGGTTTACTTTTGTGTTGCCGATTGTAACTACAGCACAAACAAGAATGTAGAAATTATATGTGTAACATTTGATGAGAAATATGTGTCTGATTTTCTAAAAGTTTTAGTGTCATTATGGAAAGCTAATGTGTATCCATTGCTATGCCAAAGTACATTGTAACCTCAATAGTGATGTGACTATCTAAAGGTATTATTTAGCTAATTAACAATTTCTCAAACAAGATTATTACGACACACCTCATTTTTTAATAACAAAATATTAAGTTAAAACTTACATAAAAATGGTCTTCACAGAAATAAATTGAAGAAGTTGGAGAAATAACTGCTGGGTCTCGCCGTGCAAGAGTTAGCCACTTATTTCTTATTATTTTCTTGTTTGGAACGTAAACAAATAACTTGTTAGGAGTTTTTATCGATGGGTTTTTACACTAAGGGACCACACACCACTTATACACTTTAGAACTCATTTTAAACACACAAAATAACAAAATTATTGTATAGACACTGTATACTTCACTGTTGTTGACATGGAGTTTACAAAGACGTGACGTCACGAGCAGACGCTATGACACCGGCGAGCGTTTTGCGTGAAATTCAAAATTAGTTTAAAAAAGGCCAATTTTATGCTAGGAAACCTGTAATTTCTCCAGAAATATATATTTTTTTAGAAATTGTAGTTCCGTAAGAACATCGTGAAATAGTTTTTCAAAATTAGTCATCATACCTATTCCTGTAAAGTGACGGCTTGTCAACATGTGAAATAATCGCCCTGTATTTATTTATTAATTCGAAACGGTATGTCGAGATGACTGACAACTTCTTCGTACCCGCTTTACAAATTTTTTATGGTGATAATCAGAGAACTTGGTTGCAGCAGAATGGGATGACATCACACAGATCTTCTACTTTATGACACACATGTTTGGAACAACGCAATTACAAAAGTTAGAGTATTTCGAGAAGTTGCACCTGATGTAGCGAAGACATTTGATCGTATTTATCATAACGGATTATTGATTAGGCTACACTCTTATGGCATGTGCAAAAGGTTTTGTTCATGGCTCTCTTGTTTCCTCAGAGAGAGTTCTTTACGAGTGATGGTTGACAGGTTTCTCTATAATATCTTCACTATCAATACTGGTGTGCCTCAAGGCTCCACACCGTACTCTACTATCTTTCTTCTTTAAATTAACGATCTGCTGAGAAGCACGGGAATCTACGGGCTATCTGAAAAGTTCTCGGCCTAACAAAAAATTTTTTTTGAAGTGAAATATATTTTATTTTTCAATATAATTTCCTGAAACTTTAATAAATTTATTCCAACGTTTTTCCAATAATTCAATACCATCATTGAAGTGTGATTCCGGAAGGTCTGCAAAATATCCATCCAAGGCTGCAACAGCTTCGTCATTTGATGTAAAACGCTTTCCAGTTAGGAATTTTTTCAGGTTTGAAAACTGATAATAGTTAGAGGTAGCCAAATCTGGTGAATATGCTGCATGTTCAAGCTATTCATACTTTAATTCGTTGAATTTTGCCATCATCAAAACACTTGTATGAACACGTGCATTATCTTGATGAAAAGTGATTCTTTACTTCTTTAAAGCAGGTCTTTTCTCACGAATTTTTGCATCCAATTGATCCAAGAGGTTACAATAATATTCAGAGTTAATTGTTTTACCTCTCTAAAGATAATTGATCAATAAAACACCTTTATAATCCCAAAAAAACTGTTGCTATAAACTTTCCTGCTGAGGGCACCGTCCTTGCCTTTTTTGGTGCACTTCCGCCGACTTCAGTCCATTGTTTCGACTGTCCTTTCTCTCTGATCTATAGTGGTGGATCCAAGTTTCCTCAACAGTTATGAAACGACGCTTGAAATAAATTTATTTTGCTTAAAACAATCCAAATACGCTTGAGAAATACGCATTCAAATGCGTTTTTGGTCGATTATCAGCAAATGTGGCACCCATCTTGCTCAAAGCTGTTTCATATGTAATTCTTCATGGAAAATATTTCCAATTCGTTCTTTTGATATGCCTGTGGCCTCAGATATTTCGTGCATATTCACTCGTCGATCATCTATCACCATATCATGGACTTGTTGAATGATTTGTGGCGTAGTAGCAGTTTTTGGACGATCTTCGCATGGATCATCTTCGAGGCTTGTACGACCAAATTCAAAGAGAGCAGTCCATTTTTTCACAATGGAAAGTGAAGATGATGCATCCTTATGCACTTTTAATAATTTTTGGATGAATTTTTGTTGGTGTTAAACCATCCAAAACAAAGTATTTAATCACTGCACGATTGATTGATTAATTGATTATTTTAGTTTAGCGCGTCGATATCGAGGATCATTTGGCGCCATAAGTGGAATGTTTAAATCTTAGAAAATAATTGTGTTTCTTTGAAGAATTTGTTCAAACTGTAGATATTTGTAACATTTGGAACATTGTCTTAATGTCTAAATATTCATTTGAAGTTAAAATATGGTTACTAGTTAGAGTATTGTCGCAGTTTGGACATCTGGGTGGTGGATCACCTTTCAACAAATAAGAATGAATGAGGAAGGTGTGTCCGATAGCTACCCTTCTCCATATTGTATTCTCTCTACGTGACAAAGCATCGAGCTGAAGGGGCGGAAAAACTAGAGGTTTAACCCCCCACAACTTGCACGAATCCTCCTGCAGGTCCCACTCCAGCTGAAATAGATTATCAAAAGTCTGTTTGAAAAAGTTTTTTAGATCTTTTGGAGTGAGGATTGTGTTAATTGGAGTGCCCGAGGTGATGGCAACCCTAGCTTGTAAATCAGCACTTTCATTACCTTTTATGTTAATGTGGCTGGGCAGCCATAAGAAAGATATACTGATACCCCTATTGGATGCCATTTTTATAAGATCAGATATGGCTGTAGTGATAGGGTGAAAATGCGTGGAAGAGCTGATTGATTGTAATGACCTCAAGGAGTCTGTTATGATTAAAACTTTAGTATCTAGTTTGGTGGATATTAACCATCTTAACGCTTCTTTGATAGCATATAATTCCGCTGAAAAGATAGAGGTGTAATTGTTTAATTTGAATTTAATGGTAGTGTTATTGTATACGACAGCGGCCCCCGTTCCCTGGGCAGTCTTAGAGCCGTCTGTATAAATATGAGAAGAGTCTTTGTATTTCTCGTTGATAAGTAATAGGAATGCTGATCTGATTATGTGGCTTGGATTTAATTTCTTGTTATATTTTCGGAGCGTATAGTCAATGAAGGGTCTTATTGATGTCCAAGGCGGGTATATAGAAACTTTAGGAGAGTCGTTAGTTTGAATGGAGAGGTTGTGACGATTTAGGATGTTTTTTACTCTAGATGCTATGGAGTCTGGTGGAATAATTGTGTTAGGTGGCGGGTTTAAATGTAATGCTCTTTTCATGATGGGTTTAAATGAGGCAGTTGAAAAGTATAGCATGAGGGATCTTTGTCTTGAAAGGTTGAGAGATGGAGTAGCAGAGACGCACTGTAAACTTGGGATGGGCGACGTACGAAAGGCCCCTGTAGCCAATCTGAGAGCTTGATTCTGGATTGTACCTAATTTTTTCTTGTAAGAGGGTCTTGATGCATCGTATATTAAGTCACCATAATTTAATTTGGATAGTATGAGAGATTTATAGATCCTGATTAAGGTTGTGAAACTTCCTCCCCATTGCGAATTTGCTAGCAATCTCATCAAATTGAAGTCCTTTGAAATAGTCATTCTGAGATGGTTGATGTGCTCCTTCCAACTCAAGGTTGGATCAAAGATCATGCCCAATATTTTAAGGTTGTTTTGAGGTGTTATAGGGTCATTGAGAAGTTTTAGTGGATTTAATTTAGAGCAGTTTCTTTTCCTGCAGAAATATATGTATGATGATTTGTTTGGGGAAAAGGAATATCCCGAAATTGTGGCCCATTTTTGGATATTGTTCAGGGAAGATTGAATGAGGTTTGTGAGTGTGTTACTGTCACTGGAAGATTTATAAAATTAAAATGTCATCAGCAAATAGCTTTATTTTTGTGTGATCTGATAAGTGTTTCTCCAGTGTCTGGATGGCTATTTGAAATAATGTAGGACTCAGTATGGAACCCTGAGGTATTCCCGATTCTAGTACATGTATATCCGAGAGGAGGCCATTCGCTCTGACTCTAAAAGATCGAGGTTGGATAAAGTTGATGACGAATTTAGGGAGGTTGCTCCTGAAAACCTTCCTCATCAACTCGTCCGCTATGAGTTTACTGTTTGTCAGATCAAAAGCGTTCTGCAGATCCAGAGAAACGGCCAGAAGGTGTTTCCCTGATTGAAAGGCTGATCTAATGTCAGTATCGAACGAAGCGAGGTGATCTAGGGAAGAGAAACTTTTGCGAAAGCCATATTGGTGGGGAGATATGAAATTGTTTGACTCTAAATGCCAACAAAGACGGACTTTTACCATACCTTCCAATAATTTGGTCAGGTGGTTGGTGAGGGATATAGGCCTATAGCTATTAGGATTGTTTCTGGGCTTGCCGGTCTTGTGGATGGGAACGATAGTAGTTGTTAACCAAGATGACGGGAATTCGCCACTCGACCAGAGGTTATTGAAGTACTCCAAGATTAATGTGATGAAAGAAGATGGGAGATTGATGATCATATCCAGATGAATGCCGTCAGGGCCGGGAGCTGTTCTTCTGGCTTTGACGAGTGAGTCTCTCAGTTCCCTCATGGAGAAAGGAACTTTGTAGGGGAAGACAATGTTTGTGTTAAAAGTATTATTTAAAGGGGTTGGGGGGTTTGATGTTGGGAAGATTTGTCCTGATAATGTTTTACCAGTGCGTTGCCAATGACTGCAGAATCAGTGGTCCATGTGTTGTTTATCAAAAGACCTGGAATGTTTCTGGGAGGAAAACCTCTCATTCTCCGTATATTATTCCACATATCCTTGGAAGAGATGTTATGATTAAAAGAAGAAGTGAAGGAATGCCAAGAGGATATCTTGGCCTCCTTTATTGTTCTCTTAGCTGCTGCTCTTTTCCTTTTAAAGTTAATGAAATTTTCGGAAGACGGATGTCTTTTAAATTTGTTAAGAGCACTTTTCCTATTATTAATGGCCAGGCGACAAGCATCTGTCCACCAAGGAACTGGCATTTTTGAATTAAGGAATGTTTAGGAATAGCAAGGGAGGCTGCCTCCAAAATGTTCTGTGTTAACTGATCGATGAAGGTATTTGTTTGGGAAGGTGGAGATGTGGGGGCTTGAATGATGTTAGCATAATAAGTCCAATCTGCAAGTTTAAAGTTCCATCTATGTGTGGTATGAATTGTTGAATGAGAGGGAGAATTGGATCTAATGATGACTGGGAAGTGATCACTCCCATAGGTATCCTCAAGAATGTCCCAAGAGAAGCTAGGAGCGATGGATGGACTGCATATAGACAAGTCTAAGATTGATAGGGCACCCGATGAGGAACTGAGAAACGTGGGTGCAGGTTGGTTTAGAAGGATTAGGTTATGATTTGTTAACGTTGTTTCTACGATATTTTCTCTAGGGGTGGTTACAGAAGAACCCCACAAAGGGTTATGAGCGTTTAGATCGCCCAGGATCAAGAACGGTGAGGGAAGGGAGGATAGGAGATTATCAATCATATCTTGAGTAGTATTATGATGAGGTGGAATGTAAATACAGCAAATGGTTAACCCGGAAACAAGGTGAGTGCGGATGGCGCAGGCTTCGAGTTCGGTGTTGAGGTCTAATATAGAATAGTCTAGAGAATTATGAATGTATAATGCGACGCCTCCTGAGGCTCTTTCTAGATTGGTTCTATTTTTCCTGATGCTGTTAAAATTTTTTAAATTGAAGTTAGAGGACTGATTGAAGTTTGTTTCTTGAAGTGCTAAAATAGATGGTTTATATATTGAGACAATAAGCTGCAGATCCTCTTTTCTGGAGGAAAATCCATTCACATTTCATTGTATTATTGGATTGAATATGATGGACGGTAGAATTAGGACTTTTTCTTAGTGAGTTTGGTTGTATTCTTGTTTGCTCTAGAGGATTTGAGGTATCAATGTCCATATCCGAAGATAAGGATTCTTTGGAAGATTTTGTAGATTTATTTGTAAGTTTAGGAGGTTTGTTTGTGTTGTGCTTTTGTGTTTGTTTAGTTTTATCGACTCCTGATTGCTGGTTGGGGTCATGATTATTGGGTGGAATAACAACTTCCGATCTCTTCCTTGTATTGGAGAGATCCAACGGATGGAAAGAGAAGAGGGAGATCTGGATTTGGGTAGAACGAAAGGTGGGGGGATTGAGAGGGAGGGGGAGAGGAGCGAGGAAGAGGAGGGAGAAGTGGGAAGGTTAGAGAAGGAAAATTTCTTTGGAAGGGAGATTTGGTGAATGCCATCAATTAAGGTTTCAGTATTGATGTTACATTGGATAGCTATGAATGTTTTCTTTTTTGACGCTACGGCACTATACGTTTGGGAGAAACAAGGGTTTTGTGCTGAGAATTTTTTTCTATCTTCTGGGTATGAAATTTTATCTCGGATTCTAATTTTCTGAATCTCAAATTCATTCTTAAACACTGCGCATCCTTTGTATCTAGGTGAGTGAGCTGGGCTACAGTTGATGCACGAAGCGGGCACCGAGCAAGGCTCCTCACCGTGTTCTTGATGTCCACAAGAAGGGCAGATAGGAGAAAAGAAAACACTTAACTGCTACATGGCCGAATCTCTGGCATTTTAAAACACCTCATCGGATTCGGTATGTATTGTCTAACTCTGATGTTATATCAACCCGCCTTTATGGAGGCAGGAAGGGAGTGCGTTCTAAATGATAGAATAAAGGTAGCAGATTTACGATTAGGGGCTTTCTTGCTGGGAGGTAACCTGTATACTTTAGTAACTCCTTAATCAGAGAGATTTTCCAAAATTTCTTCATCGGTGCAATCCGACAGATCAGAACAAGTGATGACGCTCTTGATCTGATTCAAGTTAGGATGAGTAGCTGTAGTAACTTCATAATTATGGAGTTTAATAAATTTTTCCGCTAAAAGACATTACCTTTTGTTCTTTACTTCAATGAGTAGAGAACCATCTGCAAGCTTTCTAGTGTCAGAGAGTGTGCCGAAATAAGCTTCTAGATTCTTGTGTATGAGGAATGGTGATATTTCTTTGAAGGAACCGTTCAATAACTTAATTACAAAAAATCGATCATAAGTGGGTTGAATAATTATCGAAGACTCTATTCTGGGTCTTTTTGACCCGTTTTTATTAGGGGGGTTTTTGGAAAACATGTAGTTCCCACGAGAAGCCTAGGAAATAACAGTCGACCGCAGCAGAGCCTGGATACTGCGGCAAGGCTAATGTATAACCTGATTTCGCCTGGTGTCAAGAGGGAGCCGTTCGAGACCGCAAAAGCTGGGCCATTCATCCTCTCAGCGCGGCATCTACACCTTAGGATTGCTAACGGACTGGGGAACCTCGGGAGCGTCAGGCCCGTAGTCTGGAGCTCTGTCCAGACCCCCTGAGGGTTAATCACTGCACGATATTCAATTTTTCCATTTTAAAAAATCAATGTCACGTCAGTATTAAACAGCTGCTACTACTCGAATGAACTGACAGATTGAAATAAAATTTTACATGTGTTTATACAGTGTGTCTCAAAAAAGTTTTATACAAATGGAGAAAAAGTTGATCTTACATATTACAAAAAAATTTATTCTTGATAAAAAGTTCTGCATCACATGGAAATCCATAATCAAGCATCAAAAGTGTCAAATATTTGATGATATACAGGAAAAATAAAAAAATAATGATTTATAATGAAAGTAAGCGTGTTTAAATTTAAATACAGAGCAAAATATTAATTGAAAATGTTAATACAAACTGAAAAAATTACGCTCACGTTTAGATTTATGGCCTTCCTAGTTAAAAATTCAAAAAAACTCCAGTAAACACATCAGTGACTGTCGGATTATTTGTTGAATAAAGGAAACCGAACTTAATTAAAAACTAGTGCACTGATTTTGACTGTATCATATTTTTGTCAAAAATTTGATAAACTTTTTATCTGCTTTGCAACAATTACATCCATAATAAATCTGTGCTAATCTCATTTTATTTTGAAATTGCAACATTACTTAATTACGACGTACATAACATAACAACTAAACATATGGATTACTTCTAACTTTATTGCACAAGTGCTTCAACGTATCCACCGTCCCTTTCTAAACAGGTGATTGTTCTTCGAGAAAAATCTTGTATTACATCTCTAATTACGTCAGGAGTTATAGCTTCACATGTTTCCCTAATGGTTCTCTCAAGATGATCAACATCTTGAAATGATATTTTAAGATAAACCTTTTTCTTTAAGTAACCCCATAAAAAAAGTGTAGAGGGGTGATGTCCGGAGACCTTGGGGGCCAAGTAAACTGCACATACCTCCCTATTACTCTACCGTTAAAAATGTAGAGGAGGTAATCTTGAACATTTGTCGTATTGTGACATGATGCACCATCATGTTGGTACCATAAACGTTGTCTTTCAATTATTGGTAGACTATTAAGAAACTCAGGGAACTCATTATTTAAAAATTCTAGGTAACGTTCAGCATTCATATTATTACGAAAAAACCGGTCAAGTGCAAGTTGAACTTGCGCAATTAGTGTTCCGTACGTTGATTGCTGTTCAAATAAAAAGCTTTGTTACAAAGGTATAAAATGATCAGTGACTTAACAAAACACACCCCAAATGAGTTTTCAACAAAGTTTATTTCCAATCTTTACTGAAATCTGATGACCTTGAAATTTTTGTTTTTTTATATACCAGATAAATTATTAAAGGTAATGCACTCGTGATAATTTTCGTTTAATCTACACCCCGTGGAGAATATTCCAGAATTTTTTCAAAATTTTTTGATAAGTACTTTTCGAGATAAGGCGGGTGGACAGCGATTTTTCGCGATATTTTTAAAATAATACAAAGAAAAGTACGCGCAAGTATTACATTATATATACATTTTTTACTCGTGTTTTCACAAGCTTTCATTTGACACCACACTCGATTACCTAGTAAAAAAATTTTTTTTTCACTTCCGATTTCACCCCCCAAAACTAACCACTTAAGTCAAAATTTAACTTTCAAAACTACATGGCTCTGAATAGGCCATCAATTCCTATATTAGTGCCAAATTTCAACTTTCTATGACAAATAGTTTCGGGAAAATCGGGTGTGACAGACGGACAGACAGACGGACAGGCGGACAGACGGACAGACACTGAAGTGATCTTATAAGTGTTCCGTACGGAACACTAAAAAGAATGGTCCAGCTATTCTATTTTTAAAAATTCCACACCATATATTGGTTTTAAACGAGTATTGATCTCGAGTTTGGATATTGAGGTTAGGATTCACATCGCTCCACCAGCGATAGTTTTGAGAACTTACCGTCCCATTAGACGTAAATGTCGCTTCATCAGAGAAAAGTATTTGTCTTGCCATAACTCTCCTTGAAACCAAGCACAAAATTCAAATTTTCGTTCGAAATCTCCTGCTTTTAAAGTATGGGTAAATTGGGGGTTTGTTATGGTTTCAATTTATTTAATCTTAAAATTCTCGCAACTGTAGTTTTACTCACATTCAATAAAGCTGATCTTTTCCGAAGTGAATCTTTTGACTTTTCTACTACCATGTCCGATGTTTCTTTTTAAATTTATTTTCAACACTTCCATAAATCTTGAATTTATTTGTTAGATATCCTACGGTTGTGAAATATATAGTTTTATCAGGGTGTCTATTATTAAAGATTTCTGCTGCTTCTCTAAAAGTTTTATAATTATCTCCAACTATGAGAACGATTGCAATTTTATCTTCAACACTCAATTTTACTGGCATTTCTAATTATTGAAAATACAGACTGACGTTAGCTTTGAAGTTTATTGACAGTTAGGTATTTCCAAAGAAATGTTCATTTATTTTCAGCCTAAAATTTGTAGTGATTTCGTTTCCTTTTATTCAATAAATAATCCAATAATTACTGACGTGTTTACTGGAGTTTTTTTGAATTTTTAACTAGGAAGACCACAAATCTAAACGTGAGCATAATTTTTTAGTTCCTATTAACATTTTCAAATAATGTTTTGCTCTGTATTTAAATTCAAACACACTTTACTCTTCGTTATAAATCATTATTTTTTATTTTCCCTGTATACCATGAAATATTTTAAACTTTTGATGCTTGATTACGGATTTCCATGTGATGCAGAACTTTTTATCAACAATAATTTTTTTATAATACGTAAGATCAACTTTTTCTCCATTTGTATAAAAAACTTTTCGAGTCACACTGTATAAAGGATGGAACTTTCAGATACAATTATGATTTCACAGTTTCTAACACCATCAGTGTGTCAGGCCGAGGACTTTTCAGACAGCCTAGGTAATATACAGCTCTGCCGATGAAAGTGTGCTTATTTACTTTGCACGCTCGAGCATCAGCTACTCATGCAAATATCCGCCGACAGCAGGAAGTCGTTCAACTTAACAGAGATCTGGGAGAAATTCTTTCTTAGGGTCAAAGCTACCAAGTAGAATTTAATGCTACAAAAACCCAGGCGGCGTCGGCGGTTTCGTTTAAAAAACGTAAGGTTACGGAATCTAGCATAGTTATATCAGGACACTCCATTCCTCTAGGATCCGCACTCAATTTGCTGGGCATGAGAACAAATAGACTTGGTATGAATATGTAAGCATGTATAGCGAAGAAGGCTTCTCAAAAGCTGGGAATATTATTGCGAAGTAGAAAGCTTTACACTCCACAACAACTTTTAAACCTATACGAAGATGAAATTCGAGTACCGATGCTCCCATGTTTGGGGCTGTGCTCCCAAACACCCATTTATTAGATTGTAATCAGAATAGAATATAAACCCAAAGTTAAGATTGTTATCCAGCCTTATATTCCTCATAGCAACTTATGCATCGGAAGCATTCTGACAAAAGACGAACCGATGCGTTTGAGATGTGGGCATATCGAAGAATTCTCAGAGTATCATATACTGAACACTGTTCTTGAAGAGCTTAGTATAAATGACCGACTTTCAAATAGAATTAATAGACGGTATAGCCTGTCCCAAAATATAAGATTCTGATTTTTGCCGTTTTAAGTGGGCAATATAAAAATTCTGACCTTTTGTTTGTGATAGGTTGAAGAGATGGACTTAAGAATTTTATTCATTAATGCAAATAAATAAAATTATAAGTGTTTTTGGAGATGTTTATCTATAGATGCATGTAAAAACAAATGGATAAGAAGTACAAATATACAGTTTGAATGAATGGAGTTTACAAGAGGGGGACATATTGTATAAATAAAAATATATTTTAACGTAAGCCTAATTCGGTTTCACTATCACTGTCATCAGCTGAGGTAATTATCAGTGGTCTTATTTTATTTACATAAATATATGAATCTTCAACTTTAACAACGTGGTGAATGGAATTCTTCCAGCTTTCACAAGGTATATCATTTATAACTTTTTTTACTAATTCAGCCACTGATACGCTTAAAGTAGGAGACACATTTTGTGCCCTTATTTTTGATTTACCTTGATGCCAAATATGTTCAACTGGATTAAACACACTATAATACGGAGGAAGCCGCAAAATAGCGTGTCGCATTTTCTCAGCCATACTATCACAAACATATTTCTTTTTCAGTTTATAGCCTTTCAAAACTTCAAAAGATCACTTTTTTTATAACTAAAGTCAAAATAAATGTCATTTTCTAACATATATTCCTGTATTCCCGATTTACCTTACTTAGTAGGCGACTATGGTAACTTGCATTGTCCATAACTATACCACTATGTTCGGGAACATTTGGCAAAAGGGAATTTTGAAATCAATTTTCAAAAAGTTCTGCGGTCGTGTCCTCGTGATAGTCCAAACTAGAATCTTTTATGTGTTTTGCAGATAATAGTTGACAATTTGAAACCCAGCCTTTTTCAGATCCAGCATGCAAAATGGTTATTCGTTTATCTTTATTTGAAGGTGCGTTATCTGACATTTTGTGCTGCTGTCAACCCACCCTTTTTGCACAGTGTCATGGGTATCGAACCATGTTTCGTCTAGGTAAATTATTAGCCAATTCTCTGATCGATACTTTTTAATTTCTTGTAAATAAGTACGTCGCAAGATTCATAATCTTTGTGACTCCATCACTACTTGCCTTTTGTTGATATTTCGGAACGTGAATCTCATTCTTAAGAGAATTCTGTGAAGGGTTGATCGGCCACAATGTATATTGGTCCCGTCCTGCACCAATCTTAATTTTATTTTCTCTAGTGTCGGCACCAACTGCTCTTCATACATAGAATATATTTTTCTCCTAATGACGTCTTTTTCACAATCGTCTACATTGAGGTGTCAAACTCAATTTTGCAGAGGGCCATATATTAAATTTAGAATGTGTAGGCGGGCCAGATTCAAATAAAAAAATGTACTGAATTATAACATTTTATTTATTTAATTATATAGTATATAATATACGGTTGTTAAAAATTATATCAAAGTTATAAAAGAGCGATCGCGGGCCTTATTGATACGTCCCGGGGGCCGAATGCGGCCCGCGGGCCATATCTTTGACATCCCTGGACTCTACATGATGGATTTGAAAATCTTTCCGTTTTTTCCTGTTCCTGAGTGATGGTTCTCCTACAATACCCTTAATCGTAGAAATTGGGGTTTTTGTTAGTTCACCGGTTTCTTGCAAAGCACTTTGTTTATTCAAATTTCTTTTTACCAAACTGTCGTAAACATTTTTCACTATTTGTTTAGCGTCAAGTGATAAATGTTTTCTCTTGCGATAGCCACTATTGCATTTTTCCCACGGACGCCACATAATTAAAATAGAACCGTTACGTTGTAAGTTGTAAGTAAAACTAAAAATAAAAATAATAAAAAGTATCTTTCGAATCTTAATGGGTACCTGTGGTCATTAGGCCTATATTATCAAATACTTAAAGGGCTCCAAACCGGGTTGCCATGTAGTAAATATATAGGTAAAAATAGATCCAATATAATTGCAGGTGCAAGTGAGGGCGATATACAAAGCAGGTAAAATAAAAATACGTTTATCGTAATACCTGGCAACTATGCACAAAACCTTAATAGGGTCGTTTATTGCCTCATTGAAAAGGCAAAAAGGCAGGATCTTATATCTTGGGATTTACTTTACCTAAAATTTTTGGTCACATTATGAGAAAAGTGGATGCCATGGAAAAGCTTGTAGTAACGAGGAAGGTAGAAGATCAAGGGGACGGTCTCCAACAAGATGGTCCGACCAAGTAAGATCTCTTCTTGGTATGAGTATGCACGAGTCAAGTTAGGTCGTGCAGGACATAGAAGAGAAAAGACGGGATTGCATCCAGAAAAGAAGAATTTGGACTAGAGTAAGGGCGCTACCACATGCAAACGAAGAGCACATAGAGAGGGTACATGAGAGCTATAAGAAATCAAAACGATAATTAAAGTGGACAATTAGGAAAAAGAAAGAAGAAGATTGGAAGAACCTAATTAGAGACCTGGAAAACAATATATATGGAAAAGCAGGAATAAAATTATAATATCAGAAGAAGAAACACAAACCCAAATCGAGAAGTTATTTCCTAAACATCCTATGATTAACTGGTCTACCCTAAAAATCACTGAAAACAGGATAAAGTATTTCACAGAGGAGGACATAGTAAAAGCTATGAAAAGAATTAAAATAAACAAGGCTCCATGACCAGATGAGATTTCCCCCCAGATTGTAAAGTACAAAATTGAAAAACATCCCCAAACACTACTAAGGGTTATGAATAAATGTCTGGGGTCAAGTGACTTCCCACAAATATGGAAGACGGCTAGGTTAGTCTTGATTGAGAAGCCGAAGAAAGAAGGATTAATGAAAACAAGTTATAGACCTATGTGTTTGCTTAATCTTATGGGTAAAGTTCTGGAAAACTTAATAAACATGCAATTAAGCGAGGAACTTGAAACTAAAAAGGTTATACACGAAAACCAGTTTGGCTATAGACAGGGCAAGAGTTCCGTAGATGCTATAAGGAAAGTCCAAAGCGTACCAGACAATATTATGAACAAAGCTAACAAGAATAGAGAATTCTGTGTCTATGGTCACAATAGACATAGAAAATGCTTTCAACTCGGCCGCATGGAAACAAATACTTGAATCGCTACAAAGAAGTGATATAAGCGAGTATATAATAAGAATAATCCAATCATATCTGACCAATCGTTATATTGAAACCTGGATGGAAGTAAACATAGGATCAGTGCTGGAGTACCCCAGGGTTCAGTTCTGGGTCCCACCTTATGGAACATCTTCTACAACAAAATCTTGGAAACGAAAACAGAAAAAGGAGTTTACCTTGTGGCCTTTGCAGATGACCTAGCGATGGAAACTTGTGACAAAACATTAGAAAAACTCGAGGAAAAGACAACGTACGTTTTGAAGATATTGGTACATAAATTACAAGATATGAGGATTACAGTGGCAACTGGGAAAACAGAGATGGTACTTCTTTCCGGCAGACGTAAAATTAAGAATTTCCAAATAGATGTCAATGGACATAAAAATAACAACAAAAATGCAATTAAATACTTAGGGGTCCACTTGGATAAAGACATGAGAATGACAACGCATATTGTTGGAACATGTGAAAAGACAAATAGAGTAATAAATAAGCTATCTAGAATTATCCCAAATGTCGCAAAGTACGCGCACTAGTGGCAACATCGATGGCTCTCTATGCAGCTCCAGAGTTAATAGGAGAATCGCCATAGGGATTACAACGGCTTATTGAACGATATCCAAAAGCGCCGTGGAAGCCATAGCGAGGCTACCACCAATCGATCTACAAGTGGAGGAGCGAGTAGGGATATACAAGGGAACAGCTGAAAATAACAAAAGTTTGAAGGAAAGAACTATGAATAGATGGCAGGAAAGGTGGCAGCAATACCGGGGATGGACTCAGACCTTTATAAAAGATGTGAGTATATGGAACATATGCAAATAGGCTGAAGTTGATCACTATCTCACCCAGGTCATTTCTGGTCATGGAATATTCAGTACGTACTTATATAAGACAAAAAAAGAATGAAAATGAGGACGCTGGTTCTGCGACCATCAATACAGTACAGAACACAATATTTGTCAATGTACTAGATTTGAAACACAAAGAAGAGAAGCGAAGATAAAAAGCGGGAATGGAATAACAAAGGAAAACATTGGAGACATGTTGATGGAAAGTGTGCAGAACTGGACCTTAGTGACAAAAATGCTTAGAGACACAATGAAGATTAAGAGAGAAGAAGAAAAAAGAAGGGAAAGATGTTAGGTGAACAGGAGTCGCTCACAGAAGTAATGCTTCGGGCAGTTCCAGGAACGAGTCCTTGGGGAAGAGGTGGGGTTTTTTCTTTTAGTCGGTAAGCGGCCCTAAACTGAATCCGACACTACCTGGCTGACATAACAACAGGCCAGGTGTCTATGCAACAACTTCATAGAATCACCGATACTCCCATTGGAATGAAAGGACTGAGAGAGAGAATCATAATAGAAATGTTGGCCTGAGACCCAGAACTCACCGGCAATCTCAGAACATCGAAGAACGGTTAGCGACTTTAGTTTATTCTACAAGTCATTTCATCGGAAATGTTTGATGGATGTAGTCCGCTTAATTCCTCCCAAAGCTGGCATGTTCTAGTTTGGGATGTCTTGTCTTATTATTCGATATTCGTTGCTGGCCGTGGCTCGGTGGCGTAGTACTTTGCTACTGTGCAGAAAGTCCAGGGTTCAATCCCTCAGGTCGGCATACTTATTTATTAATTTGTTTAAGTATATTTGGCCTGGCCACGTACATAGGTAGTATTTGTTTGCAGAAATGCAAATCACGTTCGTGGCAGCACTACCGCGTTGAGAAATACAAAAAAGGATGTTTCGGCACTTGGACAACGTTGACGGGTATTACGACATCCTCGCCGATATCCTTGGGATATGGAAAAAGGGTAAAATTCCTACTAAGGGGGGGAGGTGAGCAATAAAAAAAAAACTTATAACAGTGGATAACTTCCGAAAGAGTTCCCATTTCTAAGTACGAGCCTTTCCATAAGGATTCTGTTTTCACTTTTCGCAACAGAAAAGCCCCGGGCATGGACGAAATTAAGAACGAAATGATCAAATATG
This sequence comes from Pachyrhynchus sulphureomaculatus, assembly GCA_019049505.1. Taxonomy (NCBI): domain Eukaryota; kingdom Metazoa; phylum Arthropoda; class Insecta; order Coleoptera; family Curculionidae; genus Pachyrhynchus; species Pachyrhynchus sulphureomaculatus. The sequence goes on from CM032452.1 coordinate 45,322,292, forward strand.
GAGGTGATAAATTACTAGAAGAATTACAGATTTTCTTTAACAAAATACTCACAGCCAAGATTATACCATACGAATGGAAAGAAAGCATCTTGATACCAATTTTCAAAAAAGGAGAAAGGACAGATGCAAAAAACTATCAAAGTATCAGCTTAATGAGTGCGGTACTAAAATTGTTCACTAAAATTTTAGCAGAAGAAATAATGTTAACCGGAATCTGTGAAGAACAGCAAGGGTTCAGAAAGAACAGGTCTACTATAGACGTCATATTTATAATCCGCCAAATTACCGAAAAAGCCATAGAGTTTAATAAGAGAGCCTTTATGTGTTTCATTGATCTTACTCAGGCATTCGATAGAGTACGGTTAACTGATGTCATAACCCTACTACAAAAAAAGGGAATTCACCCGAATATAATAAAAATTATCGAAGAGTTGAATATCAACAACCACACATATGTAAGAGTGGCAAATAAATTAAGCAATAAAATACTTATGACAACCGGAATCAGACAAGGAGATAGCCTAAGCCCAATCTTATTTAACATCATAATGGATGAAATAATAAACTAAGTAAAGAAAACTGGGAGAGGATATCGATTGGGAGACAAAGAAATAAAAATAATATGCTACGCCGATGATGCAGTAATTATATCAGAAGACGAAGATAACTTACAGAGACTCCTACATAAGTTCCAACAAACAGCAAAAGTGTTTAATATGCAAATATCTGTAAAGAAAACAAAATCCCTTGCAATATCTAAAAAACCGAAAAGATGCAAACTCGCGATTTATGATCACAGTGTAGAACAAGTGATGTCCTTCAGATATCTAGGGGCAAACATAACAAGTACCAGGAACCTTAAGGAAGAAGTAAAAACTCAAACAACAAAGGCATCATTAATATCAGGATACTTAAGAGATATAATTTGGAGAAACAAATATATGAGCACCAGGAGCAAAGTAAGAATATACAAAACATGCGTAAGACAGATCATGACGTACGCGATAGAAACCAGAGCGGAGAACACAATAACAAAACGACTCCTAAGAACAATAGAAATGCGAACACTTAGATCGATAACAGGACATACCTTATTTGACCGGAAGAAATGTGAAGAAATAAGGGAAATGTGTGAAATACAGGATGTGGTGAGATGGGCAAGGAATAGGAGAAGAGAATGGAGAGACCATGTGGACAGAATGCCAAATGACTGGTTGGCTAAGGTTGCAAAAGAGAAGCGACCAAACACACCTCGACCGCTTGGCAGACCACCAATAAGATGGTATGAGAGCTGGTCTTCATCATCGCAATTGTTTCTGAGAAACCTTTGAAGTGAACACAGGACATGGTCCTAAAGTAGGAAGAAGAAGGAGAAGAAGAAGAAGAAGAAAGAACCCTACGTAAGATATTCAAATTTTTGAATAAATAGAGTACCTTAGGAACCAAATTACATTAATTTATTTAAATTAATAAAACCCACCTAACAGCACTAACTTTCAATTTCCTTGTGACATTTTTAACACTATCGAATATTTCCTAATACGCCCAATAATAAACATAAAAAAAATTAAAATTATTACTGTGGCAAAATCGTTTAAAATTAAAAATCGTTCGATGTGGGCGCCGATCCTCTTCCCACCGACTTTTTTTTACGGGTTTAGTTTCCTTAGGTTGTTTTTCTCGTACCATTCGTGGTACCAGTCTAAAGGAACCACAAACCAAATAGGTAAAACTGCCCACTTTTGTCAAATTTTAAAGACGATAACTGGTGTTTTAATACGTTTAGAGATTTTTCACCAGTGGTGTAGTAAGTGTTTGTCATCTTTTTGATATTACTCACGCTTGGATGAAAAATAAATAATAATAAAACATGCGTCATAATTTTTAGATATAACTAGATTTTTTAGTCTACCACATACTACAAGGAAATTACTAGGAATAAAAATTTAAACAAATGTTTAAGATCACCACTTATGTTTATTATTGCTGACAATTATTTCGACAAACTGTCTTCTTCTGGAGTTATTATGGATCACCATCAAGTAACGGCTAAGTCAGTGCAGTATACAAAGAAATTGCTTAAGGGGCAAGGCCACTCCAGATCCCAGGAAAAAAGGCTAATTTCGTGAACTTTTTTTCAAGAGTATAATAAAAGCAGTTGAAAATTTATTTACTTTATTAAACAAATATTTAAATGTACAAAAAATTATTTTTTTTTATCTTTTTAATTAAAAATGGCCACTTCAGAATCCAAAACGACAAGGCACCTTTTATGAGCAGCCATTTTGAATTAAAAAGCTAAAAAATATATTTTTGTACACTCAAACAACACGTAGACCAGGGGTGCTCAAACGGTCGATCGCGATCGACAAGTCGATCGCGAGTGCTTTTTGAATCGATCTCGAGAAAAAAAATTCCGATATATTCGCAGATTTTGTTTTAGGTAACTAAAACAAAATGTAATGAATAAACTACTAAAATTTATTCGATCCACAATTAGGCCAGAATAACCCCCTCATCACTTTCTTTTATCGTAATAACCCCCCGCTAGCGGCATAAGGTGGCTTTATCAAAGGAACGCGCGGTACTTGTCAAAGAAAAGCCGCGTTTTTGATTACCGCCGATTTTTCTAGAAACTTCGGGCGGCGTGTTTGACGGGAACATTCGAGACTTCGTTCGCGCCGATATAAATGTTGCGCCTGCAGGAATAGGAGTCAGTCTGAGTTGTAACTTGAAGGCGATACATCGATACAAAGTTTATTAATAAATAGTCCAAAATGAGTGCGGCGAAGAAAAATAAAACTTATCATTTTAATAACGATTGGGAGGAATAATTTTTCCTTTGTATGATAAAGGATAATTGCATTTGTCTCATTTGCCGTGCGTCAGTTGCAATACCTAAGCGTGGGAACTTAGAGAGGCATCATAAAATGGTTCATAAAAACTATGAAAAGGCTTTTCCGTCACAGAGTGAATTAAGAAAACGAAAAGTACGTGATTTGATAACTTGTTTTAAAAAAGAACAAACCATGTTCACAAGACCAGCCAAACAATCAAAAGCTGCAACAATCGCGTCATTTAAAATATCTCATATACTGGCGAAACACAAGAAACCATTTGATGATGGATTGGTTGTGAAGGAAGCATTTATTGAAGCGGGTGAGACTTTATTCAGAGATTTTAAAAATGAAACAGAGATTATGTCTGCTATTAGAGAACTTCAGTTATCTCGTCCGACTGTCACAAGGCGTGTTGAAGTCATGAGTCAGGACATGGCAGATAAACTAAAACATGATATCATGGAAAGTACATACTTTTCTTTACAGTTCGTCGAATTCACCGATATGACAGACACTGCCCAGCTGGGTATTTTTATTCGAATGGTATTCAATGACATGTCGGCTAAGGAAGAGTTTTTGACAATGATTCCTCTGAAAGGAAAAACCCGTGGCGAAGATATATATGACGTTTTCTTCAATTTTGTAACAAACTACAAGCTACCAATATATAAACTAGTGTGCATTACAACCGATGGAGCACCAGCAATGACTGGAAACAAAAACGGTTTTGTGGCATTGTGTCGAGCTAATGATGATTTCCCTTCATTTTTCTCCTTCCGTTGCATTATACATCAACAAGTTTTGTGTTCAAAAGTTCTAAACATGGAGGAGATTATGGGCATTGCAATAAAAATTGTGAATTCTATCCGTGCACGTAGCTTGCAACGACGGCTCTTTAAATTGCAGTTGGAAGATAGTGAGTCAGCTGAACACACTGATTTAGTTCTTCACACGGACGTCAGGTGGTTGAGTCGCGGAAAATTCCTAGAAAGGTTTCAAGAATTATTGCCCGAAATAACAGCTTTTCTGGACGAAAGAGATGATGACACTCAGGTGCTGAAAAACGGAAAATCGCTGACTGATTTGGCATTTTTGACAGACATCACAATGCATTTAAACACCATTAATTTGGAGCTTCAAGGTAAAGGAAAAACTATTATTGAGATGATTAGCGCAATAAACGCATTCAAAAGTAAATTGCAACTTATGATAGATCAACTGAAAAGAAAGGATCTGAAAAATTTTCCGTCTTTGAACGCAAGGATTCCTCAGTTGAATTATGATATTTATGAGGCAGAATTATCAAATATTTTGGGCCAATTCGAAATACGTTTTTATGATTTCAGTAAATTGGCAAATATCGCATCTTTTATGAGTTATCCTTTTTTCGTGTAAAAACATTGAGGAATTAGCTACTGAAATAGCAAGTCAGTTTAACATGGACTCATGTTCTGTTGAAAATGAGTTAGTGCAGATTATATCAGATATACATCTCAAAGCCACAGCATCTGATACAAAATTCTGGTGTTTTATATCTGAAGATAAATATCCGAATCTAAGGCAAATCGCCCTTCAACTGACGGCAGTGTTTGGGTCAACTTACTTGTGCGAGTCTGCATTTTCTGAAATGAAGATAATTAAGTCAAAATATCGCAATCGACTAACTAACGAACATATGTCATCATGCTTGCGATTAGCACTCGGTAATTACGTACCATCTTATGAAAAATATGCTGAGGACATGCAGTGCCACGCTTCAACATCCAAAGTCACTCTTTAATTAAGTTTAGACACTAGAACTCGTTTGTTTTATAAGAACCAATAAACTCGCAATTTTGAATAATTACGAGTTTTTCATTGACATTTTAGAGCAGACCTACACTTACCTTGACTAAAAAAATGCATATCGTGCGGAAAACTAATATCTATGCCACGATACACCCTACCTAGACGACAATCCTGCATCACACTTACTTGCAGCCTCTCAGAGTCGATCGATCGTAGTCTAACAATATTGAGGTAAATCGCCAGCAGTTCAAGTTTGAGCACCCCTGACGTAGACTGTAAAGTTTTTGGTCTAGCTACTTAAAACACATTTTTTTGCAAAATTCGACTTTATTCATCAACATAGTCTCCTTTAAGAGCGATAAATCAGTCCAGTGCTTTTCTAACATTTCTATACTTTTCTTGTAGAAGGATTTGTCTTTGCCTTCAAAATAGGTCTCAGTTTCGGCGATAACTTCTACACTGAATAGATAATAGTCGCTGGGGCCAAATCTGGAAAATACGGTGGATGAGGAAGCAATTCAAACTTGAATTCATGCAATTTTGACATCGTAACCATTGACTTGTGACACGGTGCATTGTCTTAATGAAAGAGCCCTTTTTTCTTGTTCGCTATTGATGGTTTTTCCCTTCTCAGCATAATCGATGAAAATTATTCCATGCGTATCCCAAAATACAGAGGCCAAAACCTTCCCAGCCGACTGTTGAAACTTTGGTCGCTTCGGGCGGCTTTCACCGGCTGCTGTCCACTCAGCTGACTACCGATTTAATTTCAGTGTGTAGTGGTGGATCCATATTTCATCCATTGTCACATATCGTATGACAAAATCCTTTTTATTGCACTTAAACAGGTCCAAACAGCGCTCAGTATCATCAACACGTTGTTGTTTTTGGTTTACTGTGAGCAAACGTGGTACCCATTCCGAACAGAGCTTTCTCATGCCCAAATGTTCATGCAAGATTTGACCAACACGTTCTTTTGATATCTATGGTGTCAACTGTCTCACACAATTTCACTTTACGGTCATCCAAAACAATTGTGTGACTTTTTTATGTTTTCCGGTGTAACCACCTCATTTGGGCGTCCAGAGCGTTCAGCATCATTTGTATCTGTACGACCGCGTTTAAATTCCCCTTAAGACGGATTACAGGGCAAACAGAGCAATTGATTATAACTCTTTAAAATAGTTCTTGGGTTCTATATTAAATCTCATTTTACTACCAAGCACGTTATATTTTAACTTGTGAATAGAGACAAAAGCGTATTCTGTTCCTTATGGTAGATTTGATAATGATAAAATCGTAAAGCTATCATTAATGACGGACGGTCGCCCACTTTGTCCCTCATCGTGCACGTTTGTTGTAACTCATTTTCTTACCATTCCATCGCTAATAGCTTTTTCGCCACACAGTTCACTAATCTGCCGATGAATTTCGGTTTCTTTCACGTCTCTTGCATTTAAGAAACGAATTTCAGTGCTTCTTTCACAATCCGCCGGATTTTCAATGGTCTGAGGCATTTTAAACACGCACAAACAAACGCTAACATGGACGAGTGTGATGTAGATACTCAGCGCGCATGACATGGCCATATTTAAAAACGGCACTTACTTAAAAAACGCTCCTCGTACATTGGGGTTGAGTTATATATCATTGCAATAAAATAAGAATGGTGAAACTTTACCTAGTTGTCATAATTTTCAACTTTATGGATAAATTCTTGAATTATTGTCCTGTAACCAGAGCTCACAAGGGGAAGGGAGAAATGGGGTGATTCTCCCGCGTCCAGTTTTTTAAAGATGTCTATTATGGGGGGAGGCTCGGTTGTCCTCCAATTTGTTATAAGAAGGGATTCTTTTTTGGAATAAAATTTTAGAAGGTGGTAACATTTTAGTATAAGGAATGAACTGACGATCCTATATACCTATATCCTTTCCCGTAGCTGTTACTTTAAGATGGTAAAATTTTAGTGTAGCCTGACTTAATATGTTAATTGACAGCACTCAAGTACACTTCAACAGCTGTCAAATGATGGACAAAACTTGCAAACCCGTGAGAACTTTCTAAATTGTTGACAAGAACACTATGCCTTATGCCTTCATCGGCGCTGTTTCAGTCCTGATATCCACACAAGCTAATTGGCAGCTGTGAGTGTAATTTGTCAGCTGCCAAATGGCAGTCGTCACTGTCATTATGATAGGGTTACTCTAATCCCTTGAAATCCCTGTATACTATATGATTTTGGTGGCTCTGCAAGTGTAATTTGATAGCTGTCAAATGAAACTGTCAAGTTGGGGCAAATACTCCATATCGTCGAAAGGGTCAATATTCCTTATACTCTTGCCTCCTCTGTGACGGCTGTCAAAGTAAACTTCACAGTTGTCAAAGGAAAGTCGACAGCTGCCAAAGTAAACTTTACAGCTCTTAAATGATATTTTGCATTCTCTTATCTTGATTAATATCGCCAATAGCATCAGTAAGCACTTGACTGCTGCAGAACATATGGTCGATGTCAAAACCTATTTGAGACATTGAAGTAAAATCTGCAGACCCAAAAAGTTGCTGGTATATGGCGAATTTGATCAATCCGGAATACCATGCTCTTTTAAACGATAAGAATATTATTTTTACCAATTTTATGCAAACTCCAGATGTGATTGACCAAAACGGACATAGAATTCGCGATCAACAATCCAAGAAACATAACCTAGACCTATTGTAGCCAAAGTAAATTGACAAAAAAAAATTTCTGTGGTCCTGTGTTATTTGATGGAGAAAAATATCGAATTAATGTCTCATTGCCCATTTTCACCCGATTTATTGCCTAACGACTTATTTTTGTTCCCGAATGTTAAAAAAAAATGCGTGGACAGCGATTTTCATCACCTCAAGAAGCTGTTGAATCCTTCCATAACCATGTTTTTGAGGTACCGATTTCAAAGTGGAAAAAATGTTTCGAGAATCGGTTCGAATGCATATCTTAAAAGCGAATATTTTGAGAAACAATAAAACAATTTGCACCAAAAAAATGTTTCTTTCATTGTTTTTGTAAAAACTTATAAGGTAGCCCTCGTACAGGTATATGACAGTTAAGGTTACAGCGAAAGCGTTTTTTTTATACAATACCCGACATGACCAAAATTGACTTATTTTTACAAAGTGAATAATCTGATGATCTCATGACAAATAAAGTTCATTAACATTACTAGAAAATATTCAACTAGATTTTGTTCATCTGTATTTTGACCATTGGCGGAAATAACCCACCAACTTCTTTTGGAAAGACTTTTTTAGGAAAAGAATGACGGTGGGCGCCAAAGTTACGCCGCGAATGCAACTTAAGTAATTTGTTTACCAATCAGAGACCGTGCAATGCAAAACACCATATGGTTAAAGTTATACAAACAATGTTGATAAACGTTGAATTATTTGTAATAAGAATAATACACACAAGTTGTTAGTGTAGTTTCTCTGCATGACTTCTTGTATTGGCATTATTATGAGATTCATAAAAATAAGAAAGCGACCTTATTACCCTTAATAAGATAATGTGTGACTTGACATAGTAAAAGGATGGTGTGTTGTATAAAGAATAATTTGCAATTTAGCCAAACTATATCTTCTAGTCGTAAATATGTTAATTTTGGTGTTAATGAGCTGCCCGAAATTCTCTCAATTTTGAAACAAATGTTTAACCTGTAAAAACACATTTTCTACAATGTGAAAGAAATCTTAAGTCACAAAACGCGAACCCTACAGACTTCAGATTTAACAGTACGAGGGTAGATTGAACAGTATTGTAAAAAAGGTGTACAAAATTTTTTGCAAAAATCAAAATTGATTTCTCAACATAATTTCCATTGACATTTGATCCAGCGAGGTTCCAATTTTTTAATTCCCACAGAAAAAAAATTGTTTCGAATAATACCCATTTACAGCACAGATAACAGCGTAATTTAACGAAAATTTCTTCCCTCGAAGTCAATTTTTGAGATTCGGAGATAAGAAAGGCGAGAAACTGTTTCGAAGCCCAGCTCGTGCACCTTTGCCATTGCCACGGCTATTTCCAACATGGCCCAATCTAATCGAAAATAAAGACAAATTTCAGGAAATTCTGAATTACAATCTATAGTGCAGTAATTCAGAATTTCTCTCTGGGGTATTACCAGGAGTATTGTCTTGAGATTTGGACCTCGAAAAACTTGTGCTCTTTTGTTTATAAACAATTTAAGTGTTAAAATCGCATTTTTGTTGATTTTTTTTTAAATAAAGGTCTCGCGATTCTCTACCAAATGTAATAAGAATTTTTCAATTTTTTCTTTTCAAAAGGACCGGTTGTTGTCATTTGTTGTTATTTGATTAATAAACAAATATAAAAAAAAAGAATTAAATGACTCCAAAAAAATTTTTTTAATGGCATCGGAAAGCTGGCGCCAAGACCTAATTTTTTTTTTTTTAAAAAAGATCCGTTTTGAACCAAATGGCATAAAATGGCGAGCAATTCAAATTTTAAATGACAAATTCAATTATGCCCACTGAGTTCGATATTTTTGAACCAAAATTGCCGGGTATTTTTGCTATAACAAAAGGAATATTTTCTGAAAGTTTCAAGCCGAGTTTTTTGTCGGTTTTTTCAATTTTATAGGTTATGTACACATTTGAGCGACTAACTAACGAGGATTTGTTAAAAATTTCATTACGAAGAGTCTGGTTTTTTTTCGTCTCACTCCGACGTACACAGTCAGTTCAAAAAGTATCCATAGACCACCTGCATTGTATACTATTTTTCTGTTATGGTTAACTAATTAATTGGAACTATAAGAAAATATGTTTAAATTAATATTTGAAACTTAACCAAGGAGGATTAGTATTAAAAACAACTACGGAACATTTTATTTAGAAGTTACAACATTGTTATAAGAATCTAAACAAAATTAATGTCAAAAAAGTCTCCATACACTTAACAATTACCAATAATAGTTTGACGGAGTTTAACGGAAAATACCAACTTCGTTTAAACTAATATTTAGTGGGGCCGCCGTTGCCCTCGATAATCTCCTGTAACCTTTTTGTTATGCTTGCAACCAACTTTCTAGTAACTTCTGCTGGCATGTTCTCCCATTCGTTCAATATTCTCCTTTTTATTTTTTCTCTATTTGAAACCTTATGTTTGGGAACGCGCCGTTTAAGTTCCATCCATAAATGCTCGATGGGGTTAACATCGGGTGATTGCGGAGGTGTATGAAGCTTCTGTCGCACATTATGGGTCAACCATTCTTGCACCAAGTTTGCGGTATGTTTCGGAACATTGTCCTGTTGGAAAATGTATCGTTTTTCGAATGCTAATTTTTGGACAATTTCTCTTAAATTGTCTCTCAAAATGTTCAGATAAACATGCTGATCCATGGTATCATTAATAAAATGTAAATTTCCAACCTCTCCAGCGGATTTGCATCCCCAAAGCAGAATACTGCCACCCCCTTGTCTCACCGTGGAACACATTTTTTTAATATCGAATGTGGTATTCTTCTTTATCCATCTTCTTCTGCCATCAGAACCAATAAGGTTAATTTTAGTTTCATCACTAAAGATTACGAATTCCCAAAATTTCGGAGGTTTAATAACGTATTCCCTAGCAAAAGCTAACCGCTTTTAGCGATTAGCTTCCGAAATTAACGACTTCTTCCTGGCTGCACACCCCTTATAGCCTGCCCTATGTAAACAATTTCTCATTGTTTGTGAACAAACATTTTTTGGAAAACAGTTCCCGTACTTTTTTTAATTTTGGTGCACTTTGCTGGGGATCTAAAATTATTTGTCTAACAATACTGACCTCTTCACATGGAGTCAGTTTCTTGGGACGACCTGAGCGTGGTCGAATTTTATAGGAACCCGTTGATTTAGACTGGTTTACAATGTACTGAACAATAGCATGCGACTTTTAAACAATTTTTCCTATATTTCTGTACGATTTTCCATCTTTCCACAAACCAATTATGATCATTCGAACTTGAAATGGACTTTCACAATATCTGTCACTCATTTTTAATACTATTTTGTAAACCCATTGCAAAATTACTAGCAACAAGTGACAGATTATAAAGTATGGCCGAAAATTATTCATTTGTTTCCAGTTTAGCGAGCAATAGGCTGATTATAACGTGTTTTTCTGAATGCAGTTCTTGAGTGTATGAAGACTTTTTTGACATTAATTTTGTTTACATTTATATAACTTCTAAATAAAATGTTCCGTCGTTGTTTTTAATACTAATCCTCGTTGGTTAAGTTTCAAATATTAATTTAAACATGTTTTCTCGTAGTTCCAATTAATTAGTTAAACATAACAGAAAAATAGTTAGAAAGCAGGTGGTGTATGGAGACTTTTTGGACTGACTGTACATAACAGGAGTTATCCGCATTTTAAGCTCAAAAAACGCGTTTTGAAAACTGTGCAATTTCAAATGCACTACTAGGCGATCCTAAATATCGTAGCCTTTGGAAATAAATGATATCGCGGAAAAAATAACTACGAGTGTACAAATGGCCACCAGGAGCATTTGTTTAAACGGAAAGAGAAGCTTGGAAAAACTCAGAAAGAAAAGAAATGGAACGAAACACTGAAGCATACAGAGAAATAAACGAAATTAATAGAAATATGGGTTAAGGTTGTACGAGAATTGAACGTAAAACTCATAAGAAATATTATAGAAGAAAACAAGTACATGAAGGTCTTACGATCCAAATTCTCGAGAGGTAGAACAAAAATTACCAAAATAAAGAATGACCAGGGTATCACAGTCAATAGCTGCGATGAAATCATTGCGTTCGTGCAGGAGTTCTATAAAACACTGTTCTGGATCCAACAGAGATCAGTACTATAAAAGAACGAGTCAAAACACAGGATCAGAAGAAATACCTGACTTAAGCCTAGAAGAACTGAAAGCTGTGCTGTAACAAATGAGGAACGGTAGATGCCCGGACGAAGATCAGATAAGCAATGACATGTTAAAGATAGGAAGTGTACGAATTTTACTTGATAAGTGTCTAATGCAAGCAAGAATCCCAGATAGCTGGCCAAAGGCAGAAGTTATCTTATTGTACAAAAAAAGGAGATCAAGATAGCATAGAAAACTATCGGCCGATCAGTTATATAAGCTACTGATTAAAATAATAATAAATGGACTATCAAACAGGTTAGATCAATATTAGCTCTTCAAACAAGTGGGTTTCAGGAAGGGTTGTAGTGCCATCTACCATCTTCAGACACTTCGTACTCTCATCGAGAAATGTACAGAATATAATATATCTCTATTCGTGGCCTTCGTTGACTACCGCAAAGCTTTTGATTTGATAGAAACCTGGCAATTCTGAAAGCTATGGATAAATCAAGGATAGATTCTAGATATCCAAGCCTAATTAAATATATATGTGTTCATGCATCGCTGCAAATAACCATTGATGAGAACACAAAGACCGATAATATCCGTACCGAAAGGAAAGTACGTTAACTGTTCGTCTTAGCGCTGGCAGATGTGTTTAAAAATTGAAACAGGCATGACAAAGGAATTTACATAGATAGCGTACGACTCAACCACTTAATGTTCGCAGATGACATTGACATTTTTAGCGAGACAGCCAAGGAACTTTGAATCATGTTGCAAGAACTCCATGAGTCTCCCTTAAGGGTTGGGTTAGAAATTAACGCAAATAAAACCAAAATAATAAGTCCCCGATACATGTCGCCAACGAATTGCTCGAGAACGTGCCCTCGTACATATATTTAGGACGCAAGATCCAATTGGGAAAAGAGAACCAAAATGCGGAAATCTTCAGACGAACCAGTCTTGGATGAGCAGCATTCGGTAAACTGGGACATATAACGAAGTCACCAGTTATCCACATAAATCTTAAAAGGAAAGTCCATAGTTGTATAATGCCTGTTCTCACTTATGGTCTAGAAACTACGGCATTAACTCGCAAGTCGGCTAACAAGCTCCAAATCACTCAAAGAGCAATAGAAAGAGCCATGTTTGGAATAAGCCTTAGATACCGAGTCAAAAACCAAGATATCTGAGAAAGAACAAAAGTACCGGATGCATTGGAAAAAATAGCACGGCTAAAGTGGTAATGGGCGGGCCTCATTGCTAGACAAGATCCGCATAGATCGACTAATAAATTGTTAACATAGAGACCAAGGGAGACCAAAAGAAGTGTGGGAAAACCACAAAAGCTATGGCGAGAAGACATCCAGAAAATTGGAGGAACGAATTGGACACAAATCGCAATGGATAGAAGAGCATTTAAGGTTTTGGAAGAGGCTTACATTTAAGAGTGGGTGAGGCTGAGAAAGAAGAAAGAATAAGATCCATTCACTGTGTTACCCTTTTCCAAATAGTTAATCATGATGATACCCTGCGGGTCCCAAAAAATAGTTGCCATCACTTTTCCCGCCGATAAAATTGTTCTCATTTTTTTCCGTGCACTTTCACTTTCGCCAATCCACTGTTTTGCCTGCTGTTTTGTTTGCGGGATGTAATGGTGGATCCACGTTTTGTCTACAGTCACAAAACGATGCCAGAAGTCCTTCGGATTACTCGGCAACGATTTCGGAATGTTCTTCCTACTGCATTTTTGGTCTGGAATCAACAAAGGTGGCAACCATACCGTACTCAGCTTTTTCATTTTTAAAACTTCATACAGAATATTATGTTTCCGTTCATATGAGATGCCTACGATCTCAGCAATTCACGGAGCTTAATAGGACGATCTTCCATCACGATACCATGAATTTTACCGACCGTTACTTCAAAAGAAACAGCAATTGGGCGTCCTGAATGTGCAGCATCTGTAGTACTCATACAGCCACGTTTGAATTCATTTTTCCAGTAATGAAGTAATAGTGTAGGGGCCTCCTGAATTTCTTTCAGTTCAGTTTTTATCTGGGCCGTAGTCCACTTATTGAAATAAAAATGTTTTTTCGCTGCGGAGTACTCGGCTTAATCTATTTCTATGAAACGTATAACACCGATCACCTACGATGGCTACCGACGAGCAACTGCGCCTTGCATCTGTTTGAAACTTTGAACACAAGAATCGCGCTTACCGATAGGCATATCCCTTAACAAAATGTCTCAATATTTTGTATACATTCACCAGACTTATCAATCCACCCTCGCATTATGAGCTATCTCAAAATGCTAGCAGTTTTAAAATATATCTTTGACACTGAGTATAAAAAAATAATTTCGTAGCTTTCGAAATTTTAAAAGAAAACTTCCACTGTCCAGAACGTCAAACCATACAGCCCATCTTATTTTCTAATAAAAGGGATCCTGAGTTTTTAGGGTCGAAATGCCCTACTTCAAAAAAGTTTTTTTATCATTTTAATTTGTTCTTTGGGTAAAAAAAGAATTTTTGGTATTTTTTTTTAGCTCCCCCTCTCACTCCCTCCCCCCTTAAAACCACATTTGTACATTTATTTAGTTTTCTCCGATTTTTCTTAACGAATCATTGCAAAAAAATTGTGATGGTAGGGGAGCATCAGGGCAACAACTAAGTAACATTTTTGGTATCACGTGACCTCACCAGCCTTCTAAAAAAATAAAGAAATCAAAAATTTTAAAAATTGACGAACTGTTGATAGGTGACTAAATTTGGGTTTTAAAAAAATCACATTTTTTTCCTAATCCAGCTTGGGGCAAGCCACCTTTAAAAATTAAAATTTCCTGATTTTTTACCATTTTAACGTACACAAGAAAAAAATTAACATCAAATTCGTATTCTACGGAAAATTTTACAAAAAAAACTCATCTGTATGCATTCTTTTTAGTGTTCCGTATGGAACACTTATAAAATCGCTTCGGTGTCTGTCCGTCCGTCTGTCACACCCGAGTTTCTCGGAAACTATGACATAGTTAAAATTTGGTACTAATATAGGGGAGTGAAATCGGAAATGAAAAAAAAAAATTACTAGGTCATCGAGTGGGGTGTCAAATAAAAGCTTGTAAAAACACGAGTTCAAAAATATATATATAATGTAATACTTGCGCACACTTTTTTTGTATTACTTTTAAAAAATCACGAAATATCGTTGTACCCCCTTATCTCGCAAAATAGTGATCAAAAAATTTTGAAAAAATTCTGGAATATTCTCCACAGGGTATAGATTGAACGAAAATTATCACGAGAGCATTACCTTTAATAATTTATCTGATATATAAAAAGACAAAAATTTCAAGGTCATCGGTTTTCAGTAAAGATTGGAAACAAACTTTGTTGAAAACTCATTTGGAGTGTGTTTTATGAAGTCACTGATCATTTTATACCTCCGTAACAAAAATTTTTATTTTAAAAGCATTTTTAGCACTAAATTTACTATTTTTCCTTTTTTTTTGACCATTCACGACGTACCAATGCATTCAGAAAGTACATTTAACCTCAAATTCGGATTCTATGGAAAATTTTACTCAAGAAACTGATTTCTGTATGTACCGGAATTTTTTTATGGACAAAAAGGAAAATTAAATTGCAATTTGCAGACCATTTTTAGCTCTAAATTGACTATTTATCGCTTTTTTGGCCATTTTAACATACAGTTCCTTTCAAAGTAATACTTTCGGCCTCAGATTCGGAAAGAAAAAGAAAAACCGGGAAAACTTAATAAATGTAAAAATTTGGTTTTAAGGGGGAGGAGAGGCTAAAAAAATGCCAAAAATTTTTTTGTACCCAAAGAACATTTAAAATAATTACAAATGACTTTTCTGAAGTAAGGCATTTCGACCCCGAAAACTCAGGATACCCTTTTGATCTAAACAGTTTCAGTGAAGACGAGCCCAAATTCAAGCTCAGCCAGATCAGAAATATCACGGCAGGAACTGAGGAAATCATCAGGCGTATTGAAGAAAACTACAGAGAACGATGAGTTTTTTTGGCAAATTGTCACAGGCGACGCGGCTCTCACCAAGCAGGAGTCTATATAATGGGTTCATAAGGACTCTTCACCTCCATAGAAGCAGAACACTGTTGAAAAGTTGATGGCGACAGTTTATTGAAACTTTAAATTAATTTTGCTTTTTGAATATATAGAATAGGAGTCCACAATTAAGGAAGTGGTTTATCTAAAGACTATCCAAAAGCTGAAACATGACCTTAAAGAAAAATGTCCGAATTTACTGAGAACCCAAAACTTCGCTATTGCACGACAACTGTAGGGTCGCTAAGGCTTGCACAGTTCCAACCATTACCAAAGCTGAGAATTCACCGTGCTATAATATCCCCCTTTGCCCTGATTTAGCGCCCTGTAACTTCTTTTACGGAGATATCTGAAGAAAAACCTTAGGAACCGAATGTATTCCGTAAAAAATGAGCTGAAAACTGCTGTAGCGTCGTTTTTGATGTGTAAATGAACGCGTTTTGTTCAATTCGAAAAACGCTGGACTAGTATGGGTAGCGAGGCTTATAGCCAAGCAATCAGACCACAGAGATACTTTTTGCAAACCCTAATTAAAGTACGGGTAATGTTAGCCAAACGTTACCAGCAATTTAACAGGAGATCCGACCACATACTCGACAAATGGGATTCTCTCAGCCAGCCGTTTTAAGGTATTATTCTTTTTACTCCCCGCTGACTACGGATCTTGACGGACCTTAATACCTATTAACGTCTCCGTGGGGCTGTGACGAAGTATGTTTGTTGGCGACGGCGTTTAATACTTCCAGTTTGACTTAAGACCGGCGTCTCATTCAAGAAAGCTCTATGTACTTCGTCCGCCTTCCGGTTCAAAACCCTCGTGCGTCAACAACATGCCGCCCGTAGCTTTTTCAGTCGGAGTAGGGTTACAGTCCGCAAAGGCCGCTCTACCTATATGGAGGGGCGGTGTCTTCAACGTCAGCCTTTCATGGTTCGTGCAGCCTCCCACCAACAACAACTGCCTTTTTACAATGTGCCCGTCTTTGGGAGCTGGCGGATGGCTGTCAGTAAGCAGCATGACGTGGAATGTGGCTAGCTATATACACTTTAAAAGAAAAGTAAATTGAGCGGCCAGGCACCGAACTCAAGACTTTGGACATATCAGGGAGCCAAATCTGTCACAAACGCTGGACTAATTGTATTAATGTAGATGGTTGTTATGTAGAAAAATAATTTTTAACCTTTGCAAGTTTTACTTAAGAAAACATTCTCGTATTTGTATATAAGGTGTACTATAAAAAAAAAAAATTAACTTTAAAATATTTATGGTAAAAAAGGGTATGCACTGTATCTTCACCTTGCCCTTTTCAGCGGTTTCGTTCGATCAGTAAGTTCAACAAATTTGATCTCATTTATCTGTTACAAAGTATTTTTTAAACTTCTAGGATTTACAAACCATTAACGTTTCATTAGAACAAAAAAAGTTCGCAACTCCTACATTAGTTACTAATTGGAAGGTCAAAAGGCTTGTCGTTTTATTTTTGTATAGCAGGTCTCGAGTATATCGTAACCTCGCAACAAGGGACAAAATAATGACCTATCCATTTTAACATCGACAGATTTCAATATCTCAATATTGAAAAAATATATACGGCATTGGCCGCAACCCATTTTAGCAACCCACCCGATCGACTGTATTTGGATTTTCATCGACCCACGGACTATACAGGTGACCACTCACTATACAGTGGCGTAAGACAAGAAGAAAAGTGTCAATCAACATGATAATTGAAAATGATAGTTGGTCCATTATTATTTTCGTATACTTTCATAATGTATATATATATATATATATATATATATATATATATATATATATATATATATATATATATATATATATATATATATATATAATATATATATATAAAAAATGCAACGTCTCTCTGTATGTCTGTCTGTCCGTTAGTGCGCCTATCACTGAAAAACCACTTATCCGATTTACGTACTTTTTTTTTAAAAACATACATATGTTCTCTGGCCAGGTTATAGGCTATATTTTATTACGATAGGTAGCATAAGGAATGAGCAGTGACGTAAAATAGAGAATGATGTCGGAAATAAGTTTGCCGCTAGCGCGTGCCTTTGCAATACACAGCCTATACCATTAAATATGGAACAATATTATGTAGCAAAGAATATCTGTAATGTATAATCTATAATATATATAAAATGCAATGTCTCTCTGTCTGTCCATTAGTGCGTTTATCACGCGGGAATCGCTTATCCGATTTACCTGTCTTTTTTTAAATTCATGCATATATTCTTTGGCCATGTTATATAATAATAATAATAATCTATATCTATAATATATATAAAACACAATGTTTGTCTGTCTGTCTGTCTGTCTGTCCGTTAATGCGCTTACCCCTCGAGAACCACTAATCCGATTTACGTGATTTTTTAAATTCATACATATGTTCTCTGACCAGGTTATAGGTATATATTTTATTTATTACTATAATATATATAAAATGCAACGTATTCTGTCTGTCTGTCTGTCCGTTAGTGCGCTTATCACTGGAGAACCACTTATCCGATTTTCGTACTTTTTTTTTAAAACATACATATGTTCTCCGGCCAGGTTATAGGCTATATTTTATTACGATAGGTAGCATAAGAAATGAGCAGTGACAATAATAGTAAATGAAGTCGGACAAAGTTTGCCGCTAGCGCGTTCTCTTGCAATACACAGTCCAAACCATTAAATATGGAACAATATTATGTAGCAGAGAATATCTATAACATATATAAAATGCAATGTCTCTCTGTCCGTCTGTCTGTCTGTTCGTCGTTACTGTGCTTAGCACGGGAGAACTACTTATCCGATTTACGTGCTTTTTTTTAAACATACGTATGTTCTCTGGCCAGGTTATAGGATATATTTTATTAGGTGACATAAGGAATAAGCAGTGAATTAAGACGGAGAAAAGTTTGCCGCTAGCGCGTTCTCTTGCAATACACTCCCTAAAGCATTAAATATGGAACAATATCATGTAGCAAAGAATACAATATATATGAAATGCAACGTCTCTCTGTCTGTCTGTCTATCCGTTAGTGCGCTTATCACTCGAGAACCACTTATCCGATTTACGTGTTTTTTATAAATTTATACATATGTTCTATATAATTCGATATAAGCCTAGATAATGGGAGATAAGGTGAGATAATGGGAGATAAGGAGAAATAATGGAAGATAAGTCGAGATAAGCCTCGATAATGGGAGATAAGGTGAGATAATGGGAGATAAGTATAAATAATGGGAGATAAGCAGAGATAAGTCTAGATAATGGGAGTTATGGTGAGATAATGGGAGATAAGGAGAAATAATGGGAGATAAGTCGAGATAAACCTAGATAATGGGAAATAAGGTGAGATAATGGGAGATAAGGAGAAATAATGGAAGATAAGGAGAAATAATGGGAGATAAGTCGAGATGAGCCTAGATAATGGGAAATAAGGTGAGATAATGGTAGATAAGGAGAAATAATGGGAGATAAGGAGAAATAATGGGAGATGAGCAGAAGAAGCCTAGATAATGGAAATTATGTAGAGATAATGGGAAATAAGGAGAAATATAGGGAGATAAGGAGAAATAATGGGAGATATTTTATTATTGGGTAACATAAGAAATAAGCAGTGACGATAGTACTGAATCAAGTCCACGCGAGCGGAGCCGCGGGCCCGGCTAGTATATGTATATGTATATATATATATATATATATATATATATATATATATATATATATATATATATATATATATATATGCAATTCTTGGGATTTGGGTTCATTTTATGAATATTTGATATTCAAAATTAACCTTTGGTTTAGGGCATTTTAATTTTTTTCTTTATTTCTACAAAATATAAAAATAAATTACCTTTAGTTACATTAGTACAATACAAATCATTTAATTCACAATTTAAAAATTAAAATCACATGGGCCTACCTTATTTTTTTTTATGGGTCTAGCACACGTGCTGCGGGCAAGTTCCTAAAGCGCTCCAGGAGCGGCATGTGTGCGGAAAAAGTGATTCACGTTGTTCTTGAATCGCTGTAAATTGTACTCGGTGGGAAACACAGCGCTGGGCAAATTATTCCAAAGGGATGACGTTCTCCATATAAAAGACTGCTTGAAAAGCGTTGTACGCGGAGTAACAAGCTGAACCTCATACGGATGTGAAGCACCAGCGCGACGTGTATTTCTAACATGCACCGCTTTGGGAGGAATTAAGCGGGCTACATCCACTTTCCATGAAAATACTTGTAGAACAGACTCAAGTCGCCAACCTTTCTTCGATGTTCCAGCGAATCAAGGCCGCCGGTCAATTCCGGGTCTCCAATCAGGCGGACCGCTCTTCTCTGAACAGAATCCAACAAATGCAGTGTATCTTTGGGAGCGGAGCCCCAAACGTGGGGCTCCGCTCCCATATTTTATTTACTCACATATTTTATTTACTACTGACAAGTCATAGTAGCATTCTTATGGATGTAGATTTTTTTTTGTATTATTGATCTGTGATTATTATTATTATTTTTTTTTTTTTTTTTGAATATTAAGTAGGTAGTCTTTTCGTTAATATATTAAGGAGTATACATTTTAAAATATTACCTGATTAAATTTGTATAAATATGGCTAATTCCTTTCATATCACTTTTATCATTTTTCATCATTTTTTTTTAACTTCGATCATTTCTTTTATTGCAAGTTTTCCAATACTAATGTCTCTGTTTAAAATCTTTGTTTCATTAAAGTTGAAATCATGTCCAAGTTCTGTTGTGTGCTTGTGAAGTTCGGTTGTTGCATTTTTTGTATACTTGTGTCCATTCAGTCTGTTTTTTAATAAGTGAGTCGTCATACCAAAATAATGCATTGGGCAATCTGCACAAGGTACTGAATAAAATATGTTGGATTGGTTCATGGTTGGTACCTGGCTTTTTAGGTTTGTAAATAGTACGCTTAGTTTGTTTTATGTTTTGTGACAAACAGTTATGTTATATTTTTTTAGAGTGCTTTTTAGTTTTTCTGATAAATCGCGTGTATAAGGTAGTGGGAGAAATTTGTTCTTTGGATTCATCTTTTTTGATTTTTTTATTATAGAATTTGTATGTTCTTGTTTTTATTGTTTGGTTGATGTCTTTTACCTTAAATCCATTTTGTATTAACACTGATTTCATTTGATTCAGTGCTTTCGGTCTTAAATTTGGTGAAGTCAGCGCTATTGCACGGTCTATTAAAACGACAATAACACTTACCTTTTATGCCTTTGTGTGATTAGAGTAGAAATTCAAATATCTGCCAGACCACGTTGGTTTAGTATACCATTTAGTGATTATTTTGTTATGTTTTCTAATCAAAGTTGTATCCAAGAAATGCATTTCATTGTTATTTTCGATTTCTCAAGTAAATCGTAACTTTTAATGGAAAATGTTGAAATCATGAAGTACTTTATCAGTAGTATCTGTTGTAACTGCCAACAAACATCTATCTCTATTATATCAAAATATAATTTTTTTTTTTATATTTTGTAGAAATAAAGAAAAAATGAAACTGCCCTAAACCAAAGGGCGAAACGTCATTTAAGTATAATTTTGTATACCATATATTCATAAAATGAACCCAAATCCCAAGAATTGAAAATAAATATTAATTGATGGTTCCAGAAAATTTGAAAGTATCATATATACCAGGTGTACAAGTATGAAATGCGGATTTTTTTTCTAAAAAAACATGTTAAATTCGGAAGAATTATAAAAAGTGCTTTATTCAAAGTATGCTCCATCGCTTGTTATACATTTTTCCCATCTTTCGGGTAATTTGTGAATACCACGCCAGTAAAAATCTTCCCCTTTTGCTGCGAAACATTCATCGAGCCATTTTTTCACATCTTCGTACGAACCAAAGCGCTGCTCAGCAAGTGCGTGACCCATCGATGCAAACCAGTGGTAATCGGAGCCAAGTCTGGTGAGTAAGCCGCTTGGTGTAGAACTTCCCAGCGTGCTTCCAACGTGTCGCGAACTGGTTTTGCTGTATGTGATGGAGCATTGTTATGAAGAAAAATGACTTTGTGTTGCCTCTTTCGGTATTTTGGCCTTTTTCAAGCAACGAACAGTTCAAATCGGTTAATTGTTGTTGGTAACGTTTTTTATTAACCGTTTCCCCAGGTTTTAACAGCTCATAATAGACCACGCCCCTCTGGTCCCACCAAACACAAAGCATCGTTTTTCTGCCAAAGCGATTCGGTCTTGCGGTATATGTGGATGGTGCGCCTGGGTCTACCCATGATTTTTTGCGCTTAGAATCCTCAAAATAAAGCCACTTTGCATCCCCTGTAACTATACGATGCAAAAAAAAAAAAACGACTTCCTTTTGTACCGAGCGAGTAAAATGTCACACGTATTTTTGCGCTTTTCCATTTGCCTGTAGTTTAACTCATGTGGTACCCATCTACCGGTCTTCTGAATCTTTCCCATCTCTCGTAGCCGACTGGAAACAGCTTGTTGACTAACGCCCAATTGCTCGGCGAGTTGTTTTTTTGTGTTTGCGAATCATCTTCGTCCTTCAATGCTTGCAATTCCACATCTTTGTATTTATTTGACGGTTTTCCACGTTCCTTGTCTGCAACATCGAAGTCACCACTTTTAAAACGCCTAAACCATCGTTCACACGTATCTTGCGATGGAGCATATTCACCATAAGCTGTTCGAAGTAATCGGTATGATTCAACAGCAGTTTTCTTCAAATGAAAACAAAAAATTAATGTTGTCCTCTAATGCTCTTTGTTTGGTATAAATTTCGACATATTAAACACAACAACACAACACTATGCACACACTTTTCCAATTTATCACTCGTGCGCCTCTGACACTGTGGATGACATAACAAAATGGCGCAGTGTCAAATCTTTATAGCACAAACTACATTGGTGCACCATCTGTTGTCTGAAATCCGCATTTTTCTAAAAAAGTTAATGTTGTTGAACCCAACTCAATTTGCAGAGTGTTAATTTGGGAGCAAATATGTCTTGGAATGAACATATTGCAAGCATAGCAAGGAGAGCCTTTCAAAATCTAGGAATATTATTTCGAACTTCAAAGCTTTACACTTCACAACAGCTGTTAATTCTATAGAAAGCTCAAATTCGCCCAACGATGGAATACTGCCTCCATATTTGGGACTCTGCTCCTCAACATACACTGAATTCTAATCAGAAGAGAACTGTTCGCCTGACTGGAGACCCAGAACTCATCAGCAACTTTGATTCCTTGGAACATCGAACAACGGTTGACGCCTTTAGTCTACCCTCAAGGAAAATGTTCGATTAACGTAGACCGCCTAATTCTTCCCAAAGCAGTGCCTGCTAGGAATACATGTCGCGCTAATACTTCGCATCCGTATGAAGTTCAGCTTGTCCCTCCTCGTATAACCCTTTTCAATTAGTCGTTTATATCGAGAACCTTATCTCTTTGGAATGATTTGCCTAGAATTGTTTTTACCACCTACTACAATTTACAAGACCAACGTGAATCGCTTTTCCCACACACACGCCCTTCCTGTGGTGCTTTCGAGATTTCCCTCTAGCAGTGAAGGTTACCAATCCATACAACTAAACGAACTTTAGAAAGTGCTGCTTGAAAAGTATCACTCGAAGCACATCCAAACCACCTTCTCATGCCCTTCAGCCAAGAATTCTGTCGTCTCCGGATCGATCATTTGCCCTTTCTTTTGGCTTCAATAATTAAACCTAGCAATTTGTACTTTAGGCCCCTCATTATATGTCCGACGTATTGAGTTTTTCTTATTTTTATGGTTGTCAATAATTCCTTCATTTTGTTCGTTCTTTCCAGTATTTCAGGTTTTTTTTATTTTCTGTACCCAGGAGAGGCGAAGAAGGCGTCTATAAATGTACATTTCAAAAGATTCCAGTTGTTTCTCTGAGCCAGGGTCAAGGGTCCAACACTCACCTCCATACAATGGCACGAAGAATATATACGCGCTCACCATTCTTATTCGGAGTTCGAGATCGAAACTTGTGAACTGGAAAAATATATTCATATTCATCTATGTTACTCGGGCCTATTCAATTTGGGAATATATTTCCTTTCTTGGGTCCCACTTATCATTTATATTGGTTCCCAAATATTAAATATTGTGCGGACAGCGATTTTTTGCAATTTTTTAAAAATAATACAAAGAAAAGTGTGCGCAAGTATAACATCAGATATATTTTCGGACTCGTGTTTTTACAAGCTTTTATTTGATACCCCACTCGATGAGTAAAAAAAAAATTTCAGTTCCGATTTCATCCCCCAAAACTAACTTCTTAAGTCAAAATTTAACTTTCAAAACTACATGGCTCTAATTGGGCCATCAATTCCTGTATTCGTGCCAAATTTCAACTCTCTATGTCAAATAGTTTCGGAGAAAATCGAGTGTGACAGACCGGTAGACACAGTATTCTTACAAGTTTTCATACGGAACACTAAAAAGTAAAATATTACTAAAAACCGATAAAATAATTAAACAAAATGGAACTACACTGTAATGAAAGACTGATGTTGTCAAATTTCCACTTTAACTGTATGACGCGTTTCGCTATACTATAGCTTCTTCTGATACAAAAATTTTTGTATCATACAGTTTCAGTGAAACTAAATAAAGTGGAAATTTGACAATATCAGTCTTTCATTACATTCGTTATGAATTTCCATCAAGTAACAGCCACAAAAATTCAAAGTTTGGAACTACACTATTTTAAGGAGTGAAAGTCAGTAACCAAGTCTACGTAGATTGTCAGGAACCTTTTCTATAGCATTAAAAGTGCGGAGGCACTATTGGAACTCACCAGTTAGATGTAAGGCAAGGCCATAAAGCATGTTCAGCGGAAAGGATACGGTAACAGAGAAATTTTAAAATGTGAGTGTTGTAGGGTAAAACAAAATATCCACGTATTGACGAAAAACAATAGAGACTTCTCTCTTATCGCTACCAGAAAATGAGCGACGTAAAAACAACACAAAAATCACGGTATAAATACTAATTTTAGTACTCAGTATATATCACCACTACACCAAACACTTTATTTTTGCACTCGACACGCGTTTCGGTAACCATGTTAGCTTCATCAGGAGTGATGATTGACTCTCCTGATGAAGATAACATGGTTAGCGAAACACGCGTCGAGTGCAAAAATAAAGTATTTGGTGTAGTGGTGAGATATACTGAGTAGTGTCATTGTGCCAAAGATTCCACATTCCCAACTTAGTAACTAATTTTAGTATTGCGGTATAAATAATTTTATTTATGCCATGTTCAGCTCATAGTTGTCTCTCTTCTTTAAGCTACTTTACGAATTCTTAACCTTTTCTATATATATATATATATATATATATATATATATATATATATATATATATATATATATATATATATATATATATATATATACATATATATATATATATATATATATATATATATATATATATATATATATATATATATATATATATATATTAGGGTGACCGCAAAAAATCGATGTCGGAATTTTGTTCGTCTGGACCCCACAAAACGATTCCCCTTTCCAGATATTGAGATAGCCGAAATTTGAGCTCGATTAAACGACGTTAACCCGTGCCGCTCGTCGCTCAAAGTTTGAAAAAAATCCAAATTTTTGGCCAAAAAGCTGACATATGGAGCCATAACTCCAGAACGGTAAATAATAGAAACACGCTTAATATCTCAAAAGAAAGCTAATGTTGTTCTTCAAAATTTATATTTTATACATAATTGTTGTTATTTTAAGTCAAACCGAGTTACAACAGCCTTTAACCCCAAAAAACGTGACCTGGTACCAGTAGGAGCCAGTTTGGGAGTATTCTAAGAATTTTACGGGTTTTTACATAATGTGTCTCGAAATTAACATTTTTTTGTTAAAAAGTATTTTGGAACTCAATTTTCAAACATAAAGAGCCTTTTGTTCAAATTTAATCTTTTATTATATGGGGATTACCTGACTAGTTTGCCAAAGAAAGACCCGTTTGACAGGTAAAAAGGAGGGTGAATCTAATTTCTATTTTAGGGATGGTGATTTTACTTCAGCGTACAACCGACCTTTTATTTATTCAGTTTAGTTTCTAAAGTGTCTTTGAGCTGGTTAGATCGAACAATTATCTAGTGAAGATATTTTAAAGTTTTTTTTTTTTAATTTTCCAAGTGTGTGTGTTATTGTTTTTATAACTATTATAGTATTATTTTAAAAGACATTTGAAAACATTTTATTGAAATTAAAGTTTGCAATATATTTTGTTTCATTTTCCAAGTTAACTGTTATTTACCTATTGGCCTCTGAAATGGCATCCACATCAGGTGTACAAAGCCAGACCAAGGATAAAATATTTCTTGTGGGCTATCCCATTCACCAGATCACCGGTTGTAAACTACCCTCAAATCGTCAAGTTTTGTGTGCTTTATTTTATAATTTACGTACTGTGAAATAAACTGTAAGAGAATCAGCAAAACTTACAATACGAGAAGTGTTCATTTTTTG
Organism: Pachyrhynchus sulphureomaculatus; assembly: GCA_019049505.1. Classification (NCBI taxonomy): domain Eukaryota; kingdom Metazoa; phylum Arthropoda; class Insecta; order Coleoptera; family Curculionidae; genus Pachyrhynchus; species Pachyrhynchus sulphureomaculatus. The sequence continues at coordinate 45,348,438 of CM032452.1, forward strand.
GGAGAAAGCTCGAATTCCGACTAAACATGAGCAAGATGCAATTACTAAGCTGGAAAAACTTCACGCCGAGTGGAGAACTCTTCAAAAAGACCGGAAGAAAACATCGAAAACGGCCAAGAACAAATTTAAACAGTTTGTTGAAAAGTTGGATGATCTCTTTGATATTGCTCAACAAGATGCCTTGGCTCTGATGAAATCGGAAGAAGATAAGGCGTTTCTCGTGAAACAGAGGCAGAAGGGCCGCCCAGGTTCCATGACTGGAGTGGATCTCAAGTTGTCTCGAGCTGAAGAAATCAAGGTGCAAAAGGAACTTGCAAAAATGAACCGACAAATCCAAGAAGCAACTTTTGATATTGGTGAGTTTTTTTTTATTATTAGTATTCTAAAAAATAGATAAACAAATAAGTAAATAGTTTCATTATAATTGAAAGAAAATTGTACATGAGAGCATGATTTGGCATTTTTATGATTGAGTTTATATTTTTTAAATAATACCTTTTGATAATTAGAAGTAGGTAATTTAGTACCTATGTATTATTACTATTCTGCTAAAACGACAAGTTTTTATAGTATTTTTTTTTCTCTTTCTTTTGTTGCTTCTTAGAGACGGATGATGAACACAAGTTCGAAGAAGGAGAAGAAGACACTGAAGAGGACAGCATCTACTAGGAACTTGAGAGCTTGGAGGAAATGGACATCCCTGAAGAAGCTGCAGAAGATCCAGGTCCATCTGAGAGCAAGAGGATGAAAGTTTCATTTGCAAGGGGCGTTAAAGAGATTTTAAACATGAAATTGTCAACACCGTCAAGGCGATGTGCTTTGACACTATAGCATCCAACACGGGAAGGCTTAAAGGAGCATGCGCCATATTGGAGCAAATGTTAGGAAGAGAATTGTTATACCTAGCTTGCCGTCACCATATCTTGGAAATTCTGTTAAGAGGCGTATTCGACACAAAAATGGGATCAATCACTGGACCTCATCCAGACATTTTCAAGAGATTCCTCACTGCGTGGCCCAAGATAGACAAAGGAAAATACGACACAGGTATCAGTGACAATCTAATACAAAAGCAGCTAACTCCAGAAGTAATTGCAAATGTTACTGCTGAATTCGGACTAAATTAACTGAGAGCCACCCCAGAGATGACTACAAGGAGCTATTGCGGTTGGTTCTCGTATTCGTTGGATCACTAGACGGCAATGTTGTGGGTTTTAGAACTCCAGAAGCCATTCAACACGCTAGGTGGATGGCAAAGGCTATTTACTGCTTAAAAATGTTCATTTTTCGTCGTCAATTTAAGATGTCTAAAGAAGAAGAAAGTTGTGTGCGTGCCATTTCTGTTTTCCTAGTTAAAATTTATTGTAAAGCTTGGTTCAATGCTCCAAAAGCTCATCTTGCACCAAAGCAAGATTTAGGTATTTTGCATAGTCTGTTAGACTATAAAGAATGTGACAACAACATTGCAGAAATAGCCCTGACCAAATTTTCGAACCATTTGTGGTATTTGAATGCAAAGTTGGTGGGATTGTCGTTTTTTGATCCCACCATTACAGACGATGAAAAGTTGTTAATGGCTAATAAATTGCTCAGTAGCACAGATGAACCATCACAGCATGCTAGGGTTGTAAATCCAAAAGTTAGGAAAGAAAACTTAAAAGAGGTAGTTGATGGAGGATTGGTAAATTTACTTACCAAAGAAACGTTTACGTTCTTTGACCAATTTAATATAAAAACAGATTTCCTAAGACAACATCCAAACACCTGGCCTCAAAATAATGACTTCCAAGAAGGATTGAAAATTGTCAAAACATTAAAAGTAGTTAATGATATGGCTGAGCGTGGTGTTAAATTAATAACCGACTTTAACGACCTTCTGACAAAAGATGAAGACCAAAAGCAATATGTCCTGCAAGTTGTAAGTAAATGCCGAGCATTATATCCTGACGTTTCAAAAACTACTTTAACAAAAGCTCTAGAATAGATTAGATAACTATGTAAAATTATCAACTCATGTAGCTACTACGTCTGTATCTTTTCTGTGTCTGTTTTGTATGTATTATATACCTAATTTTTATATTTTAAAATAAAAAATGTCATTAGACTTATCAGTATTACTTGTTTTTTTATTATATTTCTACTTTAAACTCAAAAATATACCAAAAAAAAAAAAATTTATCACTTAATAACAAAATATACGAAGTATGGTCCTAGTGGTACCAGGTCACGTTTTTGGGGCTAAAGGCTGTTGTAACTCGGTTTGAGTTAAAATAACAACAATTATGTATAGAATATAAATTTTGAAGAACAACATTAGCTTTCTTTTGAGATATTAAGCATGTTTCTATTATTTACCGTTCTGGAGTTATGTCAGCTTTTTGGCCAAAAATTTGGATTTTTTTAAACTTTGAGCGACGAGCGGCACGGGTTAACGTCGTTTAATCGAGCTCAAATTTCGGCTATCTCAATATCTGGAAAGTGGAATCGTTTTGTGGGGTCCAGACGAACAAGATTCCGATATTTTTTTTCCCCCTCTATAAGATCCGATCACTCTAATATATATATATATATATATATATATATATATATATATATATATATATATATATATATATATTCGATATTATCCTGGGCGAGGGTAAGCCTCTCTTGTTGAAATCTTCTAAAAAATGCAGTGATACTTGTCGAAATTTTCATTGACCTCATAGACGTTTTCTCGATTAAAAGGTTATTACGTTTTTATCGAAGATGTATTGTGGTGTCATTATTACTGGCTTGTTATTACGCTTTAGGCTTGCGGAATTAATAATAAAACATAAATAAAGGGCAAAAAAATGACATAAGCGGTAGATCTTACGTGCAACTTGATGTTGAAAATTCCCACGTAACGTAAAACGTCGATTCTAAGAGCTACTGAACACAACTAACAACATAAATAAATAAATAGAGTTAACATACCACATGGGGTAAAAAGTTCCGAGACTTTCCGAGAGATGGCAGCACAAACAAAAAATATGATTTTGAGTTAGTGTCAACTCTCAGAAGATTCGTGTAAAATTTTCATGACATTTTCTTTATTAGTTTACAAGTTACGTCTATTTGAGTGACGCTATTTTTCAATTTTGCAAAATGAGGGAACAAAAGGAAATCGTGTGTTGATTAAATATTGCTTTTCGATAGGAAAGAATACAGCCCGAACTCAAGAATGGCTTAAGAAGTGTTATAGCATATCTGCTCCGTTGAAAGAACTTAAATGTGGTCGTACAAGCACCGACGATGGATGGTTCGGTCGACTTTCATACGTTCCAGCCGCTCTGTGGACTGCCTGTTGGACTCCGGCGTGTAGTTATGGATCCGTGTTTCATCCATTGTTACGAATCGCCACAAAAACTCCCGTTCTGTTGATATCTCTCTCTTTCACTATGCGGTCATTCAGAACAAGTTGATTCTCGCCCTTGTTCCAAGAAAGGAATTTTCTTAGCACCTTTTCCTTTCTTTGTAAAGTATTTTCTTAGCCCACGATATTCCAACTTATATAAATTTTTGTTTTCACGCTACATCGCGTGGCTTTACGGACAGTTAGTTCTACTACATATTTAATCGGGCCAGCACTCCTCATATATGTTTCAGAGGTGTGCGCACAGCATTAGATGGCATGTGGAGTTTCTGCAGAAGCGGAAATATCCGAGGCTTACTTTCCGTGAGACATTCCCCGTATGTCTCAAATTATATTATAACCAGTATTAAAATGGGAGGAACCACAGATCATATCTTGAAAATGAACGTAATCAGTTATAAAATACTTTTATTTTCTCTTAAATTCGAAAAATTCGATAGCTTCACAAGACATGTACATCGTACACGAAGGTGGCGCTCTAGAAAAAGTAACATGCTTTCATTGTAATTACGAAAGTAGATCAAAGGAAGGATTGATTCATCATACACAGTGTAAGTCAATTCCTTTATTACTTTTCTTTCTGTTCAAGTGATCCATCTATCGGCGAAAGCGTTCGTCGATCACCACGTCACAGTCACTCCAAAAAACAAAAAAAAATTCATCACATTGTTCGGAATTATCGCAAAGTGAAAGTGAGAGAGATAGGTGACATCGTGAAGATATCAACAGAACGAGTGAGGCATATTTTGAATACCAGGTGTACAAGTATGAAATGCGGATTTCAGACAACAGATGGTGCACCAATGCAGTTTGTGCTGTAAAGATTTGACACTGCGCCATTTTGTTGTATCATCAACAAGTGTCAGACGCGCACGAGTGATAAATTGGAAAAGTGTGTGCATAGTGTTGTGTTCAATATGTCGAAATTTATACCGAACAAAGAGCATTCGCGGACAGCATTAATTTTTTATTTTCATTTGAAGAAAACTGCTGTTGAATCATACCGATTACTTCGAGAAGCTTATGGTGAACATGCTCCATCGCAAGATACGTGTGAACGATGGTTTCGGCGTTTCAAAAGTGGTGACTTCGATGTTGCAGACAAGGAACGTGGGAAACCGCCAAAAAAATACGAAGATGTGGAATTGCAAGCATTGTTGGACGAAGATGATTCGCAAACACAAAAACAACTCGAGCAATTGGGCGTTAGTCAACAAGCTGTTTCCAATCGGCTACGAGAGATGGGAAAGATTCAGAAGACCAGTAGATGGGTACCACATGAGTTGAACGACAGGCAAATGGAAAAAGCGCAAAACACGTGTGACATATTGCTCGCTCGGTACAAAGGAAGTCGTTTTTTTGCATCGTATAGTTACAGGGGGTGAAAAGTGGATTTATTTTGAAAACCCCAAACGCAAAAAATTATGGGTAGACCCAGGCACACCATCTACATCGACCGCAAGACCGAATTGCTTTGGCAGAAAGACGATGCTCTGTGTTTGGTGGGACCGGAGGGGAGTGGTCTATTATGAGCTGTTAAAACCTGGGGAAACGGTTAATACTAAACGTTACCAACAACAATTGACCGATTTGAACCGTTCACTGCTTGAAAAAAGGCCAGAATACCGAAAGATGGATGGATGGATGTTAAGGGGATAGGGTGCGTCGACTTCTAAGGTCATTTAGCACCCAAGAATACCGAAAGAGGCAACACAAAGACATTTTTCTTCACGACAATGCTCCATCACATACGGCAAAACCAGTTCGCGACACATTGGAAGTACTCAGCTGGGAAGTTCTACCCTATGCGGCTTACTCACCAGATTTGGCTCCTTCCGATTACCACTTGTTTACATCGATGGGTCACGCACTTGCTGAGCAGCGCTTTGGTTCGTAGAAAGATGTGAAAAAATGGCTCGATGAATGGTTCGCAGCAAAAGGGGAAGATTTTTACTGGCGTGGTATTCATAAATTGCCCGCAAAATGTATAACAAACGATGGAGCATACTTTGAATAAAGCACTTTTTATTATTCTTTCGAATTTAACATGTTTTTTTAGAAAAAAAATCCGCATTTCATACTTGTATATGGAAAACCTATTTGCCCGATGGGTGCCGCGCACTCTTACGATTGATCAAAACAGCTTCTTCTTCTTAGGACGCCGTCTCCTCACGAAGGTTGGCGATCTATATAGCTAAACAAACTGTAGAAACTGCTGCTCGAAAAATATCACTCGAGGCACATCCTAACCACCTTCTCATGTCCTTCAACTAAGAATTCTATCATCTTCCGATCGATCGTTTGCCCTTTATTTTATCTTCAATAATTAGACGTAGCAATTCGTACTTTGGGCCCCTCATTATATATCAGAAGTATTGAGTTTTTGTTATTTTCATGGTTGTTAGTAATTCCTTCATTTTATTCATTTTTTCCAGTACTTCTGTGTTGTTTATTTTCTGTACCCAGGAGATGCGAAGAAGGCGTCTATAAATGTACATTTCAAAAGTTGTTTCTCTGAGCCAGGGTCAAGGGTCCAGCACTCACATCCATACAATGACACGGAGAATACATCCGTTCTCACCATTCTCATTCGGAGTTCGAGACTGAGACTTGCGAGATGGAAAAATGTATTCATATTCATGTATGTTACTCGGGCCTGTTCAATTTGGGAATATATTTCTTTTCTTGGGTCCCACTTATCATTTATATTGGTTCCCAAATATTTAAATGTGGAGACCTGTTCTACGGTGTTGTCCCTGATTTCAAGGACTTCTGGGGGTAGATTTTCCTTTGTTATTACCATCCACTTGGTTTTTCTTATATTCATAGTTAATCCAAATCTTTCGCTGGCTGTTAGGACTCGATTAATCAGTTGCTGGAGATTTTTGATATTATTTGCTAATAGAACAGTGTCATCAGCATACCGTATGTTCTTCAGTGTACTCTCATTAACTGTTATTCCTGCAATGGATTCATAGATTGCCTTATTAAACACAGCATCAGAATAAAGATTGAATAAAAGTGGTGAGAGAATGCATCCTGAGCTTACACCTTGGGTTATTTTTATACATTCGGACTTTTCCAGTCCAATTTTATCTTCCACTGACTGATTCCAGTACAAATTTTTAACAATGTTTAGATCTCTTTTGTCTATATTTGTTGTTTCTAGAATTTTTATTAATTTCTCGTGCATCACACGGTCGAAAGTTTTACTGTAATCTATAAAACATACATATACATCTACATTCATATCTTTATAACGCTGGACCAGTACATTTAATGAGAATAAAGCTTTCCGTGTACCCATGCCTTTTCGGAATCCGAATTGTGTGTTATCTATTTCTGCTTCATATTTTCTGTATATTTTGGTGTGGATGAAAGGAATATGTTGAGAACGTGAGACATTAAACTTATTAAGCGATAATCGTCACTTTTGACTTTTTAGGATTTGGAATGAAAGTCAACTTCAGCCAGTCAAGGGAGGAAGAGGATAGCACGTGTACTATGCCCATAAAAAAAATTAAATTAAATATCTGCCGTTTTGATCCATGCTTTTTTGCCATTTTTCCGGTAAAACCATTACCCTGTTACTGTAGGACTTCTCGGACTTCTGGGCCACGAACTGAATAAAGTAAAAAGTCCACTTTATACTATTAAGAGAGTTCTGCAGAGACTGAAGCAAATGCAAGTCTGATAGTACAAGGTCTGGGCTAAAAACTTCTTAGCTGAGCTCTCTACATTTTTCCAGGTCGCCATTGTCATAATGGAAGACAACACCTTTACTGTTGATCAATTCGGCTTTTTCTGATTTCCTCACTGCAGTAGAGATCAGAATCAATCATACGCTGTAGCACCTCATGATATACTACTTCCCTTCCAATTCCACCAAGCATACGCCTTCCTTGGCGTTAATACTGACTTTAGTGCCGTTTGCGCAGCTTCACCACGTTTCCACCCCAATCTTTTTCACACATTAATGTTGTACGTCAGGGCCGTCAAGGTCATGCACAGTTCGAGCCAGTTTCGGAGGTAACGCCTCCCGCTGCCCCCACCACTGCTGCTGCCGCCGTTCGCGCAGTCTCAGGAGCGGCTATGAGAGGCATAGGAGGAGCGCATTGTGTTTGGTAAGCGGCCGAGCCGCGATCGGCGGCTTGGCCGCTTAACGTCTAGCCATGGTGGGAGCAGCGGGAGGCGTTACCTCCGAAATTGGCTCGAACTGTGCATGACCTTGACAGCCCTGTTGTACGTGATCCATTTTTTAAGAGATATTTTAAAAATGGATCGATTAAGTTCTTATTCAATAATGTTTCGCAGGCGAAAATTTGGTCAATGAAATTTTTTAACGTTAAATCATGGAGCATCCAAACACCGTAAATAAGTTCGCTAAATTTCTTTTAAAATGATTTGTCATGGCCCGATAAACCAAACGGTTAAGGGCTATGTCAAATAATGATACTAAAACACGCCACTGTCCTATTTACTTCTTACAAATTTATCTGAAGGCGTCGAGGTGCTGCTGCGAGACCTAGTGCATGGGCGAACTCTTTGGAGATGACGCCTACGCGTGACGTCACCATAGGTGTCTTTATCAATGGTGAACACATTTCGTAAGAGAGAAGAGAACGGATGCCGGTGAATGAAAACCATATGGTTAAAGGTTGATTATCTATTAAATTGAATTTAATTTGATGAAATTTATTGAGGTTATATACATTTTCTTTTCTCACTCTTGATGATAATTGGGTTCCTGTAAGTCGATAGCTGGCGCCACGCCGGCATACTGCACAATAATTGTTTATATAACTGTTTTATGAAGGTCGGCAACATGAGGTGCATTGATGCAGTTTTTAAAAACTGGCATGTGATTATCAGAAAATACGTAAAAATGTTTGTTAATTCCCTGGTAAAGCCTAAACAACAAACAAAGAAAACAGACTAGAAAGAAAATACCAGAAGAACTACCGAAGGTTACTGTAGAAGAGGTCAATAATGCACTGAAGGAAACGAAACGTAACAGGAGAGGACTTAAAACAAAAATTGGCCAAACTTTTCAACATATGTCTAGAAAATGATAAAATACTAACATTATGGCATATATCAGAAGTAATACTTCTACACAAAAAGGGAGATATTAGAAAGTTAAACAATTAGCTTACTATCTCACATTTATAAACTTTTGATTAAAATCATCTCCAGTAGACTAAATAACAGGTCAACTGCAGGTTTGACTTGCGGAATTAGTGTTCCGTACGTGGATTGCTTTTAAAATAAAATTTTCGTTACGGAAGTACAAAATGATCAGTGACTTCACAAAACACATCCCAAATGAGTTTTCAACAAAGTTTTTTTCCGATCTTTAGTGAAAACTGATGACCTTAAAATTTTTTGTTTTTTTTTTTTGTATACCAGATAAATTATTAAATACACACACTTGTGATAATTTTCGTTCAATCTACAGCCTGTAGAGAATATTCCAGAATTTTTTCAAAATTTTTTGATCGGTACTTTTCGAGATAAGGACAACGATTTTTCGAACTTTTTTAAAAATAATGCTTAGAGAATTGTGCGCAATTATTACATTATATATATTTTTGAACTCATCTTTTTACAAGCTTTCATTTGACATCCCACGCGATGACCTGATAAAAAAAAAATTCACTTCCGATTTCACCCCCCAAAACTAACCCCTTAAGTCAGAATTTAACTTTCAAAACTACACGACTCTGATGAGGCCATCAATCCCTACATTAGTGCCAAATTTCAACTTTCTATGTCAAATAGTTTTGGAGAAAATTAGGTGTGACAGAGAGACCGACAGGCACCGAAGTGACCTTACAATCAACGTTCAACGACAGTTCAAAACAAAACCCTACGTATCACAGCAAGAGCTTTTTGGTTTGTCCGCAACAACCAGTTGCACAGGGAGTTTCAAAACCCCACAATAAAAGAATTCACCCGAAATGTCCAGCTTCACTTTCTTAAAAAAGCTACAGCTCACCCTAACCCTGCTAACGCCTTCACAAACAACGCAAATCTCGGTACTCGCTACTTATGACCCTCAGGCATACTACAAATAGACTAAAGTTGGACATTACTAAAACTCGACTACCAAGACAGACTATATTACCTACTTAGTATATAGGTATAAGGTCGTAGTACAGTTAACCTACTCCTCGCCAAAAAAATAAGCTAAATATGTAAACACCACATATCACTAACATTACTGTAACACAACACTCCCGAAATACCCGGGAACCTAGCTTTTAGTTTTAATTAGAATTAGTTAAATAAATAAATATCGTCTTTGTTAAGATGTGAATACATGTAGTGTGAGTACATATTACCCACACACATTATGTGGTAGAAGAGGCTAGATTTAACCACTGGTTACTCTTACATCTAACCTCCTCAACACACAACGCGCTTACAAAGAAAAATCAAACAACAATTATAGACTAACATAGTAAAATTTAATTAATAATCGAGAAGAGACATTAAAATGCAAATAAACTACATCTGAGAATTATGTTTAGCTCTTCCCTATATAATCGACGAAGTTGGCCAATAGTACACGTTTTCAGATCTGGATTCATGCCCATAAAAAAAATTAAATTAAATATCTGCCGTTTTGATCGATCACTTTCTGCCATTTTTCCGGTAAAACCATTACCCTGTTACTGTAGAACTCAGATCTGGATGCATGGTATTGTATATATTTACTGCATTATATATTAAACCGCGCTGAAACAAGGCAGTGCCATGCTGAGGCTTAGTCAAGCGATCAGGCCGTCTAATATGCCTATCATGCACACAATTTCGGGACACTAGCTTCTCCCTTAAATAAATCGGGACTGAACTTCATTTAACTCATTTATTTTTAAAGACACATGATCATATTTCCTCAAATGGAATATAAACCTACAGCATACATTCTGTACTTACTGCAATCGTCTCCTTGAAAGTGCATCCAAGCAAGGATCGTACACAATACTACAGTAATGAAATTAAGACAAGACCAAAGACTCACACAATTTTGTTCTCATCTCAAAATTAAGGATAAAACGATTTGCATATAAAACCTTTTTTGTAGGAGCACCCTAACATGTTCAGCAGCAAATTTTGATCAGCCAGCCTCAGTTTCAAAGCCATGCTCAAGGTTGGTCGCAGATTTTCCTTGTGTGTTCTTTGCATATTGATTTACTGACTCTTTTAAAGCCTTTATTATCTCTGCATTTATCTTATTTATGTCTTGTTTCTATTCTATTTGGCTGTCAATGAGCTTTTCCTTAAGCTCTTCTTGGTATGCTTCAGTTTTGCGACATTTGTGAGACCATTTTCCTTCTCACTAATTTTTAATTTATTATTAACTTCGCTCTTACTAAGCGATGGTCACTTCCTGTATGGAAATTGGCCAGCACGCTTGCAGTCAGTTAAGATTAAGTCTATTTCATTGCGTCTTTGTCCATTTGGACTAATCCATGTCCATTTCCTACTAGGGTTCTTCTTAAAGAAGATATTCATACAGTATAATTGTTGTTGTTCCCCAAAATTTAAGAGCATATCCCCCCTTTCGTTGCGGTTGCCGCAATATATATTTATATATATATATATATATATATATATATATATATATATATATAGAGTGTTATGGAATTCACTGCATAAATTGCATCTTGTCTGGATTTAGCTTCAAATTATGTTCATCCTGATTTAAATTTTTAGCCGCAGACTCAGGATCTGATGGTTCAAAGAAATGAAGCAGTTCGGAATATATCAAAAGAGAGAAACAGAAGAGGTTCCAGTACTGAACCCTGGGGCACTCCCGAGGTAATTTTACCAGCAGTTGAACAAGCATCATTCATTCGCACCCTCTGCCGTCTACCCGACAAATAGCTATAGAAAAATTGTACGGAGTGATCAGTGAAGCCCAGATAGTGCACTTTAGCACAAAGTAGATTATGATCCAGCACATCAAAGTCCTTCGAATAATCTAGCGAGACTGATATGACAGCCATATTTTTGTCAATAGCTCTGATTATGCTATCAATTAAATTCAATAAAGCCGTTGATGTGCTATGACTCCTCCGAAAGCCAGATCGATGCAAGGGGAGTAACTCATTAGTCAAGAGATATTTTGAAACCTGTGTATGTACTACCCTTTCCCAGACTTTTGACATAACTGGTAACAAGCTAATAGGACGCAAATCTCTGGTGGTCCAAGAATTTTTAACTTTAGCAACAGGACACACAATAGACTCTTTCCAGCTCTTCGGAAAATACCTACTCGCCAGGCAACAATTAATTATATGGGTTAGATGATATAAGATAATAGGTAAACTAAGTTTAAGCATAAAGAGGGTCAAACTATCATTTCCAGCAGCATTAGACTTTATACTATTAACACGCCTGCCAATTGACTCAGGGGTTTCCATTATGAAATTAAAGTTCAGTTCTAAATTCCTCTTATTGTTACTGTAATAATGTATTTTACCAGCACAGTTGTCGGACTTTCGGAAAAAGCTCAAAAAGTATTCATTTATATCATTCACATTAGCCAAATGTGCAGACAGGCGAGGGATATCTTTTGAACCCCGCGTGAACATTACACTGCTGAAGTCCCCTCCATAATGATTTTGCATTTTTTTGTCTCTCTAAATATGCAAAATATCCCAGTTTTTCGCGACGCAAAGTGAAGTTAACATTAGAAATTAACCCACAAGTTTTTAAAACTCACACCCCCTGTATAAAGAATAATCGTCACATTGTAAGAGAAGTAAAGGGCGCAGACCCAGCTCACAAGAAGGTTTAGTGGGTTTGCCAGCCACTCCGACTGAAGTACTACCAAATGATTGGATCATTCTGAGGCACCCGTAAGGTGCAGACTGCCTCATTTTCCGTAATGCGGATTCTTCCATATAAAAAAAAAGATAGCTGGACAAATAGTCCAGAGAACAACATTGAAAGACCGACGAACAAGGCCCTGAGGCTAAATCCTGTAGAATTAGTTAAGGCCTTACCCGACATAACTCAGAATCGCAGATGCAACAAACGAACTTCTTCCCATTACCGCAGACCCAGCTCACAAGAAGGTTTAGTGGGTTTGCCAGCCACTCCGACTGAAGTACTACCAAATGATTGGATCATTCTGAGGCACCCGTAAGGTGCAGACTGCCTTATTTTCCGTAATGCGGATTCTTCCCTATAAAAAAAAGATAGCTGGACAAATAGTCCAGAGAACAACATTGAAAGACCGACGAACAAGGCCCTGAGGCTAAATCCTGTAGAATTAGTTAAGGCCTTACCCGACATAACTCAGAATCGCAGATGCAACAAACGAACTTCTTCCCATTACTGACAGTTCAAGATCTTTTCGTTAGTGGCTAAGACAGTTAGTTAAAACTTCACCAAACTAAATATGTCAACTTATTAACTAAACTCGTTATTTTACACTCTGCCAATCCCACCCACTATTACCAGTGTAAAGTTAAAAATACCAGACAGCATGTCATAAAACGTATTAATGAAGCTGAATACGAAGTAACACCAGATTTTTGGAGGTTTATAACGTATGCTACAGAAAAGAAAGGTGTCCTCTCTAAGGAAATCCCAGAACTATAAACAGAACCTTGCAGACGTACCATAAGAGCGTAGCTTAACCAACATGCTAAACACGAATACCTTGGATATATCAAGTGAAACTACGCGAGATTCTCGAAAATATTCAATTGCATTGATCCAAATATGTGTCACATAAGTTACAAGATATTTTGTTGATCTTGACTTACAAAAATTATACTAATAATTTTAAATCCTTCCAGATATTTTAAAAGATGCTGATTAATAGCCCTTTTCGTTACGTTTGATATTATTGAAAGCAATACGATTGGTCGGTAGTTGCTCGGTGAGGTCTTTTTGCCTTTTTGGGTGTCGGTTAAACCATATCGCATGTCCAGAAGAAAGGAATTATTCCTTTTTTACAGGATACAATAAAAAAATAACAAAACCCCGGGTGAAGACAATATTGTAATAGAGGCAGTTAAACAAGGCGGACAACAAATTACGCGGACAACAAATTATACGGGCCAACGACGAAAAAACTTTTTTAATAATTTTACCTGATCCTATGTTTTTTGGTGTGCTGAGTCCGAAAATAATAATAATAAAAAAGTCGAATCACCCACCAATTTTTCACATTTTAATATTCAAAATGTGAAAAGTTATTAGGTTGGCAATAAAATCAGAATTTTATAAGGGTGGCAGTAAAATCAAATGTTATTAGGTTGGTAGTGCCGACAAATGTCACAGCTGTTTGTTTTCTTCCAGTTAATATAACCTCGCATTGCAGTGTTTTACTCATGTGCTTTAATTCACACTCAAAGTATGGCTAATCGTGGTTGTAAAACCCCTCCCAACACTTTTTGTTATATATGTAGTGAGGTTGTAGTTAAAAAACATCAAAGAAACATTACTGACTTTGTAAAAAAAGTATACTTTGCATATTTTGGTGTAGAAATCGATAATCAAGAAAAAATGTTGGGCTCCTCACAAAGTATGTTATGTTTGTGTCGAGGATCTTAGGAAGTGGTATAAGAAAGAAAAGAGAGCTTTTAGATTTGCAGTACCCATGGTATGGGGAGAGCAAGAAAATCATTCAAATGCATTTTTGCAGCGTTGATGTTTCTGGATATAACTTCAAAAATAAGAAAGTGATTGTCTATCCTAACTTTATTTTAGCTAATCGGCCGGTAGGACATAGACCGGGACTTCCTGTCCCTGAGCCACCTCAGTCTATTGATGACGTTTTACAGTCCAGTCCCGAATTTAATGAAAGTCGACCGGATGATGATGAGATTCAATGTTCTCTAGAAAATTTAAAACCACAGTTGTTTACACAAGCTGAGTTAAATGATTTGAGTGAGATATTTGGGTTTGACGAAGGAATAAGCAGAATTGCTTGGTTCTAGGCTGAAAGAAAAACATTTATTGGAATCTAGAACATCTATTTACCATTATAGAACAAAGAGATCAAAACTGCAGCCTAATCAAATAAAAGTATGGTTTAAGTTTTTATTTTTTATGTATCAAATTTTCCCTATTTTGAAATTTAATCGATGTCATATTGTGAGAGAACTGTAGTTAAAAAAAAACTAATACCAGATACGGTTTCAGCACCCAAAAATACATAACACTTAGATGTATTGGTTTAAAAAGTTTTTACAAATATTTTTTTTGTTGGCCTGTGTTATCAAAGCTCTGAAAATGTTACTTAATAAATGCCTCCTGGAAGGAATAACTCCATCACAAATTATCGATCCATTAGCCTCCTGAGTCATATATACAAATTATTCACTAAAATACTTACCAAACGTATAACAAATAAATTTCAGTTTTTTCTTTCAAGAAAGCAGGCAGGTTTCCGCACACGGTATGGAACAAACGACCATCTGCTTAGAGTTAGAGTCCTTATTGAAAAATGTATAGATATAATAAGCCTCTGATGCTCATATTGGTGGACTTCGAAAAGGCTTTTAATTCTGTAAACCAGCAGAAATTCTTGGAAGCGCTTGGTAAATGTCGTATTGATCATCAATACTCCAGTGTAATCAAATACATATATGAAAATGCCACCGCTAATATTAAAACATAAACTAACCAATCCACCAGCAGATTTTAAATCGAAAAAAGAGTGCGCCAGGGTGATACGCTCTCCCCCAAGCTTTTCGCAACACTTCTAGAAAATATACTCCAGTCAATAAACTGGGAAAAAACTGGGGCTTAACCTTGATGGTAAAAATTTAAATCACCATTGTCTTACCGACGACATTATCTTAATAACAGACAATATGCAAGAAGTACAAATACATGCTTCAGGAAGAATTGGTTTAAAGATCAATTTATCCAACTCCCAGTTTATGACAAACCTTGTATAAAAACGACGCTATAAAACTGCAGAGGACGAGACATCTCCGCCGATATCCTCAGAATAAGAAAAAGGGTAAAATCCCTACTCAGGTGGGGAAGTGACTGATAGAAAAAAAACCAAACACACGAAATACAGCGAAAAATAGTTCTTTCCTGAGCGGGATATAGCAAACTGGGCTATATATTTAACTTTAATCTTCCGATGTGTTTAAAAAGAAAAGTTTTTGACAGATGCGTACTATCCGTTCTTATGTACGGAGTCGATACTCACACATTGACAAAGAAAAATATCAACAAAATATGTGTCATTTAAAAAAAAAAGGGAGGTCAAGGTTAGGTTTTACTCTTACGAGATTACGTCCCAAATCACATTATCAGGAAATAACCGGTCAAGTGCAAGTTAAACTTGCACAATTAGTGTTCCGTACGTTGATTACTTTTAAAATCAAAAATGTTGTTACGGTGACTTCACAAAACACACCCCAAATGAGTTTTCAACAAAGTTTGTTTCCAATCTTTACTGAAAATTAATGACCTTGAAATTTTTGTTTTTTTATATACCAGATAAATTATTAAAGGTAATGCACTCGTGATAATTTTCGTTCAATCTACACCCCCTGGAGAATATTCCAGAATTTTTTCAAAATTTTTTGATCAGTACTTTTCGAGATAAGGTGGGGGACAGCGATTTTTCGCGATTTTTTAAAAATAATACAAAGAAAAGTGTGCGCAAGTATTACATTTTACATATATATATATATATATATATATATATATATATATATATATTTTACTCGTGTTTTCAGAAGCTTTCATTTGACACCACACTCGATGACCTACTAAAAAAATTTTTTTTTCACTTCCGATTTCACCCCCCAAAACTAAGCCCTTAAATCAAAATTTGACTTTCAAAACTACACGGCCCTGATGAGGCCATCAATTCCTATATTATTACCAAATTTCAACTTTCGGAGAAAATCGGATGTGACAGACAGACGGACGGACAGACAGACAGACAGACACCGAAGTGAACTTATAAGTGTTTCGTACAGAACACTAAAAAAACGGGAGTACAAGATGCAGTCAAATTCATTCTACATCTTGAATGGAACTGAGCGGAGCATATTGCTAGGTTTAAAAATTATGGCGACCAAGATCCGAAGCCTATCAAAGTAGAGGAAGACAATCAAGTCGGTGAACTGATGATTTGAAGAGAGGGGCTGAAAATTGGGTACAAATAGTCCAGAACAGGAAAAGGTGGCCAGACTTGAGGGAAGTTTTCGTCCAGCAGTGGACAGTATAAGCTGATGATGATGTAGGATACAGAAAAACTAGGGTTAGTTCGTTGGTGTACTTTTTTACTGCTATGGTAGGTATTCCATCAGCACCATAAAATGTAATTTAATGAAACTAGCTTCGTTGAAATACATGACGCGCTCTCTGGGATAATAACGGGCATCACTGACTTCACATTGGGGGTCGTATTTTTCCGTTGAAATCAACAGTAGAATGTAAAAAAAGAATTTAGTTAACACGTTAGCTTTCTCACCAGTTTTTGTTGTAATAATATTATCTGACCGTATAAATGACGGTATAGTGGATTTAATGAATTCTTGACAAATGATCTTAGCAAGACACCAAAAAAGCTTCTGGCGCTGACGGAATACCTGCCATAGTTCTCGAAAACTAACACCAGTTTTATGTAGAGTTTTCTACCTATCCTATAGAAGGCAATATTTCCTTCCTGCTGGAAATGTACCACAGTTCAGCCGATACCTAAAAAATACAAGAAGACCTTGCCAAATAACTACCGACCAGTCGCACTGCTTTCAAAAATATCAGTAGTCATGGAAAAGGCTATCAATCAGCATCTTCTAAAATATCTTGAAGGATTCAACATTATTAGCGACCACCAATATGGCTTTCATAAACGTAGATCAACAGGAGATCTTCTGACTTATGTAACACATGTTTGGAACAACGCAATTGAACACTTTGGAGAATCTCGAGTGGTTGCTTTTGATATATCCAAGGGATTCGACCGTGTTTGGCACGATGGATTGTTGGCTAAGCTACGCTCTTCTGGTATATCTGAAAAGTTATGTTTGTGGCTCTTATGTTTCCTCAGGGAGCGTTCTTTATGAGTAGCAGTCGACGGATTTCTTTCTAACACCGTCACTATCAACGCCGGTGTACTCCAAGGCTCCATACTGTCTCCTACTCTCTTTCTCATTTACATTAATGATAATGACCGGGAATCCAATCTACAGCTTTGCAGGTGATAGTACACTTATCTCTTCATACGAAGAATATTCGCAAACAGCAAGAAGTCATTCAACTTAACAAAGACCTGGAAGAAATTCTATCTTGGGTGACATCAACCAAATGGAATTTAACGCTACAAAAACTCAGGCGGTAGTTTTTTCTAAAAAGTTAACGTTGCTGAACCCGACATAGTTATGTCGGGGCACTCCATTCCTCTAACATCGTCACTCAATTTGTTAGGCGTTAATTTGGGAGCAAATATGTCCTGGCATGATCATGTTGCAAGCATAGCAAGGAGAGCTTCTCAAAAGTCGAACCAGAAAGCTTTACACTCCACAATAACTGTTAATTCTTTACAAAGCTCATATTCGACCGACTATGGAATACTGCTCCAATGTTGGGGCTCTGCTCCCAGACATACACTGCATTTGTTGGATTATATTCAGAGAAGAGCTGTTCGTCTGACTGGAGGCCCGGAACGAACCGGCGGACTTGATTCGTTGGAACATCGAAGAACGGTTGTCGACTTGAGTTGGGAGAACCTCATCCCTTTTTAATAATTTGCCCAGGACTATGTTTCCCACCGAGCACCATTTACAGCGATTCAAGACCACGTGAATCGCTTTTTCCGCACACATGTCGCTCCTGTAGCGCTTTAGGGATTTCCCTGTAGTACACACTGACTAAAACAACCTGGAATGGTTGGTTTATAATTTGTTTGCATGTGTTCCTGACTCTAACAAAGATGTTACGATTTGTGACTATTGTCAGTAGAGAAGGAACAACTTCTTTCCATTGGCGATTGAACAAACCCTTGCCATTGAAAGAGCATTTCTTCGAAAACGGAAATCTGGCAAAGGTCTGATACTTGTAAAATTTAATATTATTAGCGACAACCACTATGGGTTTTGACAAGTAAAGATCTTCCAACTTAACATATGTCATATATTTTTGGAACAATGTAAATAAACATAATGGAGAGTCTTGACGGATTGTTGGTTAAGCTAAGCTCCTATGGTATGTCTGAAATGATTGGTTTATAGCTCCCAAATTTCCTTACAGATCGTTCTATGTAAGAGAGAGTTGATAAATTTATTTTCGAAACCTTAACTGTCAACGCCAGTGTACCCAAAGCAATCTGGAACGCTTGAACATCCGCTGCTTATAAAAATATTTGCACAATGCAGATACAGTCTGTCAAGTAAGAACTTGTCCGTGATAATTCATTTTTGGTAGATGCGATTCAACAAAAAATCGGTAGAAGGAACCTTTGTCTACGACGCGTTTTAATAACTTGCGAAAACGTGGTTCGGTAGGCAAAGCCATTCCGAAAGTTGAAAAACGACGCTGCGTCAAGGAGCGGCAAAATTTAAAAAATCGCGTTTGAATGTGTCCCATGAACAATGGTCTCGAACCTACCGATTTTTCGGTACTTCTACCGATATGGAGCCTGTCCTACCGAAATTTAACGATTTTTCCACGATTTGTGAGAATACAAGGAAATTCTCCCGATTTTTTTACCGATTTTACATTTCCAAATTGGTAACCCTTATTTTTACGGGGAATCCCTCGATTGTATGATAAGTAGTTATTGCAGAATTTTCCCGATATCTTTTGGGGAATACCCCGAGTTAATTCGCTTGTCTATATAAACAAAAATTCGGATTTTATTGTTTTATTAATTTTCATTATTTAGAAGAGAAACTTTCTCTGAGTTACTAATAGCTTCTACTAGTAGTATCTACCAAAAATATTATTATAATACCAAATTAAAATGTCGTCAGATGAAAAACCCAGTACAAGCGCGAGTACAAAAAGAAAAAAATACCTACAATTTTATAGATAAGAATGAGAAGAAGAATTTTCAGGCTGGCTGCAAGAAAGTCGTAAAAGTGCAACCTGTATTATTGTAAAAGTTGTAATAGGGATATTAATATTACATCAGGGAAAGACGCTCTTAGGAAATACAATTCTTCATAAGCACACTCGGTATCATCAAAGAATATAAAATCACAACCAAAGATATCATCATTTACTGTGACAAATACTCAAAAACCTGATATACAAGTTAAACAAGGTAAAAATATTTCATTATTTTTTACTAAGTACTAGTACATTGTTATAATATTTTGTATTCTACCAGTGTATAGTAGATACGTATTTTTTAATTCCTATTTATATTTTCAGGTGAAGTGAGAGTAGCCTCGTTTGTTGCTGAGCATAATCTACCATTCACCTTTATGGAGCACCTACCGAAACTGATATAGTCCGTTTGTCTCGATTCAAAAACTCACGCCATAATTGATCACATTATAGGTAAAGAAAGTTTTGAAAATTTATGTGAGATCTGCGGCAAACTAAGTTTTCATTTATTATTGACGAGTCCACTGATTTTAGCAAAACCAAATACTTGTGCTTAGTCGTGCGGTATGCGAAAGAGCATTGCATCTGTTGTGATTGTTTTTAGCTCTTATTCCATTAGAAGCTGCTCATGCAGTAACCTTATTTGAACATATTGTAAACTTTTATACGTATAAAAATAATTTAATAGGTTTTGCATCTCATGGGGCAAACGTAATAATTCTGTTGTGACATTGCTGCAAAACGAAATTCTCATTATTTTTCTACTTAAGTGCACATGCCATTCGTTTCATCTTTGCGTCTCAAATGCTTGTACCAAACTGCCACGCTTTATAGAGGATCTTATAAGAGACATTTACAAACAGACACGCTGGTTATCAGTACATGCAGCAGTAAAAAGAGTATTGGAACAATTTTCTGCTCTAAAACTATTTTCCATAGACCAAGTATCTAATAATGATCATCTTTTAGCTGCACTACATTGCTATTTTGTGTTACCATTATTTAACGACTTAAACAAAGAAATGCAGGCAGAATATCGGAAAATTCATATTTTAAATGAAAAAATAAGTCAAATATTAAGAACTTTTCTGATTGCTTTTTAAAAAGAGAATATTTAACAAGTACTTCAATCGAGAATGTTGATTTTAAAAATCCTAGAAATTTTATGGATATCGATGCCATATACCAGGGGTGCACAAACTTGAACTGCTGGCGATCTACCTCAATATTGTTAGACTACGATCGATCGACTCTGAGAGGCTGCAAGTAAGTGTGATGCAGGATTGTCGTCTAGGTAGGGTGTATCGTGGCATAGATATTAGTTTTCCGCACAATATGCATTTTTTTAGTCAAGATAAGTGTAGTTAGTTCTGCTCTAAAATGTCAATGAAAAAACTCATAATTATTCAAAATTGCGAATTTATTGGTTCTTACAAAACAAACGAGTTCTAGTGTCTAAACTTAACTAAAGAGTGACTTTGGATGTTGAAGCGTGGCACTGCATGTCCTCAGCATACTTTTCATAAGATGCTACGTAATTACCGAGTGCTAATCGCAAGCATGATGACATATGTTCGTCAGTCGATTGCGATATTTTGACTTAATTATCTTCATTTCAGAAAATGCAGACTCGCACAAGTAAGTTGACCCAAACATTGCCGTCAGTTGAAGGGCGATTTGCCTTAGATTCGGATATTTATCTTCAGATATAAAAACACCAGAATTTTGTATCAGATGCTGTGGCTTTGAGATGTATATCTGATATAATCTGCACTAACTCATTTTCAAAAGAACATGAGTCCATGTTAAACTGACTTACTATTTCAGTAGCTAATTCCTCAGTGTTTTTACACGAAAAAGGATAACTCATAAATGATGCGATATTTGCCAATTTACTGAAATCATAAAAACGTATTTCGAATTGGCCCAAAATATTTGATAATTCTGCCTCATAAATATCATAATTCAACTGGGGAATCCTTGCTTTCAAAGACGAAAAATTTTTCAGATCCTTTCTTTTCAGTCGATCTATCATAAGTTGCAAATTACTTTTGAATGCGTTTATTGCGCTAATCATCTCAATAATAGTTTTGCCTTTACCTTGAAGCTCCAAATTAATGGTGTTTAAATGCATTGTGATGTCTGTCAAAAATGCCAAATCAGTCAGCCATTTTCCGTTTTTCAGCATCTGAGTGTCATCACCTCTTTCGTCCAGAAAAGCTGTTATTTCGGGCAATAATTCTTGAAACCTTTCTAGGAATTTTCCGCGACTCGACCACCTGACGTCCGTGTGAAGAACTAAATCAGTGTGTTCAGCTGACTCATTATCTTCCAACTGCAATTTAAAAAGCCGTCGTTGCAAGCTACGTGCACGGATAGAATTCACAATTTTTATTGCAATGCCCATAATCTCCTCCATGTTTAGAACTTTTGAACACAAAACTTGTTGATGTATAATGCAATGGAAGGAGAAAAATGAAGGGAAATCATCATTAGCTCGACACAATGCCACAAAACCGTTTTCGTTTCCAGTCATTGCTGGTGCTCCATCGGTTGTAATGCGCACTAGTTTATATATTGGTAGCTTGTAGTTTGTTACAAAATTGAAGAAAACGTCATATATATCTTCGCCACGGGTCTTTCCTTTCAGAGGAATCATTGTCAAAAACTCTTCCTTAGCCGACATGTCATTGAATACCAGTCGAATAAAAATACACAACTGGGCAGTGTCTGTCGTATCGGTGGATTCGTCGAACTGTAAAGAAAAGTATGTACATTCCATGATATCATGTTTTAGTTTATCTGCCATGTCCTGACTCATGACTTCAACACGCCTTGTGACAGTCGGACGAGATAACTGAAGTTCTCTAATAGCAGACTTAATCTCTGCTTTATTTTTAAATCTCCAAATAAAGTCTCACCCGCTTCAATAAATGCTTCCTTCACAACCAGTCCATCACCAAATGGTTTCTTGTGTTTCGCCAATATTTGAGATATTTTAAATGACGAGATCGTTGCAGCTTTTGATTGTTTGGCTGGTCTTGTGAACATGGTTTGTTCTTTTTTCAAACAAGTTATCAAATCACGTACTTTTCGTTTTCTTAATTCACTCTGTGACGGAAAATCCTTTTCATAGTTTTTATGAACCGTTTTATGATGCCTCTCTAAGTTCCCATGCTTAGGTATTGCAACTGACGCACGGCAAATGAGACAAATGCACTTATCCTTTACCATACAAAAGAAAAATTCTTCCTCCCAATCGTTATTAAAATGATAAGTTTTACTTTTCTTCGCCGCACTCATTTTGGACTATTTATTAATAAACTTTGTATCGATGTATCGCCTTCAAGTTACAACTCAGACTGACTCCTATTCCTGCAGGCGCAACATTTATATCGGCGCGAACGAAGTCTCGAATGTTCCCGTCAAACACGCCGCCCGAAGTTTCTAGAAAAATCGGCGGGAATCAAAAACGCGGCTTTTCTTTGACAAGTACCGCGCGTTCCTTTGATAAAGCCGCCTTTTGCCGCTAGCAGGGGGTTATTACGATAAAAGAAGGTGATGAGTGGGTTATTCTGGCCTAATTGTGGATCGAATAAATTTTAGTAGTTTATTCATTACAGTTTGTTTTAGTTACCTAAAACAAAATCTGTGAATAGTTCTATATCGGAATTTTTTTCTCGAGATCGGCTCAAAAAGCACTCGACTTGTCGATCGCGATCGACCGTTTGAGCACCCCTGCCATATACTATGGCGCTGCGGCGTCTAATTCACTACTTAGTAATTCAGATTTAAGCCTAGATCAAGTAAATTTGTTTAAACGCAGATCCCTAGATTTTTATATCAAAGCTTGCAAGCAAATAACTGCGCGATTTCCATTGAAAAAATAAACCAATAAAAGGTTTAGACATAATTGAATCAACGAATGTTAAAAGTGGCAAAACTGCTTCGATAATTCCTGTTGGTAGACTCTTTCCCAATATTATTCAAAACAATGATTTCCAACAAATTGATACCGAGTGGTGTATTTTAAGAAATTGTGAACAAATCAAAACATTTCCTGATGACACAGAACTATTTTAGGATAATGCCAGTTTACTAAAGTATGGCGATGACACTTTTGTTGTCTACTTTCATCTTTCCTAGTTTATCACTGCCCCACTCATCCGCTAATGTTGAGTGCATATTCTCGCATATTATTCTTATGAAAACAAAACAGCGAAATAAGCTGTCTACTGAGTCACTCACTGGTCTATTACATACAAAATGACGTTAATTGTTACCACTTCGAAATTAGTTCAAAGATGACTGGGGCTATGGCTAAAGAATATTGATATGATCCTAAAAATCATAAAAATTAATTAGATTTAAGTTTGTTTACCTATTTGATGTTAGATATCTTTAGTAATAAACGAATTACAAATTACTTAGTTTGTTATGTTTCTGTTATTTCGATTTCATTATGTTTTGCTAGTTTTCACTAGTGTTTATTCACTCATATATAAAATATTGTAAAAGAAAAATAGTTACTCTTATTAGTTTTAATTGTATACTTAGTATATTTTGTAAGTTCCTACTATTTTACGAAGATAAAGAAGTTTAAAATACACAAATTTAACTGAATATTGTATTTTTTTTTTCATATACCGACTTTGGGTACTATAACGATTTTAGTGAGCAACTCTACCGATTTCGCATTTTGACGTTCCAGAGCACTGCCCATGAAACCATTCGACAACATCTTCGTGTTCATGATGTCAATTTCTGAATCACGTTGAAGAGACCTTTCCTGGGCGAAATTGACGTCGCGAAGAGGCTCGCTTGGGCCCACGATAAGATGCTATAGTGGCCCTCACAATCGCCGGACGCCAACCCTATTGAAAACGTTTGGTCCCTTGTAAAGAGAAAGCTCAGAAGAAAGATTATGAGGACTCTGACTCAGTTGTGTAGCGAGATTCGAAAAATGTACAGAGTATGCAGAAAATCTCGTTCGATAGCATGCCTCGAAGATGCCAGCCGATTAATGATGCAGGAGGCGATTGGACATTTTACTAAGGTAATTGTGCCATTATTAGCACACCAAAGAATACCTTGATTGCAAAAAATGTTCTCGAAACATATTTCTTTCGTTCTTACTTGACGGACTGCAATTCTACGTCCAATCTAACAAAGGTCTGGAAGAAATTCTGCCGTGAGGTGATTATAATCAAGTGGAATTGAAGGCTATAAAAACCCCGGCCATGTCGACTGCTTAGTTTCTTTTTGATTCTTTCGGTGTAACCAATATTTTTTAAGGGCAGCGCACGTGTCAAACTAGACACATTTTTACATGTAATCAGAACTTTGATCGAACATTAATATTGAATGCCGATAAATTACATAAGCACACAAGCAAAATGACTAACTGTTGCCTGTAAACTCAAGATCAAATGCAGTAAGCCGACGATTATTATAATAGTCAGGTATAAAACACCTACACACTATAGCCGCCTAAGGCTATTTTTTATGATATATCCAAATATGTTAATTGGAATAAGTCGCACATACGCTGGGTAACTGGTAAACAGGTTAAAATGTGTAGGTTTTTTTAAGATGGTGATTTCTAATAGAATCGAGAAATCAAGTTGCTAAATTGGGTAAATAAGTTATGTTTAGATGTCATTTATGTAGCAAGATAAATAAATACATGAGTCTTTGTTCTTAAATGTAGTTCTTATTCAACTCTAAAATGGTTCTACATCTTCGGCGTGGTCAGGAAATCTTGATATCTCAACCAAAAACTATAAAACAATAGTAAAAACGATATAATGAATTTTATATTGCATACATAAGCAGTGGCATCTCTACTGTCATCATCCGCTAGGAGATTAGAGTTTAGACAAGGATGTTCTGTGTCCCCAACACTTTTTAAAATATACGTTGCAAAAGCTATGGAAACGAAAATGTAAGGGTATGGACTTTGATTTAGGAAAAACGTGGTCATATATCCACCAGTGCACCGAAGTTATGGTTGGTTATACGCTGGGTAAGCGATTGTGCCTTTTTGTGCACTACAGCCTCTTGGTTTCTTGTTCTTTCTTGGTTACAAGAGCATTGTCCCTTTAAGAAGATTTATAAGCTTCCTTTGAAGCTCTTTATTTGGTTATTATGGAGATCTCCAGACAGTTTATGTCTGTTCCGAGTTAAAGCAGCACATTCCTATAGGATGTGCATAAAGGTTGCTTCCTATTAACCATATCGTCTGTGAGACCATTATGAATACTCATTTTCTGTAAATATTTCCTCAGGTGACAATGGCCGGTGATCAGTCCCACCACTAGTTTGGCCTGGGCCCTTGCTAAACAAAGGACGTGAGTTGTAAGTTTCTTTGAGAGTCGGCCGATTACGTCCCTCGCATATCTTTGGCCAGATGTTGTGAGCTAACGACCAAGATGATGCGGATATAACCATTTATTGATTGTCGTTCTTACCACCTATTTTAGTATACCAAACGCTGATTCTGAACTCTCGTATGATTTTGTAGCTCCAAATCTTGCTAATTTGTCCGCTTTTTTATTACCTTTTATCCCCCCAAGTTCCTGAAGCCTGGAAACATAGGCAAAACAACTTGTACTAATTATGCCTATTTATTAATAGGCTTCGTTAACACAGAAACTGATGATAAGAAGGTTAAAAACACACGCAAGAAAAACAGTTCGCTACCTACATTCCAGAGTCATGATACGGGAAAGAAGAGAAAATATATTATCCATTCAAGGCTTATTAAAGGTAGCCTAACTATAAGTGCAAAAATATGAACAATAAAACTTGACTCTACGAAAATGGATGTATTTAGATGATGGGACGATCATGTACAGAGCATGAAGGAAACTAAATTACCCATAAAAATTAGGAAAATGATACTACCAAACCGCAAAAAAAAAAAACTGGAAGACCCGAGAAAGCGAAGAGTAATCTCTGGAGTAATGAGCTCAAGAACCAAGTGAGGGCTTTGATATTAGGATAATTTTGGCATTTTTCTAAGTATTTAGTAAATAACTATTGATAACACAAAGTATTTTCTAGAAAACTCGGAAGTAAAAACTATTTTAACACAGAATATGTCACCTAGATACAAACAAGCTAATTGCTGCCCTGTAAAGTGCAGTCCTGAAACGTCTGTTTACATAGTTAGAAATTAAATTCAAAATGCATTTACTATGAAATCAATGTTTTTTACGTTTGATGTGACAGCCGTCAGAATGTTATTTAGATCAAACAACTGATATTTTCTCGCAACCTTGTATGGAAAAAATATTTTTTTTGCAAATGTATAATTATTTATTGTTGGGTAATGATACCGAGTTTTAATATTCTGGCATTTATTACCATCTAGAGATTTACGCAGTTTAATAATATATATCCGTAGATATTATGCAACTTAAATGCGAGAAATACAAGGTGTCCTATAAAAAGTTTTACTTTAAAATATTTATAATAACCGGACAAATCAATAAAAGTGAAAAGGTTTTATTGTTTAACAAACTATAGTCCATGAAAAGCTATTTCTTAAAAAAAATGTTATTCAAATGTGAGTCATGACGCTAATGGTACTCTTCTAAGCGAGCAGTGAACTTACTGATCAGTACACGTCACGTCGTTTCTTTAATCGCTGCCATTTCATGCTGAATATTTTCTTTTAACTGTTCGAAGGAGCAGCGATTGCTTTGTAAACTTTAATTCTGAGATATTCCCACAATATCATACATCTTGAAAATCAAATTATTTGTGAAAATTTCTCAAATTACTGGCAAAGTGTGATGCCGTCTCATCCTACTAAAACCAGGTTCTCTGGTTAAAAACATCAAAAATTTGTAAAGCAGGTGCGGCTTCTGTCATCATTTAGGGGGGAAGGTGTGCAAGCAGAGATTAACAGAAGGATTAGAATGGCTTGGGCGGCTACAGAAAAATTGGGGCACATATTGGGAAACAAGGACATCCCTATTAACCTGAAGGGTAGGGTTTTTAATAGCTATATTCTCTCGATTTTGGCTTGTGTGAATAGAAAACAAGTACACTGACGATCAGAGCAGCAAATAAACTTCGAACAACACAGCGCTCAATAGAAAGGCTTATGCTTGGTATTAGTCTCCAAGACCATATTCGCACTGAAGAATATGCCGACGAGCAAAAGTGGATGATGTTATAAAGCAAACAGTAACGCTAAAATGGGCTTAGGCAGGTCGTGCTGCCAGACAGTATGATACAAGATGGACAAGGCGTATCGTACAATGGAGGCCAAGCTTAAAAAGAGAAGCGTTAGGCGACCTCCAAGTTTTGATACTTATCAGTATGTATTTTAGGGTGGTCACGAAAAATTCGAATTTTTTGGGGAGGACCCTCCTAAAAGTTGCCAATTAACTAGGAAATGAGATTCGTAAAGTTTCAGCTCAATTGGATAACGTTAAAGCCGGGAACGCACTTGTAAAACGCCACGCCACCCGACGAAACGCGACGCGTGTTTAGTCGAATCAAATGGTAGTATTTTCTATGAGCAGAATAACACTATGAACATCCGACGCGACGCAAAGCGCGCACACGCCACTCGTTTTCTACGATCCAGATCGGCGTTTCACCGATGATGGGGATAAACACGCCCTGCGACGCATCGCGCGCAGTGTGTTTCTGGACAACACCCGACACTATGCGTCAGTCATTCGTAGATTTTTATTAAAGTGCATCGTTTCTCGATTTTCGAACCATTGATCAAGTCTGTAAAACGATACCCTATTTTATATAATACGAGTTTAGTCTAATACAGATCATAATATACGAAATAATGCATGGGAGGAAATTGCGGAGCAAGTAAATACAACCGATAAGTTTATAATAATTTTATTGGTATTATACAGGAATTGACCTATGAACTTAAAACCTACCTAAATATATATTTTTTGTACTTCACTTATAGTGACTTTTGAAAATGGTGTTATAAAGTTTTTACTTTATTCTTCTTCTCCTAACCATATCAAGCTGCCAGGGAACTGCTCCTTCATTGCAAAAGTACTCCTTGAATTTATTTCGAACAGAAAATGCATACTGCGTAGAATTTCTTGAATTAGATTTAAGTCTTCGAAAGCTATAGGTTCTCTCTGATTCGTCTCTATCTGATTGATCTGTAGTGAGTCACAATCTGATGGCAAATTATCAGTTCCCAAATAATTATGTAAGCAACATGTTGCCAAAATTATTTTGTCTACCATGTCAGGTATTATTGTCATAGGACCTACATAAACACGCCATCTTGACCTTAGAATGCCTAAAGAATTTTTGACTATACGTCGGGCACGACTGAGCCATTAATTGAATATGTTATTGGAATCATTGTTCCGAACATCATTCTTGCTGTAAGGTCGCATCAAAAAAAGACTTTAAGGGTAAAGCTTCGTCTGCTACTATCACATGTGGCAATGATTCTGATTCTGGACTTATCAGCAGACAATTCTAAATTTCCAGATTGTAATAGTTTTCCAAGTTGTGACTTCTCAAATATCCTACCATCGCTGTTTTTACCATATGATCCAACATCTACAAACAAGAATCTATATTTTGGATCTACTAATGCTAGTAGCACCACGGAATTTTGTCCTTTATAATTCTAATAATTGGAACCACCATTTGTGTTGATGCTTACATGTTTTCCATCGAATGCCCCGCAACAATTGGGAAAATTCCAATAACTGCTAAAACCATTTTCCGATTCTTTCCACAATTCAGTTGTTGGTTTTGGCATATATATTGGGCCCATATTTTTCCAAATTGCATCGCAAACATCTTGAACTATTTCTCGTATGGTACTGAAACCCATTCGATAGTTGAACCTAAATGATCTAAATGAATTGCCCGTGGCTAAAAATCTGCAACAGATAATAAATTTCCTAATTAATTTTTTTGTTCCAGTTGAAGACATCAAAAATAAATGGGCAAAATTGAGGAACTGCTTCACCAATGCATTAAAGAAACGAAGAGAAGTTTGAGACACAAATGGATTTCTTATTACCACACTTAGAAAGTAGACAGACTGTTACAAACTTATCATCTAATGAAAATTATATATATATATATATATATATATATATATATATATATATATATATATATATATATACATATATATATACATATATATATATATATATATATATATATATATATATATATATATATATATAATGATGATTCTACGCAAGATTCGGAATTACAATTTTCTGAAGAATCCATGTCTTCACCACCTCCTACTTTCGTACTTCTACTCCAAGTTCTTCCGCGGTGGTAACTTCATCACATGTTGCAGCTTTTAGAGCTTCTACTCCAAGTACTTCTTCGAGTCCCATTATAAGACGTAGCAACAAAAACCATGATGGCAATAATGTCGTTTTAAAAGAAATGGTCCATGTAATGAAATCATCGCATAACATGAGACTCAAAAGAGCATCAGACATGGATGAAAATGATTATTTCTTTTTATCTATGAGTAAACAGTGAAAGAAATTACCTAAAATTGATCAAGCTGATATTAAATTTCAAATCCATAAGCTCATACATGATTCGGAAATGAAAATGTGAATCGTGAAAGAATTCTAAACACTCCAATAAATATATCAAGTAACAGAGATAGAAAATATGAATAATCGGATGATTGTGAAACTAAATCAAAGTACATACCTAATGACACAAGAACAAGAAAACACTCCGATAAATGTAATATCTACTCAAAATACATTCATATGTAACCAAAGAACATATCAGACGTCAAATCCAATGCCGGCTCAACAGTCATTGCTAGTACAAAACGAAGTTTCAGAAGTACAAGCAAAAGAAATGGGGAATGATAGTTTAAGTGTGAGAGACTATTATGACAATTTTGGTAATTATTGAAGAGATTTCAAATTGAAACATTACAGTGTTAATAAGTTTAATTAAAAAAGAAAGAAAAATAAACATAAGTGATCGTAAAAAGACATTCGTTTATTACATACCTCAGACAAAAAGCAAGTCTTTCTTTTGTGTCGATGGCTTCCGAAACGTTGTTCTCTTCTTGTAGATGTTATTTTTTACAAATTCATGTATTTCTTCAAATTGTGTTTTAGTCACTCGGAAATATTTATGATACCTTTCACTGTCTTGAAGCAAGTCTGGATACAAAATATGATATTTACCAAGCGTAGTCCCCTTTTTATTTATTTCATGCACCCAGTAACGTCGTTTAAGAATCAGATAAGTGCACAAAATTTGCATCAAATCTTCTTCAGTATCTTCATCTGATTCGTTATTCAAAAGTATATCCATAGTTCACAACCACACACGCCGACTGCTGATGTTGAAGTGACATCAAAAATGGCTAATGTGTCATGGCGTCGCGTGTTGTAAATATGCACACTACACGTGGGGTGTCGAGACGTCGGAGCGCATCGCGTTTTAAAAGTATGATCCTGCCCTAACCCATGCCTCATTAGGGTGTGGTCATTGTCTTTATTGGATACTAAGATAGGCAAAGCCTCTTTCTTACAATTTTGGCAGTACATTTTTCATAAGAATGATTGAATGCTTATACTAACTTAACCTAAACTCTTATACTAGTGATCCTATACTAACTTAACCTAGGAAATGTGTTATATATACATGAATTTCTTAATGCTAAGACCTGAACTAACCTGAACTAATACTCAAACTACCTTAGTCTAAGACTTACGCTAACTTAATTTAGGACGTAACATTAACTTAAACTAGGACTAATTATAACTTAACCTAGATTGACAATCTCCACATCAAGGTTGAAGTTTTGATCTTTTATGAAAATGTCTAAAAACATTACAAGATTCAATTACATTGGCTCTCTAGATTTTATTTTATTTATTTTTATTTATTTATAAATGACACTTAAAACTAAAGACTGAAACTAAGAATTTCAGAAAAGAACCCCGATCTGCCTCTTGAAAAGAGACAAGGAGCTGGAGAACAAGTCCAGTGATGGGCAGTTATTTACAATGCCCATAGATCTTGTCATGAAGGTATTAGCTCCGTAGGTTGTCTTATGATAAGGTTTGAAGAAGGACAATGTAGATCTAGTATGTCTAGAGGGTGCACACAAATTAATCTGAGATAAAAGTTCTGGACAATTTACAATAGAATTTAAAATTTTAAAGAACATTACAAGATCGCGTTGAACTCTCCGGTTAGACAGGGTATTCAAGTTTAATATAGATGTCAGTTTTGAATAACTAAAAGAATCAATGTTAAAGAATTTAAAATTAATATGACGTAGAAATTTACTCTGAACAAGCTCCAAGCTCCTAGCATGGCAAGCAAAAGGTGGGTTCCACACACATGAGCAATATTCCAACAAGCAGTACAGCATTTTTATAGAGGTAATGGAAGAAATTTCTGATGAGCAACGCCTAATAAACCCAAGCATCCTCAGAGACCTAGACCTTACCTCGGTTATATGAGGAATAAAACTCAGTGCCGAATCAAACTTAACCCCCAGATCCCTAACATTAACCACGGAGACGAGGGAAGTCCCATTTATGCTGTAATCAAAAAACAATGGATTGCGCGATCTCGAGAAAGACATAGAGAAGCATTTAGAAGTATTTAAAACCATTGCTTTATTTATTTTTTCAATATGTACATAAAAAAGGGTTTAGTTAAAACTGTTTTCAAAAGTAAATAGAGCAAAATCCAAATTGAAAAAGGAGGATTTCGGAAAAAAGAAAAGCAAAAAGGTATAAAAATGAGAAGGAATAATGTTCAAATGCATTTTATTATTTAAAGTTTATTTATAAAAAAGGAAGCAATATAAAGGAAATAAGTTATTATTATTATTTACATTTACAATTTATTATCAGATCAAGGTGGTAATGGCTTAGATAAGGTGGTCTTTGAAGAATCAGGAACAATCATCCTACATTCAGATTCAACTGGCAACAGAAACTGCAGTTGTTCTTCATCTTTCGTCAAACAGGAATTGAAGTCTTAAATTAATTTTGTACCTCTTTCAGCTGTGTCATTGACAACCTTAAAACTCCTTACTATGTTGTTAGCTTTTAAATAGCGTGAATTGTCACACCATTCATCGGGATCAGTGTTTAAAAAGTTTGTATCAATTCCAAATCTCTTGAAAAAATTTGGAATTTGATGAGAAACAAAATAATCAATTTTTTTATTCAATAAATCATCCACTTGTTCGAGATTGAGCCTTGGTTTTACATCCTTATCATCGTAACGGAAATTAATTTTAGACATTTACAGCCATGATTGTTTTGATATTTTTTCTAAAGTTTCATCAAAAAATGAAAATGCGACTAGCGCCGAATTGAGATACCACAGATGATTTATCATTTTAGACAGTGCCTTGTCTGCACGTTCTTTATCAATCTGTTTGTATTTCACAAAAGATTTTAACAATTGTAGGTCTTGATTTGGGGCCAAAGTGAGTTTGGTGACGTTGAACCACGCTTCTACATAAATATTGATCATAAATAAACAAATGTCTTTGATTCCTTTTTTTTCTAAATCTGTTAATGAAAATTGATCCCTGAAAAGATATATTTTGAGAGAATAAATGGCCTCTGCCATCCATCTGGCGTGGTACTCAGGTACAGGTACTCTAAAAAAAAATGTCTTTTGGAAGAGTACGTCATAAAACAATTAACTAAAGTTGGATAAACTCTTTATAATCATCTCTTGTCTGTTGATTTTTTAATTGTTCGATAAGAAAACTTGATAGTTGATCTGAATTATCTATTCTATATCTATTTTTTTTTCTATCCATTAGCCGTTTTGTATTTCATCTTGTCTAGCTTCGACCACCCAATCTGAAAATTTTTAAAAATATCTGGCTGAGGGCCAGTGGCTGTGTCCATTTTAAATCAAAAACTTCTAAAATATGGTGGCGACATGCTAAATACAGAAGATTGTTCTTTAATAATTGCTCTAGTAACACGCAGGTTCCTCTGAGATGGCCAGTATTTATTGCAATGGTATCAAAACACATTGCCCGGGGTTTTTCAACTTCCCTCCGTTGCTCAAGTGCTGAAAATACAGCTTTTGCCTGAGTAATTCCATACTATTTTCAAGCTGAGGAACTCCTATCAACTGTTCTTCATCCCCACAGCTAATGAAAACCGCCACCCTTTCTAAATTTTCTTTACTCAAAATATCTGCAAGCAGTTTTCCATCCCAGTGCACAACAGCTCCCTCTAAATCGGAATTTTTGAATCTATGTTTGATAAGCTCAGTCCTTTGTTTTCGGAATCGCTGTCTGCGAAGTCTTATTACACTTCTACTTACAATTAAATTCTGTAGGTCAAAAGCTAACGCCTCTGCAGTAGCTAATTATTCGAACTGCGTCTCTATCAGAAATACTAACCTATCTATCAATAAAGATAATTTCTCGGTAATAATCTCTTCACTTCCTCTAGTGTACTTCCTTTTCATTATTTCTGGTCCTGTATCATCTGTGTCTGAAAAAGTCATCTCCATCTCTTTTTGCTCGTCTTCCCCCTGTCGTGCTGCTTATTGAAGATTCAAATTATACAATTAAATTTTGATCTTCTAAAAACAAATGGAAAAAAATAAGCGATAATAAGTAGTAAGCAAAGTACTCACAAAAATAGCATTAAGTCAAATACACTGAACAGAAAAGGAAAAAAACATTAAAGAGAGAGAAAAAGCTCTACTAACCTACTTTGTTTCTTAGTTTTTCCAATCCTGCCGTCTCAGCAGCTTATCTCTATTCTCTTCGTCGTTCTGTTCTTACGAAATTCATGTCAACGCCTCCCATGCAGCGAGGACGTCGTTTTTTCTCTGGAGTAACAAAAACTGCTTGTCATCTTCAATAGTGTTTTTAATGCATCCTGATGAGCAACATCAAAAAGGTCATCCTGGGTTGACTTGAAAGCTTCTACTTTTTTATTTTGCGCTGTGCTTTTAGATCTTTTAGCGTTTTTTGCAGTTTTCTCCACTCTTCGTACAGTTTTTCAAATTTTGCAACACAGTCTTTCAGGTGTCTGGTTGGTATCTTAGCTTTCTCCCAAAAAATTAAAACTTCCTGTATTGTAAGTCTTGCAGCTTCTCTGGTGTTTAGTTTCACTTGCCGTATATTATAAAATAAACTGCATAAAACTTGACAATTAGATGGTAATTTACTGCCACTGATTTGATAAGACATGTGGTCGATTAAATACACCATTTTTTTCTGCCTTGAACTCGAACTCGAACCCCTCACAGAATGTTGTTGAAATGTTCACTGCTTGAAAGGCAAACGTAAACTAAAACTCTCTGACTTCTCCCCGGGCATCCCAGACAAGTAACAAAAAAGGAGGGGTGTGGTTTATAACACTCCAGGTAGAATTCTCTGACAAAAGGGTCCTTAGCAATAGCTTTTAAAGAATAGAACTAAATATAAGGTAGGTACCCACTACCTTGCAATTCGTAAAATTATTTATAAAGTTAAAACAAATGATAACTTTATGTCTTATTATATATTACTCAGTATATATCACCACTACACCAAACACTTTATTTTTGCACTCGACGCGCGTTTCGCTAACCATGTTAGCTTCATCAGGAACGATGATTAACTAAAGCTAAACTACAAATCTACCCTATATTAGAACACTTAGCATAATTAAAATACAATAGAACAGAAAAGTCTAGCGTTGCCGAACATGCTCTTGAAGCTGATCATACTGTAACATTAGATAATCTAAGATTAATAAAAAATGTAACTGATAGGAGATTGTTGAACGCATACGAAAGTATGGAAATCATAAAATGTAAAAGTAGTTTAAATAAAGACAGAGGGCCTATTCCTTATAGTCCTCTCTACTGGTTACTTGACCGGAACTGATGGCCATGCCTATGTCATTAGTTCCGCCTGAGTAATTCAAGGGTTAGGCTAAGTATAAATAGGGTAGATTTGTAGTTTAGCTTTAGTCAATCATCGCTCCTGATAAAGCTAACATGGTTAGCGAAACGCGCGTCGAGTGCAAAAATAAAGTGTTTGGTGTAGTGGTGATATATACTGAGTAATATATAATAAGACATAAAATTATCATTTGTTTTAACTTTATAAATAATTTAATAATAATAATACCTACCTTATATTTAGTTCTATTCTTTAAAAGCTATTGCTAAGGACCCTTTTGTCAGAGAATTCTACCTGGAGTGTTATAAACCACACCCCTTCTTTTTTGTTCCTTGTCTGGGATGCCCGGAGAGAAGTCAGAGAGTTTTAGTTTACGTTTGCCTTTCAAGCAGTGAACATTTCAACAACATTTTGTGAGGGGTTCGAGTTCGAGTTCAAGGCAGAAAAAAATGGTGTATTTAATCGACCACATGTCTTATCAAATCAGTGGCAGTAAATTACCATCTAATTGTCAAGTTTTATGCAGCTTATTTTATAATATACGGCAAGTGAAACTAAACACCAGAGACGCTGCAAGACTTACAATACAGGAAGTTTTAATTTTTTGGGAGAAAGCTAAGATACCAACCAGACACCTGAAAGACTGTGTTGCAAAATTAGAAATATGGAAATAATTTTGTTCCATACAAAGTTATCTAAACTTTGTATGGAACAAAATTATTTCCAATATAACAATCAATTTTATGTTCAGAAAGAAGGAACAGCTATGGGTAATTGCTTATCACCTTTCATAGCCAATTTATTCATGAGTAAGTTTGAAATCGAAGCCAGTCAAGAATACGAATATTTCCCAAGGGTATGGTATAGGTATGTGGATGATATTTTCGCGATTTTTGATACAAAGAAAGCAAATATTGATGATTTTGTTTCTAAATTAAATAGCCGGTATGATTCCATTAAATTCACTTACGAAATTGAGAACAAAGGACAATTGCCTTTTCTAGATATTTTAATTATTAAAAATAATAATAGATTAGAATTTGATATCTATAGGAAGGACACAGTAACAGATAGATATATTCCTAATGATTCATTTCATTGCAAACAACATAAATTAGCCTCATTACATTTTTTACTTCATCGTTTGGTCACTTTCCCTCTGAATAGAGTAAACTTTAATAAAGAAAGGAATCGTATTAGAAATATAACTAGAGTTAATGGTTATGACGATGACTTAGTAAATAAGCTAATAAATAGACATAAGTTTAGGTTTAATATTCAGAAATCCACCTTTTTTACACGCGAAGAAAATAACACCAAGTATGTCTCCATACCATATAATCCGAAATATAGCAAGGGACTCAATAAGGTATTTTGTTAATAAGGTAGGCCTCACCTTAGTCTATAAGTCATCAGACAATCTGAGGAATATCTTAGGAAATCCCAAAGATAAGATTCCTAATTGTGAGAAAAGTGAAATTTATGAAATTAGTTGTAATGATTGTGACAAAAAGTATGTTGGGCAAACTAAAAGGTCAATTAAAACAAGATTTAAAGAACACTTAGCACACTTAAAATACAATAGAACAGAAAAGTCTAGCGTTGCCGAACATGCTCTTGAAGCTGATCATACTGTAACATTAGATAATCTAAGATTAATAAAAAATCTAACTGATAGGAGATTGTTGAACGCATACGAAAGTATGGAAATCATAAAATGTAAAAGTAGTTTAAATAAAGACAGAGGGCCTATTCCTTATAGTCCTCTCTACTGGTTACTTGACCGGAACTGATGGCCTTGCCTATGTCATTAGTTCTGCCTGAGTAATTCAAGGGTTAGGCTAAGTATAAATAGGGTAGATTTGTAGTTTAGCTTTAGTCGATCATCGCTCCTGATGAAGCTAACATGGTTAGCGAAACGGGCGTCGAGTGCAAAAATAAAGTGTTTGGTGTAGTGGTGATATATACTGAGTAGTATCATTGTGCCAAAGATTCCACATTCCTAACTTAGTTATTATATATTGTATAATAACGTATTTGTATAATTATTTATAAGACAAAGGAAACAAAAAATGGTAAAAAGTATTTAAGTCAGGTATCTTTGTTGCCATTTTTTACTTTCTTTTTCTAAACAGGTCGAAGGTCGAATTTGAGGATTCGAATTATGTTCGGTCTTGGATGCTAAATATCTTCAAATATAAAAGTTTTAACAAAAAAAGTGGTAGGAATAAAACTTTAAAACAACAACATTTCCTATGAAATCAAACAAGAGACAGGTTTCTAGGGCGAATGCTTTTCGTTTTATGAGGGAAAAAACCACGATTTTTTACCAAAAATCGAACTTTACAGCTTTAACCTCGATTAGGCACGGGTTAACGTTATATAATTGAGTCCCTCCAACGGCAAGCCTTAGTTTAATCGAAAATGCAAAGAAGCTGTTGCTTCTAAACACCTTGTCTACCGACAATGGCGTGAAAATCCTAACACCATAAATCGTAACACCTTTGTTCGTGCCCGAAACAGATGCAAGGGAATTATCGACGAAACTAAGGAGGCACACAATTAACGAATTAGAAACAAACTTCTCGCTTGTCCCAACAATTCCGGGTCCTTTTGGTCAGTCGCTAAGGCATTTAGTCAAAATTTCACCACCAAATCCACCCATACCACCACTCACACGGCCAGAAAATTCTATTGCAACGACACCTGTTGAGAAAGCGAACCTAGCACCACCTACTATTCCCATATTGCAGTCAAGGATGCTCGATGTTGTTTTCAGACAGCGTATCATAAAGCGTATTTTAATGAAGCTAGACACCAAAAAGGCTTCTGGCGCTGACGGAATACCAGCCTAGTTCTCAAAAACTGTGCGAGGGAACTAACACCAGTTTTCTGTAGACGTTGTAACCTATCCCACAGAAAGGGAATATTTCCTTCCTGCTGGAAATGTGCCATAGTTCAGCCGATACCTAAAAAAGGCAAGAAGACCTTGCCAATGCCAAATTATCGACGAAACTAACGAGGCACACAATCAACGAATTAGAAACAAACTTCTCGCTTGTCCCAACAATTCCAGGTCCTTTTGGTCAGTCGCTAAGGCAGTTAGTCAAAATTTCAGCAAATCCACCCATACCACCACTCACACGGCCAGAAAATTCTATTGCAACGACACCTGTTGAGAAAGCGAACTTGTTGGCTGAACTCTTTGCTTCACATTCTACTGTCAATTTCCAAGGAAAAACACCACCTACTATTGCCATATTGCAGTCAAGGATGCCCGATGTTGTCTTCAGACAGCGTATCATAAAGCGTATTTTAATGAAGCTAGACACCAAAAAGGCTTTTGGCGCTGACGGAATACCAGCCTAGTTCTCAAAAACTGTGCGAGGGAACTAACACCAGTTTTCTGTAGACTTTTCAACCTATCCTACCGAAAGGGAATATTTCCTTCCTGCTGGAAATGTGCCACAGTTCAGCCGATACCTAAAAAAGGCAAGAAGACCTTGCCAAATAGCTACCGACCAGTCGCACTGCTTTCAATAATATCGAAAGTCATGGAAAAGGCTATCAATCAGCATCTTCTGAAATATCTTGAAGGATTCAACATTATTAGCGATCACCAATATGGCTTTCGTAAACATAGATCAACAGGAGATCTTCTGACTTATGTAACACATGTTTGGAACAACGCAATTGAACACTTTGGAGAATCTCTAGCGGTCGCTCTTGACATATCCAAGGCATTCGACCGTGTTTGGCACGATGGACTGTTGGCTAAGCTACGCTCTTATGGTATATCTGAAAAGTTCTGTCTGTGGCTCTTGTTTCCTCGGAGAGCGTTCTTTACGAGTGGCGGTCGACGGATTTCTTTCCAACACCTTCATTATCAACACCGGTGTGCCCCAAGGCTCCATAATGTCTCCTACTCTCTTTCTCATTTACATTAACAATCTGCTGGAAAAGATCGGGAATCCAATCTGCAGTTTTGCAGATGACAGTACAC
This sequence comes from Pachyrhynchus sulphureomaculatus, assembly GCA_019049505.1. NCBI lineage: Eukaryota > Metazoa > Arthropoda > Insecta > Coleoptera > Curculionidae > Pachyrhynchus > Pachyrhynchus sulphureomaculatus. The sequence goes on from CM032452.1 coordinate 45,387,798, forward strand.
TTATCTCTTCATTCACTTTGAACGCACGGACATCGGCTACTCAGGCGAATATCCGCAGACAGTAGGAGGTCGTTCAACTTAACAAAGATCTGGAAGAAATTCTGTCTTGGGGTGACAGTAACCAAGTGGAATTTAACTCTACAAAAACCCAGGCGACAGATTCTTCTAAAAAAGTTAACGTTGCTGAACGCGACATAGTTATGTCGGGGCACTCCATTCCCCTAGCATAGTCACTCAATTTGTTGGGCGTTAGTTTGGGAGCAAATATGTCCTGGCATGAACATGTGGCAGCCATAGCAAGGAGAGCTTCTCAAAAGTTGGGATTTTTATTTCAAACCAGAAAGTTTTACACTCCACAACAACTGTTAATTCTTTACAAAGCTCAAATTCGACCAACTATGGAATACTGCTCCCATGTTAGGGGCTCCGCTCCCAAACATACACTGCATTTGTTGGATTCTGTTCAGAGAAGAGCTGTTCGTCTGATTGGAGACCCGGAACTTACCGGCGGCCTTGATTCGCTGGAACATCGAAGAACGGTTGGCGACTTGTTCTACAAGTATTTTCATGGAAAGTGTTCAAAGGATGTAGCCCGCTTAATTCCTCCCAGAGCGGTGCATGTTAGAAATACACGTCGCGCTAATACTTCACATCCGTATGGGGTTCAGCTTGTTACTCCACGTACAATGCTTTTCAAGCAGTCTTTATATGGAGAACATCATCCCTTTGGAATAATTTACCCAGGGCTGTGTTTCCCACCAAGTACGATTTATAGAGATTCAAGAAAAACGTGAATCGCTTTTTCCGCACACATGACGCTCCTGGAGCACTTTAGGGACTTTCCTGCAACACGTGTGCTAGACCCATAAAAAAACTATGCAAATCTTATTTTTTAGACAAATGGCAAATTTTAGGAGGTCCCGCCCGCATTACGCTGAAAATATTTTTTCTTCCTTATACCTTGTGAGCACCCTAATTAAGCATTCTTCTTTCGATGACACGCTCCACAGCAACTAAATGGCTAAACCAGGGCGACGCTGTGCGTATGGGACAAACAGTTTTATGTATTACTGAACATTTTAATTGTTCAATATTTCCTAGTACTTTCTGTGACCGAATGAAAATAATAATAAAATTATATTGATTTTATTTCGCCGTCTTCCTCAGAAACACCTACTGTACGTTTCTATGACACATCCTGTATGTTATTAAGCGTTTATTAATAGTGTCATACTAGCTACTCAAACATTTATCATATATGGCAATTATTTTCTTTAATTTAATTTATATTTATAGATATGAATGCATATTTAAACTGTAAAAATATTATATCATTGTGCCTGCACCTTTATTTGTAATTTTGTCATTGTTATACATCAAAATATTTATTTATATGTTAAAAAGTAAAAACAAATAAATAAAAATCACACACAGCTTGGATCATCCCAAGGACGCTCCGGATAACGCGTAAATTTTAGTCCATGGGACATCACAATAGTTATAGAACCAAGAAGTTTTCATCAAAATTTTCTGAAAATGTGTCTATACGAGGGCTACAGTGGAGTACCTAGGCTGGGGCAAGTAGGACACGTGTCCTGGGCGCAAAATTCGCAAATTATCACAGTGCAACACATAAAATGTAAACTAAATTCTGACTTCAATTTCTGGAAGTGCCCACCCAAACTAGCAAAACCCTATTTGGGTTTTGATAGTTTAGTTCGAATTTTTTTTTTTGCCATCATCAATTTGCACGGTTATATCTCGTAAATTATTGGGAATTTCTCAATGCAATCTTCAGACGAAATGTTCTTCACACCAAAATACACAATTTTTGGGAATATGTCGAGGTCAGATTTTCACTCTTTCGGGGTGTTTTTAGTGCAGAAAGCCCGAACAAATGCCATTTTTTCACATTTTCGACCATAACTCACAAACCGTGCATATTTTAGCATAACTGTCTTCGGCAAAAATGTTCTCTGCATCATTTTTATTCCAGCGTGTGTGTGTATGTACCATAGCAGTTTACGAACAAAAATTTTTCAATTTCTTTTCCAAAAATAGATGCTAATGGTTAGTAAACATTCAAAAGTGAGCTAAAAAACCAGTTTCTTGAACGTAAAACCTAAAAAAAAGCTGAAATTTTGGTGTAAAATTCCTTACAACGGCCAAAAGAACTATAAGGATCGATTGTAGGTTACTGCAATGTTCAGCAAAGTTACTCGTGTTTATGCAGAGAACATTTTTGTCGAACACGGTTATGCTAAAATATGCACGGTTTGTGAGTTATGGTCGAAAATGTGAAAAAATGGCATTTTTTCGGGCTTTCCGCACTAAAAACACCCCGAAAGAGTGATAATCTGGCCTTGACACATTCACAAAAATTATATATTTTAGTGTGAAGAACATTTCGTCTGAAGATTGCATTGAGAAATTCCTAATAATTAACGAGATATAGCCGTGCAAAGCTCTAGCAAAAAAATTGATGATGGCAAAAAAAAAAATTCAAACTAAACTATCAAAACCCAAATAGGGTTTTGCTAGTTTGGGTGGGCACTTCCAAAAACTGAAGTCAGAATTTAGTTTACATTCGATGACCTCGAAAATGTTGCACAGTGCAATAATATAAATTCATATTCAAATAATACGAACATATATTGGATGTTCAAATGCTAATATCCACAAAAAAAAACGTAAACATAAAGAGATCTGAAGAGCTTCTTGAATTCATTGTTCAGTACGGAGATGAGAGCGTCTTTCCGAATCTGCGCATTTCAATTCAGATTAGGCTTACGATTACAATAGCCATCGCAAATTGCAAGCGATCTTTCAGTAAGCTAAAACTAAAACTTTCGTATTTGTGGGCTACGATGGTTCAAAAAAGGTTATGCAACCTAGCTTTGCTCAGTGTCGAGCGTGAAGAAACCGAAGCAACAGATTTCTTCTGTTTCTAAATCTATTTGCGTCGCAGAAGGCAAGGAAGGTGCAATTTTAAGTTTAAGACTATTAAAAGGGTACTTTTACGGACTAATTTTCGTTCTAAAACATAAAATAAAAATGTTTTATAAGATTTATGACTGTTTTCTGTAGAGTATCTGTTTATTTTATATTTAGATAACGAAGGGGCGCAACTTCGATGCTCGCTCTAATCGCCCCTGAAGGGCTACCTTTTAAGTTTTTACAAAAACAATGAAAGAAAAAAAATTCTTGGTATAAATCATTTTATTGTTTCTCAAAATATTCGCCTTTACACTTTTGCATGCGTTCGAACCAATTCTCAAAACATTTTTTCCACTCTGACGTTAATATCTTAAAAACATGGTTTTAGAAGAACCCAACAGCTTCTTGATCGGCAGTTTACTAATGTGCTATTCGACCCGACTAGCGATCGGCGCTGTGTTGATTCCGGGCTGACCAGTGTGAAGTTGGCTACCAGGCATGCAAATGTAAGCGATCAGGCACCGCATGTGCAATGGGTTACTGAAAGAGCACAGTTACAATTGCGTCGTGATGTTACGTTGGGCACCTGGAACGTGAGAGGACTCCTACAGACAGGGAAACTTCATATTCTGGAAAAGAAACTTCAACGTGAGAATATTCAAATTTGTGGATTTTCTGAGACTGATTGGAAAGGCACTGGGCATTTTCAAACGGAAAGAAATACCATCTATATGTCGAGTGGAACTACAGGCAGAAATGACGTAGCCATAGTTGTTAATAACAACGTTGCTAAATGTGTCAAGGAGTATCTACCTGTCAATGATCGCCTGAGTAAAATAACCATTACGGCAAAACCAGTAAACCTGCATATCATACAAGTGTACGGTGATGAAAATCGCTGGCGATAAATCAGGTAAAAGCGGGCAATGAGACATTAATTCGATGGTTTTCTCCATCAAATAATCAATTGTTTGGCGTGCTGTGTGAGTGTAGGCACTGTCATGATGAAGAATGATGCGACGTTTTCGGTTGTTTTTCCTGATTTCATCGACGACTTCTGGCAAATAAATTGGTGTATACCATTCAGCATTAACTGTTCTTCGATCCCGTAAAATAATGGTTGCCACATGTCCAGTTTAACCAAAGAAACAAGTGATCATTTTCTTGGAAATGCTTTGGGAACGAACCATTTTTGTTGGATTCGGTTCTTCTTACTTGCTGCTTAGTTTCCGGCTTGCACGGATATATCTAAGTTTCGTCTCCTGTGACGATGTTGTATACGAATTTTGCATGTCCTCGTTCGAATTTTTTGAGCGTTGACACGATCCTGTTTTTGATCTTTTTCAGAGCTAAATATTCGTGCAAAATCGAATGTACTGCTTTGATATGCCTAAGGCCACTCCCTGATTTGTCGGTGCGGTATTGTTTTTCTCGGTGTGCCTGACTTGCACGGGATGCGCGGGCGAGGAGCAAGTCAGGTGGGTTTCATTGAAATATAGGCGTTCGGCATGTTTTCGTCACCGAATCGGTACGAAGCACACCGAAAAAAACGATACCGCACTGACAAATCAGGGAGCGGCCTAAGGATGCCTCTTTCTTACGGTAAGTCACATGCCGATCCTTTTCAATCATGTTACGTACAGCATCGATGTTTTTTGGAACAATTACTGATTTTCGTCGACCTTTACGAAATTCATAGCTGATGGAAGCACGACCATGACGAAATTCTGGAAACCAATTATAAGCAGTCTTTTCTGATGGTGATTCATTACCAAAAGTTGAATAAAGTGATTCGAGGCATTGTTGTTGAGTTAGATCTTTACTAAAATCGTACAAAATCATCCAACGAAAACCTTCACGTGAAATTTCCATTTCGTTTTTTTTAAACGCTCACTGTAAACAAACTATTCGGCCAATTTTGGAGCTGCCACTAGTTTAACAATAACAAATGCCAAAATTTACAACTATAGCAATGTCACATCTCAATAGCGCCATCTAGTGGTCGTTTGAAAAACTTAAAAGACGGCACTCGTACAACTAACTCTAAGCATACGACATCGCCGCAACATTCCATCAAGACATCAAAACCTCAATTCACCATAGCGGCGCACCATGCGTTGTTGATAATGGCCACCTAGAAACTTTAGAAGACACCTGATAGACCACATCCAGTTTCCGATATACAGCAGGGCGCAGGAAAATGACGAACAGTACTTTCCTCGCCTGCGCCATCTCTAGGTGTGATATCACATCTACGTTTTTCGAAAAGAGAGGAAAAAAGGACTGGAAAATCTTCCTCTAGCAGAACTCCCAGTTCCGCGGCATTTCGTGTTCCGCTCTTCAACGTCATCTAATGAAGTAATTGTTCGAGCTGGAAAAAATTCGTCATCGCACTATATGCACGGGCTTGTCAAAAAAGTAACCAAAAAATTGAAGTAGCTACTCCCCTCTAACGAAAGCAGCCCTTCCACCGTTCGTCGGGCAAAGAATACTTCGTATTAGTGCTTTAAAAATGATTCAATCAACTAAACAATTTAGACTCAGCGGTGAATCGGAGTTACGTTTCCTCTCACTTTTGGAGACTGACGAGTAAAAGAAGACTGGTTGGTGTGCGTAGCCGTCCATTTACCTTCAGTTCGTGACCGACTGATTAACATGGTCTCCTGAGACTACAAGACGCAGTGTAGAGCACGATACCTTGCCTCATTTCGGATCTGCCGTGCAGCCTGTTGTGTACATACTGCCTTTGTCATTGCTGCTGTAACCAATCATCCGAAATAGATGAAGGCGATCCTTATGATGACCAGAACATAATATTTATGATATATATTCTTCTCAACCTAAGTCTGTCCATTCCTGGACGTAGGTCTCTTCTAATCTCTTCCATGCTTCCCTGTCTTTTGTCACCTTTAACTACTACTTTCCCGCAACTACTCTTATATCATCGACCCATAGTTTATGTGGACGTCCAACGCTTCTTCCTGTGTCTCTGGGTCTCCATTTCCCATACCCCCATCTGTCTCCGGATGATCTAGCCACATGACCTGCTTATCGCTACTTCATCTTTGCTGCCTCGAGAGTTATGTCAGTGACATCATTTCCAATCCATGTAACGCGTAGGCTGAAAAGTTATTGGTCTAGCTACTTAAAATACATTTTTTTTTTGAAAATTCGCTTTATTCATCAATAAAATCTCCTTTAAGAGCGATACAACCGGTCCAAAGCTTTTCTAACATTTCTATACCTTTCTTGTAGAAAGATTTGTCTTTGCCTTCAAAATACGCCTCAGTTTCGGAGATAACTTTTTCATTAGAGCCAAATCTCTGCTCCGCGAGCATTTTTTGAGATCTGTGAATAGATAACAGTCGCTGGGGGCTAAATCTGGAGAATACGATAGATGAGGAAGCAATTCGAATTTCAATTTATACAATTTTTCCATCGTAACCATTGACTTGTAACATGGTGCATTGTCTTGATGAAAGAGCGCTTTTTTCTTGTTCATTTTGGACCGTTTTTTGCGATTTCTACTTTCAAACGCACCAATAACTTTATATAATATTCGCTATTGATGGTTTTTCCCTTTTCAGCACAGTTGATGAAAATTATTCCATGCCCATCCCAAAATACAGAGGCCAAAACCTTCCCAGCCGACTGTTGTGTCTTTGATCGCTTCGGGCGACTTTCACCGGCTGCTGATCACTCAGCTGACTGCCGATTTGATTCCGGTGTGTAGTTTGGATCCATGTTTCATCCATTGTCACATATCGCATGAAAAAATCCTTTTTATTGCGCTTAAACAGGTCCAAACAGCGCTCAGAGTAATCAGCACGTTGTTGTTTTTGGTTCACCGTGAGCAAACGCGGTACCCATTTCGAACAGAGCTTTCTCATGCCCAAATGTTTATGCAAAATATGACCAACACGTTCTTTTGATATTTTTAGGATGCCAGCTATCTCATCCAAAACAATTTTGTTGATTTTTTTTGTTTTCCGATGTAACCACCTCATTTGTGCGTTCAGAGCTTTCAGCATCATTTGTATCTGTACGACCGCCTTTAAATTCAGCATACCAGTAAATGATGAATGATTTTCCAGGGGCAGAGTCCCCGTAACACTTATCAAACCATTGCTTTGCTTGAACGGTATTTTTTCCCAACAAAAAACAGTGTTTAATCAAAACACGAAATTCGATTTTTTCCATTGTTTTGGAAATACCAAAAGTAGCGTCACTAAAACCACTGTAACTTGAAAACTAATCGTCGTAATGTCATGAAATTTTGACACGTATCGTTTGAAGGTTGGTATTTCCTAAAAATAATATGGATTTTTTGAAAACGGCGACATCTGTGTGTCAGACCAAAAACTTTTCAGCCTACGTGTTATTTAGTAGGACTTTCAATGCATCTTTCAGAGTTTTACCGGCCAAATTTCAGCAGTTCTACACTGATTTAATCTTCTCCAGGGCATCTGTGATATCTGGGAGTTCTTCAGATCCTAAGTTCACCATGTTCATGTTTTCTTGTCGTCTATCTGATTGGGATGAGTATAATCATGTGTAGCAGACTTCATAGCTCTAATTATATCATTCTTATTATTTACTATTCTATTGTTTTCATCTCGTAGTTTTATAGTTTTTGTTTTTCCACTAGACAGTCGTGAACGTGATACTTTCCCTTTACAGTTATCAGCTAACTGTAAAATGATATATATTAAAATATACAAAATTAATAAATAGGTACGTATCAAAAAAATTAATTCCCAGATCTCCCTGTAAAGTTCATTACTTTTATTTAATACTAACACCTAATCCCAGTCACGCCCATCCTCATATTATATGCTGGGACCCTGTTCAGTTTCGCCACTGGTAAAAGTTTTGTCTAGTGGCGCCAAATTCACCTAAGTAACATTGAATTTTAGCCTTTATTTCAAAATTTCAGAAAATGCAACCAAAGGAAGAATCTACCAATATAAATTATATTTATTAATTAATAAATTATTACAATTAAATTAAAACTTTTTTTTACAATAATTCTTACACAGAATTTTTAATTTTCGGGCGGCCATTTCATTTTTTGTACTCCGATAAAAAATAAATCCTTCCCAAAATTTTGTAATCTAAAAAACCTGGCATATGTCCAACTCATATCAACCAATAAAATTCACATAAACACATCTTTTATCCTTGTCTACCCACGAGAAAAATTACGAAAATCTTGCTCATTCGAAACCTGTCCGCCGACGGGATCATATTAGCCTTGCCCGCCAATTTATTCAAATTTTTAAAAACAACCGCGAATCGAACAGGCGCATTACGACGCCATGGAAACCGCACCTTCAGTGTCGTGTTTGCCCCATAACGCGAAAATGTCGAAGGCGAAAAAAGTGCTGGAAGAAGCCCGGGAAATTAAAAATCCCGAGTTGGATTTGTTCGATAAGGGTGTGTCCACGTTCGAGGAGATGTCTGGCCTACGTAAGTTCACTTTTTAACTATAAAAATCTCGTTTTTACCTTATTTGGTATGTTGTTTTACAATCCAGTTTGCTATAAAAACAGATGATCGAATGAGTAATAAGTAATGCTATTTTGTGTTGTTTACGGAATCGATTGGTATGCAACTAGACATACTCAACAAGGCAATGGGTGGAAATAATAATTTATGGGATCAAAATAAAACTGCTATGACATATTTCTTTTATTTCTAACAAAAAGAAATGAATGGAAAATGTCTCCAATGAATTGAAGGTAACATTAAACAAGTTAACATTTTCATAATATTACGGGGACGAACTGATTTTAAACAGGTTATTTCAATTTAAAATTTTACATACTTATAATGTTATCTTATTATCATTCGGCGTTTGTTATTAATATTCATTAGAAGGCGAAAATTATGAAAATGAAAACGAGATTGATTAGTAAAACTGTCTAAAGTGATTTCTCTGTGGAATTTATAAGCACTCGAAGTTTTTTCTGTCAATTTCGTTGTCATTTTCCATACATAGATGTCGCTTCCTTTTATGTGCCTTAAGCGATACTAAACTTAGGTAAAAATCTTTTTCTCTCAGATTCCTTGTAGAGTTAAGAACTTAGAATCTGCCTATATCTATGCAAACCATTTCTGTCTTACTTTTGAATCTGAAATGACAGATCCACAGCTGTAATCATTACATATTCTATTTGATGTGAAGGGCGTTTGTAATTAAGAGATGTTTATAATATATATAGATACCAATCAAAACAGATAATTAATCTCGCCAAATTCCGGTTGAATTATACATCTTTTCTACGCTTTTTTGTTTACAATGTTGCCAATGGGGGTCACTGATAATTACAAACGCGAATAGTTAAGCTATCTATAAATAGTATGTAAATTAATAGTCCTGGTTTTAATCAATAGGAATGATTTCATTTCTAGCTGTCACTATTTTTGAAGTAGATAGTTGCCATGAACATCGATAGTTAGTTTGTTCTGTTTTGGGTACGATTCCTGTTAAATTTTACAACATTGTAAATAAAAAAAAACGCAAGGGAGATGTTTATAGAAACGAGAATTTGGCAGGGTTAATTGTCTGTATAATTCTGTTTGTTCTAAACATCTTCTTTGTTTACAATGTTGAAAAACTGTGTTCCCCTAATTACAAAAGGAAATAATTATAGCCGTTTGACATTAAGGGAAAGCACTATTTTAGAACACTGTAAACAAAAAAGTACAAGGGAGATGTTTATCGCAACCAAAATTTGGCGGGATTATTGTCTATTTTGATAGGTAGTATTAATCTGGCCAAATTTTGGTCGCTATGAACATGTTCTAAGCGCTCTTTTATTTAGAGAGTTATAAAATGGGGTTTTTCTTAATTAAAAACGCCCATAATTTTTTATATAAAATAAAAAAATGCTAGTCTGGTTTCAAAGTCAAATTTCACCAACTTGAACATCTGAAGAACTAACTGAAAATGTATTGTTTTCTTCTTTTGTGAGATTTTTAACCATTGAATTCTACTATATGTTCCCTACTAATTATTCACATGAGTGTACGCCTGGTTGCATAGTATTATTTCCCCGACATATACTACAATTTCATTGTCGATTAGAAATATCAGAAAATATTTTTTTTTGTTTCAGTAAATATGAAGCATATAACGAGACTGACATTAAGCCATAACAGGATAAGAAGTAAGTATAAAATAGACGTGCTCGGAGAATAGACAAGCTGGTGAAGACTGAAACAACTAGGAAATTTGTTTAGTTATTAATATTCGGAACATTAGTTTCCATGAAAAGTTGGTTTACTACGAAAAACCTTATTTGATTTGTAAAAAATGCTAATAAATATACAGAATGTGCAAAAAAAAATGTAATCTGACAAAACTGAATTCACAGATAGTTGGATGACAGGGCCTCTCTCTACATACATTCTTCTTTTTCAGCTGTCGCCTTGATTGCCCTATCAGGAAATACATAAATCTGCATTTTCTTGTGTTTCTTCTAAAATATTGTTCCTTTTCTAAAAAAGGAGACAACAAAACTTATCGAAAACGGCTACCTTTGTTAGTGTTGTGTCAGTTGTTTTATGACATGTCTAGTTGTAGTAGTAAGAGTGTCATCCTCTATCCAAGGTCGTTAAGGCGCGAATAACAGCGACGGAAAGTTTGAGCGTTTGTAAATTAAATCATTCATCATCATCTTAACCTTTGGCCCTTGTGAAACGGTTTATGAACAAAAGTCACCTTTTTATATTTGACTACTTACGCATTCACCCGATTTAGCGCCCTGTGACTTTTTTCTCTTCCCCTTGACTCAAAATGCATGTTCTGTTAGATTCCATATTTTTTCAGATCTAAAAAGGTTTTTCCGATGGCACTATCTTTCGACAAAAACTAAAGTCTTGAAAAATTGCAATTCTTTCAAGAAGTTTTCCATTTAACATAAACTTATTTGACCACGCCATTTTTGATTTTTAGCTGTTCCACCCGGTTTGGCCAACTTAACAAACTTAGAAATTCTTAATTTAGCGAATAATCAGGTTGAAGAATTACCTTTATCTCTGTCATCCATGCCAAAGCTTAGAATATTGAATCTTTCCATAAATAGATTATATATACTACCTCGAGGTTTTGGGGCCTTTCCTGTACTGGAAATATTGGATCTTACTTATAATAATTTAAAGGAAGACTCGTTGCCTGGAAATTTCTTCATGATGGGTAAGATTTTTAAGTATAGTACTCGTAGCTTTAAAATATTAACCGTTAAATTTACTAACAGAGAAATGGGGAAAAAAACATAGAATACCTTCAATGAAACAATATCCCTTAACAACGCGATGTTACTCACACTTCACTACGCAGATGACCAGGTCGTCATAGCATAAGATCATGAAGACGCGGAACTTATGGTAAAAAAGCTATACCAAGAATATCAGAAGTGGAGGCTAGAAATTAACTTGCAAAAAACAGAACATCTGTGTGTAGCTTGAGAAGCTCGAGAATTAGATATAGAGGCAGCTTTCTCTTTACAATGGACCAAACGTTTTCAATAGGGTTGGCGTCCGGCGATTGTGAAGGCTACTCTAGTATCTTATCTTATTTCGCCCAGCAAAGGTTTCTTAAACGTGCTTCGGAATTTAACATCATGAGCACGAAGATGTCTTGGTCTCATGGGATTCATTCAAACCCGATTTTCTTAATTTTGTCGCTCCTTGACCCAACGTCAATTTCAGGTCCCGTGAAAACAAAGATAGATGTATGTATGTATATATATATATATATATATATATATATATATATATATATATATATATATATATATATATATATATATATATATATATATATATACACTCCTGGACAAAATTAACGCAACAATATATTAAATCATACAAATCTCTATAATAAATTAATTTTAATAATTTTTTTATGAACATTGGTTACACTAAACGTTAGAAAAAACTTATTCGGATATTTTAAAAGTGAACTAGCTACCAAATTTCCCTATAAGATTCGAATTAAAATTATTCTTAAGACCTAATAACAAAATCGTTGAAATTATGTAATAATGAAAAAAATAAACTGGGACCACTAGTAGCAAAATTAATGGTGTAACTGGGACACTAGTAGCGTGTGTTGCCCCCTCTACTTCGGATGACAGCGTTTATGCGCCTAGGCATGCTTCTAATTAAATTTTGGATAAAATCTTGAGGAATTTGCTCCCATTCTGTGATAACTGCATTTTCAAGTTCCCTCAGGTTTCTAGGTGCAGGTATATGACGTTTCACATTTTTCTTAAGATGATCCCATACACGTTCTATCGGATTCAGATCCGGGCTTTTTGGTGGCCATTGCATAATCGGTATATCAACTTGATTAAGATAATCGAGTACCTCCCTAGCCACGTGAGGTCGAGCGTTGTCTTGCATAAACAGGAAATTGGGGGCCACAAAATGACCGAAAGGCATCACATGTTCTATTACAATATTCTCAAGATAGTAGTCAGCATTCATGGATCTCGTACGGACAGGAACTAACTCTGTGCGAGCATCAAAGCAAATGCCACCCCAGAACATAACAGAGCCACCGCCGAATGGAATCCTTGCAGAGATATTGCAAGAAGGAAACCTCTCTCCATACTCGCTCACGACTATCTGGATGTTTTAGACTAACCCTAGTTTCATCTGTGAAGAAAACTTGGTTCCAATCATCCACAGACCAGTTTTCGTGATATCGAGCAAAACGTAACCTGGCAACTCTGTTCTCTCTAGTAAGCAAGGACGCAGTGGCTGGTCTTCTACTGTTTAATCCAGCTTCATTTAACCGTCTTCTAACTGTTTTAGAAGAAATTGTGACATTGCGAACAATTTCGAGTTCGTTTCTTATTATAGAACTACTGATAGTCCTGTTTCTTAAAGCATATTATCTTATAAAACGTTCTTCTAGGTCGCTAGTGCATCGTTTTCGCCCGTGCCCTAGCCTTCTAGAATAAGTTCCTACTTTATTCAAGCATCTTATCATACGACTTATTGTGGAACAATGTTTGCCTAACAAATTGGCAACATAACTCTGACAATATCCCTCGTCCAATAAAACTGAGGCTCGCACTACCTCGTGTTTAGTTACATTCCTTGTTCGATTCATTTATCTAATTCTTCGGGGTCAAAAATAAAACAGTCTACCACAAAAACGTATTACTTTGAAAAAGGGAACAATTTATAAGCGTACTTTTAAAGAAAATCGATCGCATTATTACAGAAAATTATTTATCTTCTAAAAAATTCTTTAAAACTGTAAATCTAAACGAATTGTTTTGATTTCTGTCACGAACAACGAAACAAAATATGCATAGCCTACTATTCAAATACTCGATAAACTTTAAAACTGACATAAGAAAAAGATAAATTAATTTTCAGATTGTTGCATTAGTTTTGTCCAGGAGTTTATATATATATATATATATATATATATATATATATATATATATATATATATATATATATATATATATATATATATATATATAGACTGATATTTCCAATTACCGTCCAATTAGTGTGATATCAGCCTATGGTAAATTATTTGAAAAATGTCTTAAAAAAAGATTATATGATTATCTAACGTCCAAAAATATTATAAACAAAAAGCAGTTTGGTTTCATGCTGCACTGGCGATGCAATGTCTGAACTGGTTATTAAGATGATGAAAAAGTATATTGCAGTTTTCCTGGACCTAGTCAAAGTTTTTGACACCGTACCTCACTCTGGTCTTCTTGATGTTTTGGAGCGTTGTGGTGTCAGAGGCTCGGTTTTAAACATCTTTAGAAATTACTTAGAGGAAAGAAAACAAGTTGTGAAGATCGGAAAAGTACTGAGTGAACCACTAACTGTGCAGATTGGAGTACCACAAGGCACTGTCCTAGGTCCTCTTCTCTTTATCTGCTATATAAACTCTTTACTAAGCCTAGACATAGAAGGAGTTTCAATATCATATGCTGATGATACAGTTCTTGTTTTCAGAGACAAGACATGGGATGCTGTAAAAATGGCAGTTGGTAGGGGCGTGAGCATTGTCGGGGCCTGGCTTGATTTGATGAAATTAACCTTAAATCTTTCTAAGACGGTATACATTGCTTTCTCTCTGACTGAAGCAAATCGACCGGACTTTGATTGTATACAGGTAAACGATATGAACATGGTCATGAAAGAAATCACACACACAAAATATCTTGGAATTACGATTGATAAACATCTCAGATGGACTGAACATGTCCAAGATTTATCTAATAAACTGAGAAGACTCATATATAAGTTTTACCTAATAAGAAAAATACTACCCCTCAAACTACGGGTTACTGTCTATAAGGCATTGGTCGAGTCACTGTTGAGATATGGCATCATTGTGTGGGGTGGACTTTATAATAATGCACTGAGTCAACTGAGCTTGATACAAAACTATATTGTTAGAGTAATTTTCTTTCGTGATAGACTTTTTCCAACCAAGAGATTATATAATGAAAATATAATGAACATAAGAAATTTATATCTTTTAAACATTTCTCTATTTTGCTACAAAAATGAAAAAAAAATTGTGAATCATCAATATAGAACTAGAAACAGAGAAAATGCGATATTAGTTGTACCCTTTAGAAAATATGACCGAAACCAGAGGTCTTTGCCAGTTTTGGGACCTAAAGTTTTCAATAAGTTGCCACAGAATATCAAAAATATAAATAATTATAAACTGTTTGAAAAAAAATGTAAACTGTTCATTACAGAAAATTCTGAACTATTATGTGGATTCTTATAATTCATAAATGCGATTGTCTGCATGTTTATATGTATGTTTTTTCTTTTTCTTAATTTTCTTATGTATTAATTATTATCTTTACCTTCTACAAATCTTAGCATAATTTAAATTGTATTTTAGCCTGCGCACCTGCGCATACAGGTGTCTCTATACACCTAGGCGCACCTTGTTTACTATTAGCTTGGTTCTAGGTTAAATATATTATGTACTGGAAATATTACTATTGTACTGTGAAATGAATAAATATAAATATACATATATATATATATATATATATATATATATATATATATATATATATATATATACGTATACGTATACTTATACGTATACGTATACTTATACGTATACGTATACGTATACATATACATATACATACATATACATATATATATATATATATATATATATATATATATATATATATATATATATATATATATATATATATGTATATATATATATATATATATATATATATATATATATATATATATATATATATATATATATATATATATATATATGTATATATATATATATATATATATATATATATATATATATATATATATGTATATATATATATATATATATATATATATATATATATATATATATATATATATATATATATATATATATATATATGTATATATATATATATATATATATATATATATATATATATATATATATATATATATATATATATATATATATACATATATATATATATATATACATATATATATATATATATATATATATATATATATATATATATATAAATATATATAATATGTATATTTAATGAGACTCTAGGTCCGCGGTTTTTTTTTAAATTGTGTGGCGCCAAATAAATATATTAGATAAAAGACGAAGAGTTTATTGCATTTAGATCAAATTTGAATTTACAAACATTTGGTCGAAACGACACATAACAATTATCATTACATAGTATTAAACAAAGTCTCCCGCCGCATCTGTGTGTCCGTGCACGATTTCCTCAGTAACTACTGCACGGATTTTATACCGATTTTCACTAGTGGATAGAGTGTTTCACGAGGAAGGTTTAGGTGTATAATTTGTGGATATTTTGTGTAAATTAGCCGACCTATGATGATGAATGTCGATGAAGTCGGAAAAAAATCAATCATCGGAGAGGTATCTTCGCATGCGCTGAGTAAATAGTTAGAGATACGTAAAAACAATGTTTGGCAATATTATTCGTATAGTTCTACAAAACTATAGTCCGCGGCAGCATAGGTCTATCTAGAAAGGGTAACCAAAATTATCGAAGTAAAGATACTAAAAATAGACGTGTTAAAATACTTCAAATAAAGAGAGTTATTTAGGTAGGAAAATATAAATCCTTATCAAATTAATTGTGTTCTTTGTTTTGTACATTTAACGAAAATAAAAAGTGCCTTTATATCGTAACATTTGGTTGAATAGTTTAGATTTTACAAGGGTGTTTCTGAAGTCGCGCCGCTGCGATGTGCTCCATGAACTCCGCCGCACATTCTGAGCCTAAAAGTAACGGCTCCTATAATATTGCTGCTAGATTACAAATAATGGCCTTTAAAAATTATTTGATTTAATGCACAATTTTGACAGGCTGTGGAGCTGAAGAAACTGTTTTGATTCTGAGGATCTCAATGATATCAACCGTTTTACCGCTTGAATTTAAACGGCTCTAATTTCCTATAAAACTTGTTTCTTGATAATTATCAAGAAAGCTCAGGGACAAACATTAAACGTAGCTGGTTTAGACCTTAGCGATCAATATTTTTCGCATGGCCAGTTATATGTCCGGTCCGGTAGCGTAGTAGGTTAAGAGCCTGCATATGAAACAGCTGGTCGCCGGTTCGGTTCCAGCAATCGGATGGGTGTGGGCGTGTGTATTTTTAGGTAGTAGTTAATCCAGAAATGCAATAACGCCCGTGGTAGCACTACAGCGTGTCTTAGAAAAGTGTCGTGAAATACAAATGTGTATGTTTCAGCACCTGGGTAACGTTGACGGATATTATGACATCTCCATTAATATGTCTCATTAAAGATATAGTCAGAAAAAGGGTAAAAATCCCCATAGTTGCGGGGAGGTGGACTATAAAATAACGTGGCCCTGGAAATATTTTAAATCATCTTAAAAAATATTTTAGACATGCTTCCGTGCGAAGCCAGGGTGGGTCGCTAGTATATGATATGTTAAGGACATACCAACATATTTTGATTTTTCTGCGTTAGTTGACAGATCTATCAGTTGCTGTTCTTCTTGCAGTGACGGGCCGGTAAGTGTCGTTTTGCTGCAAAAAAGTATTTCTAGAAGTTAGTACTCAAGTTTTCTAAATTACCCTCTATTATCATTAGCAATATCTTTTCATGATCCTCGTCTGCTGGATAATTTTGGAAAAATTTGCAAGTCTCAATAAACATTTCAAAGCATTTTTCTTTCAATTTGTTTGTCACTTTATATGATGCCACTAAACTGTGAGAGCTTCCGTCTTCTGACTTCCGTCTTTTGAAAGATTTGAGTTTTTCTCCGAAAAAATCACCGGACTTATCGATATATTCTTTATGCAGGGTTTCTAAATGCTTTTTTTATGCTATCCGCAGCAAAAATTTTGAAGCAAATATCACATCTCCTCTATTTTTATGTTTGAAAACCAGAAGCTTAAGTACGCTTAGTCATATTTTCGTATTTTTAATTTTATAACAGAATTAGTACTAATACTAAGCGTATTTGATAATGTTGAAGATTCATCGTCCTCACGGTTACGTTTGGCTTCAATAAAATCCTATCCATGCTGCGACTATACGTCAGGATCAACAGGAATTTGTTCTAACGTTTAAACTACAACTCTCTTCTGTACACCGTCGAACTAATAAGTTACAACTAACCATCATTTAACGTCACGCAATGTCAATCCAGAAAACTCGGGTCGCTTCAGTATCTCTTCGGGTGCATTCGGATAAAAAACGCGAAGAATACTAACGCAACCGCACCGGTAAGGGTAGCCAATGTAGCCAAATTGAGTTTAAAATTCTATCCCGCATTATATCAAAGGGGGTTCAGACTTATCCAAGTTAAAAACGGGGGGAGCGTAATACAAAACTTTGAACTGCGGTGCTAGGCAATGGACAAACTAACCCTTAATTTGAATATATTTTTTAAGGGGATAATAAGCATTTTTACAGTTTGGTACGCACTGTTAAAATATGCGCAATAAAATGCCTGCATTTTTAATCAATGCCATAATTCTTTGTAGAAACATTAAGAGCCCTTTATCTTGGCGATAATGACTTTGAAAAGTTACCTCCAGAAGTGAAGAACTTAAAGAATTTGGAAATTGTAAGTATTTTTTTCTTAATTAACCCTACCAGTGGACTTATTTCTTTTCTTAAGTGTCTCAACTAATACTTTGTTAAAACAAAAAAAAATATTTAAAAGAATTTTATTATAGTTTCCTTATTAAATGAATATTTTATTTTAGCTTGGTTTGAGAGAAAACGACTTGGTAGAGTTGCCCAAGGAAATAGGCGAACTAACTAGACTGCGTGAATTGCACGTTCAAGGTACACAAAAACTATTTTAGTATTATAGAGTCAACCGTCATTAAAACTTTTAAAACTCAGTAAGAAATCAGGAGCGGATATTATGGTATAGCCAAAAGTTGACAGAAATCAATTTTTACATACGTAGGCATAAAATACTCAATAACATAATAGTACTCAAAAGATGCGCGAGCGATCTAACACCAGTCTTTTGCAGGCTATTCAACATATCGTACAGAAAAGGAAGATTTCCTTTCTGCTAAAAATGCGCTAGAATTCAGGTAGCACCCAAAAAAGGTAAAAAAGGCCTTGCCAAGCAAAGACCGATCAGTCGCATTGCTTTTAATAATATCGAAAGAGGCTATCATCAAGACAAGCGTCTTTTAAAATATCTGGAAAGCTTTAATACGAGGGTTGTATGATAAGTTCCTGGCCTCGGCCAGAGATGGCGCTTCTACTATTTAAAAAAAAATATTTTTCGTAAACATAACCTTTCAAGTCGCTGCGTGATTTAGTTTGTGAGTGGCAGCCACAACTTTTGTGATTTTACAACAATGGAGAAAATTGAATATCGAGCAGTGTCAAAATATTTGTTTTTGAAAAAGAAAACGAATAATGGGATAAAAGTGTAACTCGGCGAAACTTACGGGGACTCTGCACTTTCAATGTTGACCATAAAATATTGGACAGCTGAATTCAATCGCGGCCGTCCAGGCATTTTTGATGAATGTCCAAGTCGTCTAAATGAGGTCACCACATTAGAATCAAAAGAATGTTTGGCGATGTTAAAGCTCAATCAGAATGATTTTTGGCGTCGATTCATAACTGTTGAAACATGGATTCATCACATCATACCAAAGACTAAAGAACAGTCTAAACTGTAGGTTTTCCGTGGCGAACCGGCGCCAAAAAAGGCCAAGGCGAATCGGCCAACAAAGTCATGGCCACAGTGTTTTAGCATGCATGTGGCATCCGCATCCACCATATTCACCAGACTTAGCTCTCAGCGATTATTTCCTATTTCTGAATATGAAAAAATGGCTCGGCGGAAAAAAAATTGGCTCAAACGATGAAGTGATTGCTGGAACAAACGCCTATTTTGAAGGCTTGGAGAAATCGTATTTTTTAGATGGGATACAAAAGATAGAAAAACGTTGGATTAAGTGTATCGAGCTATATAAATTTTACATATAAAAATATTTTTTTCTTGTCCAGGCCACGTACTTATACAACCCTCGTATTATTGACAACCATCAATATGGCTTTCGTTAGCAAAGATCAACAGGAGATGTTCTAACTGACGTCACACTGATTTGGAACAACGTAACTGAACATTTTGGATAATCTTAAGCGGTTGTACTTGATATATCCAAGGCATTCGACCGCGTTGCGCATGGTAGATTGTTGGCTGAGCTACGCTCTTATGCTGTGTGTAAAAGTACTTGTTTATGGTTCTTCCGTTTGCTCAGAAGACGTTCTTTACGACTGGTTGTTGACGTGTTTCTTTCTAATACCCTTCACAATCAACGCCGGTGTGCCCCCAGGGTCCATACGGTTTCCTACTCGCTTTTTCGTTCCATTATCGATCTGTTAGAAGAGACCAGCAGCTTTGCAGTACGCTTATTTTTTTATTTATCTTGAACGCCGCTTGAACATCAACTACCTATGCAAATATCCGCAGACAGCAGGACGTTGTTCAACAAAGACCAAGAAAAACTCTCTTGGGATGACAGTAACCAAGTAGACTATGTTTCCCATCAAGTACAGTTGGCAGCGATTCAAGACCAACGTGAATCGCTTTTTTCGCACACGCGTCACTCCTGTAACACTTGAGGGATTTCCCAGCAGAAATAAATAAATAAATAAAACAATAATTATTGAAATAAAAGCAATTTATCAAAGTAATTTTCCTTTTGTAAGGTTTTAAAATGTGGTTCAAAAATTAAGATTAATAATCTTTAAATTTACGAAGGCGTACCTTAGACAATTAGTTTTACTTTTTTTATTGGATTGGTAGTAAGGGCAAATCCTTCTTCCGTCCTCTAGCCATTCTCTATCCTTTGGATATAGGCCTCTCTCATATATTTCAATATGTCCCTGTTTTGAGCAATTTGACAGCAACTGAGCCCCGCTGATTTATTAATATCATCGTACCGACGTTGTTGAGGTCTATCAGTACATCTTTTTTCTCCCCGTGGTCTCCATCCGGTCACTTTTCCGCTCCAGTTCTCATTACTTCTGGCCACATGGCCAGCCCAGTTCCATTCGAGGAAATATATTGTTTTAATTATGTCCTGGACCGTTGTTTTATTCCTTATCCAGTCGTTTGGTTTTCAGTTCCTGAATGATATACCCAGCATTTTCCTTTCAATTGCTCTCTGTAGACTTACTACTCAGTATATATCACCACTACACCAAACACGTAGAATGCTTTTATTATATACTTTACTTTTAAGTTTTAAAGGCAGTTTGGACTGACGGACTTACTTCATTTTACCGTGTCCTTCGATTGATTTCCAGTCAATTACTGATCCATTATCAGTCACCAATAATGATCCATATCATGAGGCTTATAGGCAGATGATAATTATTGTTTAAGAAACAGACCAGTGGCACATTAGTTTGAAAAGCTCTTCTTTTCTCTCTAATGTCTCAATCTATTACAGAATTGTCCGATTTTGTGAGTCACTAAGATGGTGATGTAGTGTTTTTTCTGGCGTTTAAGTAGAAATAGATCAAGACAGATAAGTGTGATGTCAATACAGATCAGTGAGTGGCGTATTTGAGAAGTCCTTTTGTACTTGGACTCATTCTAATTATTGTTTATATCCCTACCCACATTCCAGGATATCCTTATTTGCTAATAATAATAATCCAAGAATCCATTATGTTTGAATATATAAATAATAATGATTAAGTGAGCTTTGAAAATGTGTTCTAAAATATATTTTAACTGTAGTTATTATTTTCGGGGTCCACGTCACTTGAAAAAATTTAATTTTGACAAACGTACATACATACCTATATATGATTAATTTTGCTTTCCTAGGTAATCGTTTAACCATTATACCTCCGGAACTGGGAAATCTGGACATGTCGTCAATAAGGCCGCATTTAGATTTGAAGGCAACGTATGGGTTCCACCGATAGCTGACCAGTTGCAGCTAGGAATCAGTCATTTGCAAGATTATTTGAGGAGTGAGACATATCGTATGTAAGTATGAGATTTTCGAGATTGTCGGCAATCATTTAGTACACTATTGTGAGTTTTGTCACAATCTCGTCGGTCGTAGAGGTTTTCGGGCGTCCTGAGCGTTTATCAGCTTAAATGGATGTACGGCCACATTTAAATTCAGCAGCCCAGTTTTTTATCGTCGAAAAGGAACGGGAAGAATCATTTAATCTGGCATTGAACTCTTTTTTGAATGTCCGTAGGAGTTCAGCCTTTTAAAACGAAGCACTTTATAACAGCTCGCAATTCAAATTGTTCAAAATGTTAAAACTTGTTTTTACACGATCGGTACAAAAAGATAACTAAAGCCATGTGTCTGAAACTTCACAGCATGCCATATAACACTTAACAAATATCATAATAGTTAGTCATCTGGGCGCCAGATCTGTTTCAGGCCAAGAACTTTTTTAAACGACCCTCGTATGTTAAAATAAGCTCTATCTCTTACCGAGAGAGAGAGAGAGACGTTTGCTCTGAATCTCAAAAGGAAGGTATACGACACATGTATCCTACCAGTGGCGATACACAGACTTGAGACGGTGACACTGCCAATTGTGCCAATTTCACCCGGGTTTGTCAGAGGGCAACGCAGTAGGCGTTGTTAGGGGTAAGCCCGAGAGACGGAATCCGGGAATCATGAAATAAGAAAAAGAACGGGAGTCGATGACGTCATCGAGCGTTGGGCGGGACAAGTGGCCAGAAGTGATTCTAAATGAACCAAAGCCGTAATACACTGGAGACCAAGGGAGACAAAGAGAAGTGTTGGACGTCTACAGGAGAGATGGAGGGTCGACATCTAGCGACATGCGAGGGAAATTGGATACAGACTGCCCAGCAAAGGTCAGCATGGAAATCTCTGGAAGGAGCCTATATCCAGGAGTGGATTTCTCCGGGCTAAAGAAGAAGATTTATAAATATAAATTGGGCAATCACCTTATCCACAGACGTCCATGATAAAGTACGTCATTCATACAATCGTTTCCTGCCAAATGAGTTGTCCATTTAAAATTTCAGTGCGTGCGGTAGGGACGGGTAGAAATTGCAACCCTGTTCAACGTGTCCCGATGATAAGTAAGCCTATAGCGATGGCCAATGTAACATGAAAATGAAACAAGGCACTGTTTAGTAGAACAAACCGCCCTGGATACGGTGACGATGTTGCCACATATATTTATTAATTTTAATAGCTCGTTATATGTGGTTATATATACCTTATTAAAATACAAACTACGACAATATACAGTTGTTAATGAGAAATATATTATTTACTCTCTTTTATATTAGCTAAAACTATGCACTTGGTCGGGTTAGAGTTTTAACGATATTGTGAAAGCTGGTGAACCAAAGAATTTCTTAAATTTTGGAAGTCTGGCAACAGTATAAATTTGCCTTTACTAGCCGATGCAATCAACAAATTTTAGAAGATACGACTGATCGTGTTTTTATCATAGCGATATTAGAATAGAGGAGAGAAAGTATATAGCCTGGTGTAAGCGAAAGCGTATTGTCATTAAAAAGAGAAGGAAATGAGATAATTCTGTCTCTCTTACTCTTCGCTTGAGCGCTGAATTCCGCCCCCGAGTAAGAGACAGAATTACTCTCATATTATTTTGTTTCTCTTTCTATGAGCACCACGCTTTTCGCATGAACTTACTTCGTCTATTCTAATATCTCTATGTTTTTTAACCAAAGAAAATAATACTTGTTGATTGCTTTTAGGTTTCCTTTTGCTTAACTGCGTCCAAACAATTTGGATATGCACAATGCCTCAGTTGCAGCTTAAAATAGTTAAATTTAGAACATTATTTAATTAGTATTTATCTGATAACTTTTCTATTTAATTTTAGATTGTATAATCGATATCTAACCAACAAGCCCCCAGTACCACCTCCATGTGTTGACAAAGCAAAGAAGGTGTCTAGAATTCGCTAAAAATTAAACAAGACAACAGGTATTCTCTGCTTTTTTCCAGTTAAGTTTTAGGTCTTCGGACATTAATGCAACGCGAGGTGATTACTTGCAACAGCTAGTTACAGTAATCTTTTTTCACTTCCTCACACTCGTAAAAAGTTTTAAAATCTCTTCCTTCTTTGTTATAATTATCCAATCGAGTTTTTACTGCGTCAAAAGGTAGCATATATCTCCCTATCACATTTAGAACCAGTTTGAAGGCATGTTGAATCGTTGATTTGGCATGATGGGCTTCCTTCCACCAGAACGACTGTTATGATCTGGTGCTGAACTACGACTGCAAGGACATCGTACATAGTAACAACGTGTAGTACTCGCAAATACTCTCAGTGCATTACCAGATGCGATTCAACATGTACAATTTATCGCATGAACAAGTTCCGTTAATGTCCGAAGTCCATTAAAGATATATTAACACGTAGGCTGAAAAGATTTGGTCTAGCTACTTAAAACACATTTTTTTTGCAAAATTCGACCTTCTTCATTAATATAGTTCAAGAGCGATACAATCAGTTCAATGCTTTTCTAACATTTCTATGCCTTTCTTGTAGAAGGATTTGTCTTTGCCTTCAAAATAGGCCTGTTTTGTCGATAACTTCTTCATTGGAGCCAAATCTCTTTCCCGCGAGCATTTTTTTGGAGTCTGCGAATAGACAATAGTCGCTGGTTGCCAAATCTGGAGAATACTGTGGATGAGGAAGCAATTCGAACTTCAGTTCATGCAATTTTGCCATCGAAACCATTGCCTTGTGACACGGTGCATTGTCTTAATGAAAGAGCACTTTTTTTCTTGTTCATTTGGGGCCGTTTCTTTGTGATTTCTGCCTTCAAACGCACAAATAACTTGATATAATATTCGCTATTGATGGTTTGTCTCTTCTTAGCATAGTCGATGAAAATTATTTCATGCGCATCCCAAAATACGGAGGCTAAAGCCTTCCGAATCGACTGTTGGGTCGTTGGTCACTTCGGGCGGCTTTCACCGACTGCTGTCCACTCAGCTGATTTGATTCTGGGGTTTAGTGGTGGATCCATGTTTCATCCATTTTTACATGTCGCATGAAAAAATCCTTTTTATTGCGCTTAAACTGGTCCAAGCAGCACTCAGAATCATCAGCACGTTGTTGTTTTTGATCCACCGTGAGCAAACGCGGTACCCATTTCGAGCAGAGCTTTCTCATGCCCAAATGTTCATGCAAAATATGACCAACACGTTCTTTTGATATCTTTAGGGTGTCAGCTATCTCACGCAATTTCACTTTAGGGTCATCCAAAACAATTTTGTCGATATTTTGATGTTTTCTGGTGTAACCACCTCACTTTGGCGTCCAGAGCGTTCAGCATCATTTGTATCTGGACGAATGCGTTTAAATTCAGCATACCAGTAAATGATGAGTGATTTTCCAGGGGCGGGGTCCCCGTAACACTTATCAAGTCATTACTTTGCTTGAAAGGTATTTTTTCCCATCAAAAATAAAAGGAAACACGAACTTCGATTTTTTCCATTGTTCTGAAAATATCAAAAGTAGCCTCACTAAAACCACTGTAACTTGTAAACTAATCGTCGAAATGCCATGAAATTTTGACACGTATCGTTTGAAGGTTGGTATTTCCTAAAAATCATATGGATTTTTTGAAAAGGGCGACATCTATGTTTCAGACCAAAAACTATTCAGCCTACGTGTTATATTGTACTTTGCGTTAGTCTGGAGTTTTACTTAAAACAGACTTGCGCAAAAATAATAAAGTAAATACTAACATCATCTAAAAAGTTCCCGGACTACCTTAGTTAAAAATAGAAAAATTTAAAGTGAAAGGTTCTACATAGTCCCCTCCCTACTCAATAAAACGTTTAGAACGTTCATACAACCATGTGAAACTGTTACAAAAAACTGTCTTTGTTTAACTCGCGTATCACAGTGGCTTTAATGTCCTCCAAATCGTCATAACATTGATCCTTCGTGTGGAGCACTATAAGTGAAATCAGGCGAGTAAGGAGGTAGTGGAGTACGGATAGTTATTTTCGCGCCAAAAACTGCACCACAATCCCAGCCGTGTGAGCGGCCGCGTTGTCATGAAGCAAGAAAAATTCCTTTGAGTTCCATCGTTTCGCTCGAGCCCCGTGCGCTCTCTTGCAAAGTCGCTGACACTCACATAGTATCTGGCGTTCACTGGAATGCCCTTGGAAATAAATCCTTCTGGATAATTCTTTGAGCGTCAAAATATACAACGAGCATCGTCTTTGTTCTTAACTTTGTCAGTTGCAGTATTGGTAACACCACATCTTATCGCCCATGATTATTTTCTGCAGAAAGGAATCATCCGCATTTTTCATTTCGATGAAGTTTCGGCTGGCGTTCACCCGTTGCTGATTTGTTCGGTTATTAGACTGTAATAAACTTCGCACACACTTACCGCTTGTTCAAAACATTCCGGACAATAGAGAGATTTTGCAACGCTTATTTTAGTAGGTCTTTATCTTTATTTGAAGCATGCGCCCACCGTTTGGAGCTTGTGCAGTAGTAAAGGGAAGAAATTAAATATAAGGACTCGGCTGTTATCGTTATTTGAAGCATGCGCGAACCATTTAGAGCTTGTGTAGTATTGAAACAAAATAAGAGAAACCTTTATTAAAGATAACGATTTCCCTTATTTAGGAAATTATAAGAAACGTTATTTGAAGTTCGTTATTCTTATCGCCATTATGGTAGGGCCTGTTTTTTTTTTCTACTTAGGTATACAAACCACTAAAAAAATACGGGAAAACGGAATTATAATCTTTTATCGTAAATAACCTGAACTAACAGTTAATTAGGGTTCAGATTATGTTGAGATTTTGCAATCTTTGACATTACAATGTGTAGTGGTAATTTCCAATGAAATTTTATTTATCACACATTCGTATTACCTTGGAAATATTGAAGGAAGTGATAGAACCCTGCTAGACACGATTAATTAATTTAGAAACTTGTATTGACCCATGGAATACTAAGTTTATAGAAGATGAATACTAACCAAACCTTACAATTCCTTCACGTTAATACTGCGCATGCTTGAGATAACGATAAGGACAAAGGCATGTGAAAAATAAGCGTTGCAAAATCTCTCTGTCTTGAATATTTCATTTAAGCTTTTCTGCCATTAATCTGCATGAAAGATGACGGTCGGTTTGCAAAAGATGATGGATTTTCACACCGTTTACGTCGACCGAACTTGTGGGGGGGCGGGCTGACCTTGCATCATCCCCGAACGACTCTTATCTTTCTTGAAAGCATTTAAACCACTCAAATATTTGTGAACGCGACAAACAATCTATTTCAGTTTCACATGACATTTGATCGCTGCTCCACTACACTTCTGTGACACAACGACTGCGACACATACAGTTTGCACGTCTACTACTCAACACTGACTTATTACAACTGGCTGGCTGGTCCGGAAACTTTTCGGCAGACGGTGTAGTTGTTTCATACATAATTTATAAGTAGAGGTCTACCTGGCATGCTAAAAAATTAAGTTCTGTGCCTTGCAGTGGCCTTATATAAAAAATATAGGTGCTATAATTGTACAAACTGCTAATTTATCTCTGTTTAGGCATTATATTTTTTAATTCATGTTGTAATGTGTTCAATCTTTTTTATACTCACAAAATATGTTTAGCTTGGTTTATTGTAAAAAATACTTTATTTATTTTTATGAACCTTTAATACAAAAATAAAAACTTTGTTACTTTACACACTTGTTTTATTTTATGCACACACAATATACATAGCCTAATATTCGGTATGGTCAGTTAGGGATAATCCATTCGGTTAGTGATCATCGACTAATGTCATCTGCCTGAAGGGAAACCAGAGATAACCGCTTTCTGCATGTTCGTTATAAGTGACACGGTTGCGATACAACAAACCTGTAGGTATTTTATTCTACTCAAGTACAATCTGTCAAGTAAGAACATGACCGCTCGTATTCTTGAAAAATTGTGTTTTGAGAACATTTTTTGCCATCAATATATTCCTTGGTATGCTAACAACGGCGCAATTACCTTAGTAAGTTAGTAGCAAACAAGTGACTCATTTTGGATTTTACGTAATTTCGACGGAAGTTCGGAATCGACTGATACTTTTACTAACATGCGTCGTAGACATAAGTTCAGATTAAGTATTCAGAATTCCACCTTTTTTACACGCGAAGCAAATAAGATCAAGTACATATGTCTCCAGACCATATAATCCGAAATATAGCAGGGGACTCAATAAGGTATTTAATAAAGTAGGTTTCACCTTAGTCTATAGGTCATCATACAATTTGACGAATATCTTAGGATATCCCAAAGACAAGATTCCTAATTGTGAGAAAAGTGGAATTTATGAAAATAGTTGTAATGATTGCGACAAAAAGTATGTTGGACAAACTAAAAGGTCAATTAAATGTAAAAAAAAGTCTAGCATTGCCGAATATGCCCTTGAAGCTGATCATACTGTAACATTAGATAATCTAGGATTAATTAAAAATGTATCTGATAGGATGTTGAATGCATACGAAAGTATGGATGTATGGATGGATGGACGGATTTTAGGTATTGGGGCGTATCGACTGCAGTGGTCATTTAGCGCCCAACTTGAATGTTGAATTTAAAATTTAAAATATTTGATGAGTTTGTTCTATATTAAGTTATAGTATACATTTTCTTTTGGATATTCTTCAATTTGTTTCATTGTTGTCTGTATTAGGCTTGGGTTCAGTTTTTGTTTCAGAAATTTTTTCCTAGATTGCAGTTGATGAGGAGCTTCAAATATGTGTTTAATCGTAAGTGGAGACTGACATGAGGAACAATTAGGGATAGTTTCACTTTTAAGTAGATACGAATGAGTCAAATGAGTGTGGCCCACTGCCAATCTTCTCCATATTGTATTTTGTCTTCTATTGTCTGCTGCGATAGTAAGGTAGCTATACAAGCTCTTGCCAAATATACCACGGACAGCTTGCTGATCAGGGAATGCGTGCAAGAACTAAACAGGTTAGGAGGTAACAGCGAGGTTACCCTAATGTGGGTACCAGGCCACCAAGGCATATCTGGAAATGAAATAGCGGACGAACTCGTCAAAAGAGACACCTTAGAGGACCCGCCTGAACAGGTTGTAGGAGTTCCATTCGCTTTCGGTAAAAATAAGATCAGGTTGGACAAGGAACACCAACCCTCTTGGACTGCAGGAGCGGGGTGTCGTCAAGCCAAACTCCTTATGAAACAAACTACGACAGGTAGAACAAAGGAGCTCCTGTCGATGTCAAAACAAAGGTTACGTCTGCGTATAGGACTCCTTACGGGACATGTGGCATTACAAGCCCATTTATATAACCTCAAACTGGCTGAGCGGAAAACATGTCGGCTGTGCGAGAGAGAAAGCGAGGACAGCATTCACATTTTGTGCGAATGTCCTGCACTAATGGTTAGAAGATACAGATACTGGGGTCAGCTATTCTGCGAACCCAAAGATCTACAAGAGGTCAGGGTGAGTAGCCTATGTCTTTTGGCAAAAAATGCCGGACTAGGACTGAGACCCTGATTCGACAGTGGGAAGTCACAGAAGAACTTAGGGACTTAAGGTACCACCCACTCTTCTTAGTACTACTACTATTACTACTTGTCTTCTATTCACTGACTGATGGTGCAAAGGAGGATATACTAGAGGTTTAACTTCCCAAAGCTTAACTGAAGATTCCTCAAGGTTGCTTAAAGGTTCTAATTGTGTTGTTTGAAACAAAAGCAGCTCCCACTCTCGACTGAGATTTAGAGCCATCGGTGTAAACAATTGAGTAGCCCGAGTAGGTTTTGCTCTTTTTTTCCTGAAAAAGCGCATTTAGAATGGAATTTAATGTAGTTGACTTGTTGTGTTTATTCAGTGAGAGGTCAACAGTTGGTTTGGGGGAGCGCCAGGGAGGAAAAGTGGTGAACATGGGGTACTCAAAGGATGGGTGGAAGAGGTTATGGGTAAATAGAATTTGTATATATTTTCATTTGACAACCCACTCGATGATTGGGTATTTTTTTTTTCACTTCCAATCTCACCCTCAAAACTAGCTCCTTAAGTCAAAATTTAACTTTCAAAACTACCCGGCTCTGATGAGGCCATCAATTCCTATATTAATGTCAAATTTCAACTCTCTGTGTCAAATAGTTTCGGAGAAAATCGGGTGTGACAGACAGACGCATAGACACCGAAGTGATCTTATAAGTGTTTTGTACGGAACACTAAAAAGACATATAAACAGCTCTGTAATAGGATTTGACCATTTATTTTAATTGTCTATCAAATAACTCAATTTAGACCAAAAGTATCAGCACTAATAGCAGATACTATGCTAGCGCCCACTATTCCTTCTCATCGAATTATTTTAACAATACCATAACTAATTTGTAACTTAACTGGTAAAACAATGTCATGTCATCTGTGCTGTCCGAAATGTCAGAACAACTTCTTCAAAATTTCCAATATGTCATCAGTTACTTCAAGAAAAGATATCTCGTTTCTTCAGAAACCGAAAAAATCCACAAGTAGCCAGATGGAAAGATTACTTCAAGAAAATGAACAGTTGGAATCTCAAAAAATAATACTCCAGAATGAAGTCCAAGATTTGTTGGTCAAAAATGACAATTTGGTCAAGGCGTTAAATTTAAATAAGGAACGATTTGAGGAGGACTTTAATAAATTGCAAGAAGAAATTAGACAAAATGAAGGTCACTTGGTCGAAAATAGCAGGAAGTGTTTGGATCAACAGAAAAAATATGCCGACGAGGTAGAAATTAGGAATACAATAATTAAATTTAGACTATCATCAATATCCCTACTTGATTGGTAGTGATTTTGGAATCTTTAGCACAAGGATGAGCTTATTTTCATATCCTATAATTTCAATATTTTCAAATTCGTTGAATAAAATCGTATGAAATACATGATCACAGACTTCAAATACGGTTCAACGGGAAATAAAAATCCCTAGAAGGCGTAACAACATCGCACGCGCGTGTTCCATTACCATTTCTTTTGGTTAATTCTACGTACTAGTGAAATATGAAACATCACCTTCTATTTTTTGTAGTAACATAAAGATTTTACAATTTTTTTAAGGCTTGCTTTAGCGTTAAATCCCGAAATACGGTTCACTATTTAAATGTGACAGAGCAATTGCTTGTTTTCATTACTGATAATAAAAGCGTCTTGTAAGATCAATGTGCTTTCAATACTTGAGTTTGTTTGAGAGAGAGCATTTATATTTTCAGTTGCTCTAAACAAATGTTCGGGAAAGACGTTTTTGTCCATTCACAATGGTGCCAATGATGGCAACTCTTTGGTAAGCTTCTGCAAATAAACTTGCAACTTGATATTGCGTTACTTAACGACCTGGCCCTGTCCTGTCCTCAATCATTTTTCTGTTGCTTGAATATAACAAGAGCTTACATGTTTAAAAAAAAGACACGTTGGGTGACTGAAGCCGGTACGTAGTAAGGCCTAACAGTTATAACATTAGCCTTCGCTATGTTCAACGCTTCCAGGTTCTTCGAATGCGTTGTACATTGTAAACCGTACAGTTTTTGGTTGTTTAAAATTTATACGGAATTTTACATGGTACGATCCAAAATTGCCCGAACTAACGCTATACAGCAAGAAGGCGAAATAATATTAACTCGTGCTTATATGTGGCGGTAGGCACATCTCTAACACCGCTGCACTTGCTAAGTCGTTCAGTTTGTTGTATGCATGTTTACGTAAAGGTTTGCGTCTCTTTGCAATTTTTACAGTGGATACGAAAACCGAACAACGCGTGTGTATAAAATCTTGTTTTAACTTCGGTAAAATAGCTATTGAAACACATGAAATGATTCGGAAAATATTTAGGAACGAAGCCCCGAACAGTGCAAATTTTCGAGTGAATTTAGATGCCGCCGAACTTCGAAGCAAGGCGACGAACGTTCCAGGAGAACTTCGACTGCAACTATACCTAAATCATCACCTAAGTTCAACAAATCATTCGTAAAGACCGTCGCCGGACAATTCGGATCATCTCTGATTAACTTTTGATTGATTAGAAAACGGCTAAAGCTTTGGAGCGAGAAGAGTTCCCTCCTGCATCAAAACAATTTCCAGTTCGTTATGCACGTTTTTGGCGAAGAATTCCAGGATTGCCATCCCTTATCCTTCTATTGGCCTAATTTGCTACCCTGTGATCTCGGACGGTTCCCTCCATATAAAGATGAAGTTGACGATACAACACGAATCATAAGCGCGGCTGAAGTTAGTGACAGTATCCATTTTCAAAACATATTCGACCAGTGGAAAAAACCGTGAGGCCGGTGCATTCGAGTACAAGGGCTAATTTGAAAGTGACGGGTGTCTCAAAGCCCAAAAGTAACTACGTCAGATTTTATCGCTTTTTAGATCGCACCACGTATAATAGAAATACAGTAATACCCCGCTTTACGCGAGGGATACGTTCCGAAAAAAATCGCGTTAACTGAAATTCGCGTATATCGAGGTTTATGATTAAACATAGTCAAAATTTAATACAAAAAAATACAAATCATTTTAATCAATCACTTTAATTCTAAGAACACTTTATGCAATACATACTCTTATTTTTTACGGAAAAATACATCTATTGTCTTTTGGGTAACGTTTTGTTTACGTTCTTGTAAAATACGTTCATAACACCCAACACTGTTTTTAATTGTTTGACACACGGTCAAGACACGGTCATCATTATTGTCTATACTCTGCAATATGTCCAAACCTGAATAAATTTTTGAAAGTGCATTTTGTATTTCCCCTGAAGATAAAACTTTCTCTTCTACTTGTTCTTCCTCATCGTAGATAGGATTATTCTGTAACTCGATCAGATCTTCATTGCTAATAGGATCGTCGTGCGTTGCTACAAGTTCTACGAGATCTTCTACCGTGACATCTTCAAGTTCAGACCCCTCAATCATTACAGCAATGTCTTCAAGCACTTGTCTCTGCATCTGGACAATTCTTCTAGGTGCTTCCACTACATCTGGCCAAAGATTACGCCACACCCCATTCATACAACTCATTTTAACTTCCTTCCAAGCCTCTTCTATGTTGTGAATAGACTTCATAATGTTGTATGACTTCCACCACTCTCGCATAGACTGTCTTCCTTCCCCGTCAGTTTCATGAATTAGTTGGCTAAAAGTGCGGCGATGGTAATAAGCTTTGAAGTTTGCTATTGCTCCCTGGTCCATAGGTTGTAATATTGACGTAGTGTTTGGTGGAAGGAACTTTACGTACACTTTTAAGTCTCTGGGCGTATCAAGTGAGGTTGGATGTCCTGGGGCATTGTCTAAGAGTAATATAACTTTAGGTTCAAGCCCATTTCTGTCACAGTATGATTTGACTGATGGGCAAAAACTATTAGAATACCATTCTTGAAAAATTTCCCGTGTAACCCACGCCTTTTTGTTTGATCGCCACACAACTGGTAGACTTGTCTTGTCTGTGCCTCGCATTGCACGGGGTGTTTCTGAATGGTACACTAGTAAAGGTTTCAGTTTGAAATCACCAGTGGCATTACCACCCAGCAGAAGTGTTAGTCGATCTTTCGCAGCTTTGAAACCACTGGCTTGACGTTCTTCCTTAGAAATGAATGTTCGAGATGGCATTTTTTTCCAGTAAAGTGCGGTCTCATCAACATTGAAGATGAGACAAGCAGGAATTTTCTCTCGTCTAACGAAGTCTTGAAACTTGTCTGGAAACTCAGCTGCAGCTTGAATGTCCGCGCTGGCCGCCTCGCCTGTTATGTGGATATTGTGAAGATTAGAACGCTGCTTGAACCGATGGAACCAGCCTCTGCTGGCAGCAAAAGTCGGAGTGGCACTCCCTTCTCCTTCTTTTGTTTTCAGCATCTCATACAAAGATTTTGCTTTTGTGCATATGAGATCTTGACTTAGTGGTGTGTTCTTCTTATTCAAATCTTCGATCCAGACTGACAGTAATTTCTCCATTCTTTCTAAGATAGATGATCTCGAACGAGAAAGTTTTGTTGCACTTATAGGTGTTGAACCTTCGCTGGAGATTTTAATTTTTTTCCCGATTTTTATAAATCGTTCTCACAGTCGATTCTGAGAGTCCAAAATCTCTCCCAACAATTGTTGCTTTGCCTCCATTTTCCATTCTTCTTAACACTTTCATCTTCAATTCCAAAGTGACGCTTTTACGCTCTTTTTTCTTTACAGGCGGCATTTTTAACGTAGGGTTAAATTATGTATGTATGTATCTCCAATAAATATTAAAACAAAACTGCCAGCCGACCGAACTAACATTACGGAACAAATGAACACACGAAACGAACGAGGAAATCCCCATAGAACAAAGTCGAAGGACAGGGAATTCCCAATTCTTCAAAGAGAATATTCAGAGAAAGCGGGGATCCCCCCGCGACCATAGAGAAGTTAATGACTACATGAGCGCGAAATTTGAAATTCGCGTTATAGTGAAACCGCGCGTAACGGGGTCGCGCTAAGCGGGGTATTACTGTAATTCTTGTGTCTGAAGTTTAAATGTAGAACTTAATACGAATTTTTAATACATTTTGCAACAAATTATTGCTTTGGTGGGAATTATTTTGTATGCAACCCAAACACAAATATTAGGTATAATGTAAAAAATGTAGTTTAATTTTATACAACGACATATCGCATCTTCATATTTATTTTTTTTTATCGCTCACCTCCCCGCTTGAGTAAGGATTTTACCCTGTTTCTTTATATCCTAAGTATATCGGCGAGGAGGTCGTAATACCCGTCAATGTTGTGCAAGTATCGGAACATACATTTTTGTATTTCAGCACCTTTTAGACAACGCAGTAGGGCTGCCAGGGATGTTATTGCATTTCTGCAAACAAGTACTACCTATATACGTGGCCCGGCCAAATATACTTAAATAAATTAATAAAGAGGTATACAGACCTGCCGGGATTGAACCCGAGACTTTCTGCATCGCAAGCAAGTACTACGCCACGAAGGCAAGAGCCGCCACTTTTTTTTTATGTAGAAATAGAATTTTAGGAAAATTATATATGAACGTGTCGGTAAAACCTAAGCTTTCTGGAGATGTAACGTCATTATATTGTGTATATCAATTAAAAAACGGTCAAGTGCAAGTTGAACTTGCACAATTAGTGTTCCGTACGTTGATTGTTTTTAAAATAAAATTTTTTGTTAGGATGGTATAAAATGATCAGTGACTTCACAAAACACACCCCAAATGAGTTTTCAACAAAGTTTGTTTCCAATCTTTACTGAAAACTGGTGACCTCGAATTTTTTTTTATATACCAAATAAATTATTAAAGGTAATGCACTCGTGATAATTTTCGTTCAATCTATACCCCGTGGAGAATATTCCAGAATTTTTTCAAAATTTTTTGATCAGTACTTTTCGAGATAAGGTAGGAGTCAGCGATTTTTTAAAAGTAATACGAAGAAAAGTGTGCGCAAGTATTACATTACATATATATTTTTTACTCGTGTTTTTACAAGCTTTCATTTGACACCACACTCGATGACCTAGTAAAAAAAAAAATTTTTTTCACTTCTGATTTCA
This sequence comes from Pachyrhynchus sulphureomaculatus, assembly GCA_019049505.1. NCBI lineage: Eukaryota > Metazoa > Arthropoda > Insecta > Coleoptera > Curculionidae > Pachyrhynchus > Pachyrhynchus sulphureomaculatus. Next base: position 45,422,907 of record CM032452.1, read on the forward strand.
CCCCTCAAAACGAACCCCTTAAGTCAAAATTTATGTTACGGTGGTATAAAATGATCAATAACTTCACAAAACACACCCCAAATGAGTTTTCAACAAAGTTTGTTTCCAATCTTTACTGAAATCGGATGACCTTGAAATTTTTGTTCTTTTATATACCATATAAATTATTAAAGGTAATGCACTCGTGATAATTTTCGTTCAATCTACACCCCGTGGAGAATATTCCAGAATTTTTTCGAAATTTTTTGATAAGTACTTTTCGAGATAAGGCCCGGGACAGCAATTTTTCGCGAATTTTTAAAAATAATACAAAGAAAAGTGCGCGCTAGTATAATATTATATATATATTTTTTACTCGTGTTTTCACAAGCTTTCATTTGACACCACACTCGATGACCTAGTAAAAAATTTTTTTTTTTCACTTCCGACTTCATCCCCCAAAATTAACCCCTTAAGTCAAAATTTAATTCTCAAAACTACATGGCTCTGATGAGGCCATCAATTCCTATATTGTTACCAAATTTCACCTTTCTATGTCAAATAGTTTCGGAGAAAATCGGGTGTGACAGACAGACAGACAGACAGACAGACAGGCAGGCAGACAGACAGACAGACAGACAGACAGACAGACAGACAGACAGACACCGAAGTGATCTTATAAGTGTTCCGTACGGAACACTAAAAACGATAAAAATCATTCCAGATTCTCCCAAATTTCTTAGCAATTTAGCGATATGTAACAAAAATTAAAAATTACAAATCATTTTAGGTAAAAAAACTTAAACAAGAAACCGATAGCCTAAAGAGATCTAAAAACGAAACGGAAAAATTCTTCACTGAGAAACTAAAAGCCCTGGAAAGTGAACTTAAACTTTTGAAATTGGAAAACGAAAATTTGCACGCTCAAAACAGGGACAACGAACAGAAGTCCTTGAAATACAAGACAAAATTGAAGCATGCCGTCAAAATAGTAAACGAAATGAATCAGATAGTTGAACACAATAGAAATAGGCCAGAGATCACGTGCAACACAACTCAAACGGAATGTGACAATATAGGGTAAATAGCGCAGAATGATATTTCAATCTTAAACAAAGTTGCTGCTAATTAAAATGGGTCACACATGAGTGGCCTGGATTTCCCTTTGAAAAACTGACGCATAGCGGCTAAGGAACTCCATCTATAAATCAGATTAGTCCCTTGTTTGGGAAGGCAGTTCTTTTGGTTAAGTCTTCCCTCTTGAGGACTGCCTACCCTCATCGCAGTAAAGTGTCCGTCTTCAGATGTCCTCGTGCATGCAGGAAATAAGCTGCTCATGATAACTGAAATTTCATGTATAGATGCAAGGTTCAGCACAGCTTCGATCGCCTTGCTAGGTGCTTGCAGGCAGCTCAATCGTTCAAATCTGTCTCGCTTGACCCATTTTCTCTACTAGGGCTCCATATGAGAGTTGTGGTCTTATCGCCTGTCCTAAAATATAAGATCCTGATTTTTGCCGTTTTAAGTGGGCAATATAAAAATTCTGACCTTTTGTTTATGATAGGTTGCAGAGATGGACTTAAGAATTTTATTCACTAATGCAAATAAATAAAATTCTAAGTGTTTTTGGAGTACAGTACAAATACACAGATTGAATGAATGGGGTTTACAAGAGGGGACATATTGTATAAACAAAAATATATTTTAACTTAAGCTTAATTCGGTTTCACTATCACTGTCATCAGCTGAGATAATTATCAGTGGTTTTATATTATTTACATAAATATATGCATCTTCAACTTTAACAACGGTATATCATTTATAACTTTTTTTACTAATTCAACCACTGACACGCTTAAAATAGGAGAAACATTTTGTGCCCTTATTTTTGATTTAACTTGATGCCAAATATGTTCAATTGGATTAAACCCACAATAATACGGAGGAAGCCGCAAAACAGTGTGTCTCATTTTCTCAGCCATACTATCACAAACATATTTCTTTTTCAATTTGTAGTCTCAAAACTTCCAAAAGATCACTTTTTTTATAACTAAAGTCAAAATAAATGTCATTTTCTAACATATATTCCTGTATTTCCGATTTGGTGTTGGCTGCATTAGGAACCTTATTTAGTAGGCGACTATGGTAACTTGTATTGTCCTTAACTATAACACTCTGTTCGGGAACATTTGGCAAAAGGGAATTTTGAAACCAATTTTTAAAAAGTTCTGCGGTCGTGTCTTCGTGATAGTCCAAGAATCTTTTATGTTTTTTGCAGATAATAGTAGACAATTTGAAACCCAGCCCTTTTCAGATCTAGCATGCAAAATGGTTATTTGTTTACCTTTATTTGAAGGTGCGTTAGTCTGACATTTTGTACTGTTGTCAACCCACTCTTTTTGCACAGAATCATGGGTATCGAACCATGTTTCGTCGAGGTAAATTATTGGCCAATTCTCTGATCGATACTTTTTAATTTCTTATAAATAAGTATGTTGCAAGATTCGTAATCTTTGTGACTCCATCACTACTTGCCTTTTGTTGATTTTTTGGAACGTGAATCCCATTCTTAAGAGAATTCTGTGAAGGGTTGATCGGCCACAATGGATATTGGTCCCGTCCTGCACCAGTCTTAATTTTATTTTGTCTAGTGTCGACACCAACTGCTCTACATACATAGAATATATTTTTCTCCTGATGACGTTTTTTTCACGATCGTCTACATGATGCTTTTGAAAATCTTTCCGTTTTTTCCTGTTCCTGAGTGATGGTTTTCCTACAATACCCTTAATCGTAGAAATTAGAGTTTTTGTTAGTTCACTGGTTTCTTGCAAAGCACTTTGTTTATTCAAATTTCTTTTTACCAAACTGTCGTAAACATTTTTCACTATTTGTTTAGCGTCAAGTGATAAATGTTTTCTCATGTGATTGTAATTTTCCCACGAACGCCACATAATTAAAATAGAACCGTTAGGTTGTAAGTTGTAAGTAAATCTAAAAATAAAAATAATAAAAAGTATCTTTCGAATCGTAATGGGGACCCGTGGTCTTAGGCCTATATTATCAAACAGTTAAAGGGTTCCAAACCGGGTTGCCAGGTAGTAAATATATAGGTAAAAATATCCATCCAATATGATTGCAGGTGCAAGTGAGAGCGGTATACAAAGCAGGTAAAATAAAAATACGTTTATCCTAATACCTGGCAAAGCCCTAATAGGGTCGTTTATTGCCCCATTGAAAAAGCAAATAGGCAGGATCTTATATTTTGGGATCTACCATACCACAGCCATAAATATCCAGTAGAGAGGAAATAGATAATATGAATAGTAATGTTTAATTTTTGTCTTTTAACTTATTATATGAGAGACAAAACATTGAGCGAGACTACATACTCAAAATTTATATGAGTTTCAAATATTGGAACATCGTATAACAGCTAATTTTCGGAACTTCTTAGGGATTTAAAATATTCCAGCTTTTATTTTCCTTTCAGAGATAAAAAAGATAAACCAAGCATACAAGACTGTTCACAATGCGGCGATCCGAGATACAAACGAAACTTGAATTCAGAAAACTTAATGCTGTCTGACATCTTTTTCAAGAAAAAGTCATTTATTGATAGCGAATTGGATTTGTTTTCCTCGAAGTCTAAGAATAGGTTTCCATCGAATACAGGTTTATGAAAAATGTAAAAATTTTTTGAGGGATTTTCGATTTTAAACAAAATTTTTTGTTTAGTATGTTTTGATAAAAGTATTGATCCAAATATTAAAAGCTGTATTAAATAATGTAATCTGTGTTATTTAGTAAAACGATTTGAAAATATTAACAACTTAAAATACTACACTTGTATTATATTTATTTAACAGCCTAAACGTAAAAATAAGCAAGATCAAAAACATTTTAGCAAGATACGACAATTTCTCTAACTAGCTACTGTAAGCTTAATTTTAAAGGTACGCCTGTAAATGTTATATCTTACCGTTTTGTTCTCGACCCTATTGATTCTAGCTCGGATGACGAGTCGCGATACGACGAAATGCGCCCTGAAATGGATTTACAGAAAAGAGAACAGTAAATAACTGTCTGCCTAATCAGAGCCATGTAGTTTTGAAAGTTAAATTTTGACTTATGGGGTTAGGTTTTGTGGGGTGAAATCAGAAGTGAAAAAAAAATTAACCAGGTCATCGAGTGGGGTGTCGGATGAAAGCTTGTGAAAATACGAGTTCAAAAATATATATGATGTAATATTTGCGCACGCCTTTCTTTGTATTATGTTTAAAAAATGGCTAAAAATCTTTGGTCATCACCCCTAATCTCAAAAAAGTAATGATCAAAAAATTTTGAAATAATTGTAGAATATCCTTCATAAAGTGTAGATTGAGCGAAAATTATCACGAGCACATTACCTTTGGTAATTTATGTGGTATATAAAAAAACCGGTTAAGTGCAAGTTGAACTTGCGCAATTAGTGTTCCGTACGTTGATTGCTTTTAAAATAAAAAATTTTGTTACAGATGTATAAAATGATCAGTGACTTCACAAAACACACCCCAAATGAGTTTTCAACAAAGTTTGTTTCCGATCTTTACTGAAATCTGATGACCTTGAAATTTTTGTTTTTTTTTATATACCAGATAAATTATTAAAGGTAATGCACTCGTGATAATTTTCGTTCAATCTACACCCCGTAGAGAATATTCCGGAATTTTTTCAAAATTTTTTGATAAGTACTTTTCGAGATAAGGCGCGGGACAGCGATTTTTCGCGATTTTTTAAAAATAATACAAATAAACGTGCGCGCAAGTATTAGATTATATATACATTTTTTACTCGTGTTTTCACAAGCTTTCATTTGACACCCCATTCGATGACCTAGTAAAATTTTTTTTTTTCATTTCCAATTTTACCCCGCAAAACTAACCCCTTAAGTCAAAATTTAACTCTTAAAACTACATGGTTCTGATGAGGCCATCAATTCCTATATTATTACCAAATTTCAACTTTCTATATCAAATAGTTTCGAAGAAAATCGGGTGTGACAGACAGACACCGAAGTGATCTTATAAGTGTTCCGTACGGAATACTAAAAAGGACTACGAAATTTTTTTTCTTGACGTATGGTGGAAGTTGTGATATACTCTTAAATACATTACTGTAACCAACTAGCGAGTCGCTCTTGTACCGAGACTGTACGTAGACTGAAAAGTTTTTGGTCTGACAGATAGATGTCGCTCTTTTCAAAAAATCCATATGAGTTTTAGAAAGTATCAACTTTCAAAGGACACGTGTCAAAATCTTATGACATTTGGACGATTAGTTTACAAGTTACAGTAGTTTTAGTGACGTTACTTTTGATATCTTCAAAACAATGGAAAAAATCGACTTTCGTGTGTTGATTAAACACTGTTTTTTCATGGGAAAAAATACCGTTCAAGCAAAGCAATGGCTTGATAAGTGTTACGCCTCTGGAAAATCACTCATCATTTACTGGTATGCTGAATTTAAACGCGGTCGTACAGATACAAATGATGCTGAACGCTCTGGACGCCCAAATGAGGTGGTTACACCGGGAAACATACAAAAAATCCACAAAATTGTTTTGGATGAACATAAAGTGAAATTGTGTGAGTTAGCTTACGCCCTAAAGATAGCAAAAGGACGTGTAGGTCATATTTTGCCTGAACATTTGGGCATGAGAAAGCTCTGTTCGCAATGAGTCCCGCTTTTACTCACAGTGGACCAAAAACAACATGTTGATTCTGAGCGCTCTTTGGACCTGTTTAAGCGCAATAAAAAGGATTTTTTCATGTGATATGTGACAAGGAATGAAACATGGATCCACCACTACACACCGGAATCAAATCGGCGATGGCAAAATTACATGAATTGAAGTTCGAATTGCTTCCTCATCCGCCATATTCTCCAGATTTGGCCCCCAGCGACTATTATCTATACGCAGACCTTAAAAAAAATGCTCGCGGTAAAGAGATTTGGCTCCAGTAAAGAAGTTATTGCCGAAACTGAGGCCTATTTTGAAGGCAAAGACAAATTCTTCTACAAGAAAGGTACAGAAATGTTAGAAAAGCGTTGGACTGATTTTCTCCCTCTTGAAGGAGACTATATTGATGAATAAAGTCGAATTTTGCAAAAAATGTGTTTTAAGTAGCTAGACCAAAAACTTTTCAGTCTACGTGTTATTTTATTTTATTTTTTTATAATTAAACAAATATTTAGGTAGTAAATATTTGTTTTACATTTTTATTATCAGATCCTAGATTGATTTATTGGCTATTAGGTAGCTAAGATGCTAGAACTATTATACATTAAAATTCATATTGGATCTTAAGACATGTCGGGAACCTTTTGTCTTATTAGTGTTCCGTACGGAACACTTATAAGATCACTTCGGTGTCTGTCACACCCGATTTTCTCCGAAACTATTTTTATTTTAAAGGTAATCACGGTACGGAACACTAATTGCACAAGTTCAACTTGCTCTTAACCGTTCTTTTTTATATACATGGAGTAGAGCCCTAACAATCGCGCAGTCTAGCGGTAATTGTTAGCAACTCGGTAAACAGTTCCTCTGTGGGTCTATGGCCCTAAACAGCCCTCGACAGAAGGCAGGTTTGCCTTCAAAACTAGGCAACCAGAGATGCAAATTGTTGTATCTTACCGATTCTCTGAACTAGTACTACGATAATTACTTTGAGTTTTGTTTACTTCTCTGTCGATTCCAGCTCAGCTGGTGGGTCGTGGTACGACGAAATATCATCTCAAATGGATCGACAGATTAGACAACAGTAAATACAGGCTGAAATATGGACTTTGTAGTTGATACTGAGAAAAATAAGCGTTCGCAGCTTCGGTTACATAAGACAACACTATTCTTGGAATTAGACCTTGTCATAGTGGAGTGACTTCTTCAGAGTTTTTTACTCTTCGTGATTATAACATTCAGTGTGTTTTCTAATCTCGAAGACCACACCTCGTGGCGTAGGCAAAACGCCGGAAAAGTACTCTAATTTGACACTAAATTTGTATTTCTAGTTCGGAGAGTAAAGATCTCTGAGTGTGCCTTTTGCAATTGTAGGCAATTCATAAGAAAGTTACTCCATTTTCAAATGCAAAAGAATACACAAACTTTAAATTTTTTATTGTAAAAAAATACCCTGTATAAGTGTATTTAACAACCTATCTATAAATATCAAAAAATATACAATCTCTTACTGTACTACTAATATCACAATAACTTATCCTATTTTAGACGGCGGCAGTCTTGGAATAATAACTGGAGCCATGTTTTCTAATTCCTTATATTTTCCTATGATGTTTTGTAATGACTCAGTACATTCCGTGAAAAAATCATCATCAAAATTGTCTATTTTGGTGTAATGATGCATATGAGCCTAAAATAATTATAAAGCCGGCTAAACATTTTTAAAAAATCTACTACTACAAGGGCCGCCTTCCAACTTTTTATACTAGATGGCGCTATTGAGATGTGATATTACCATTGTAAAATTTGACATTTGTTATTATTAAAACAGTGGCAGCTCAGAAATTGACAGACAAGTTTGTTTACAGTGAGCGTTAAAAAAAAACAGTTTTGTGAACAAATGGAAATTCTACGTCAAGGTTTTCATTGGATGATTTTTTACGATTTTCGTAAAGGCTTAACTCAAAACAATGCCTTGAGACGCTTCGTTCAAATTTTGGTAATGAATCACCATCAGAAAAGACTGTTTAGAATTGGTTTGCAGAATTTCGTCATGGTCATGCTTCCGTCAGCGATCAATTTCATGAAAGTCGACCAAAATCGGTTCTTGTTCCAAAAAACATCGATGCTGTGCGCAACATCGGCAGAGAATCGGCATATGACTTACCGTGAGAGGAGGCAGCACATTTAAGTTTGCATGAACATTTGGCTGTGAAAAAGATCTGTTCCCGATGGATTGCGCATAATTTGACCGAAACTCTGACAGGCTCGTGTCAAGTGGTGTAAAGAAATCCTCAAAAAATTCGACCGAGGACATGCAAAATCCGTATACAACATCGTAACAGGAGACTTGGATATATTCGTACGAGCTGGAAACTAAGAAACAATCAACTATTTGGGTGTTCCAAGGTGAACCGAATCCAATAAAAGTGGCTCGTTCGTGAAGCACTTCCAAAAAAAATGATCGCTTGTTTCTTTGGTTATACTGGACATGTTGTAACCATTGTTTTAGAGCGTTGGTTCTCAACCGGTGGGTCACGACCCGGCTATCAGTTTTAAAAACCAAAATTAAATTTTAAAATTTAAAGGTAGGTGTTAAAATGTTAATAATTTATTTATGCTGGTACAGTAAAGTAAATCTTGGAAATTTTACCATGTTTGAACACCTTTGCATCAAGACTAAAGAATCGGAGACGGGAATTGTAGATAATCTAAGAGCGGAAATTAATAACCACCTTCAAACCCTTGAATCTGAAATACAACGTTATTTCCCAGAGTACTCTGAACAAGAAGCTGCATTAGTACAAAACCCATTGCATGTATCATGGGATGTTACCGACATTCTCGAAGAAATGCAGGATGAGTTTTTGGAGCTGCGAAATGACTCCTCAGCAGGTGATTTATTTCAGGAAAAATCGCTACCTCAATTTTGGTGTGCTATGCGTCATTCGTAGCCTAAAGTTCCCACGCTTTCTTTTCGAATATTAGTGCCATTTACTTCTACTTACCAACAACAATTGACAGATTTGAACGGTTTGCTGCTTGAAAAAAGGGCAGAATACCGAAAGAGGCAACACAAAGTCATTTTTCTTCATGACAATGCTCCATCACATACGGCAAAACCAGTTTGCGTTACGTTGGAAGCACTCAGATGGGAAGTTCTACCCCATGCGGCTTACTCACCAGACTTGGCTCCTTCCGATTACCACTTGTTTGCATCGATGGGTCACGCACTTGCTGAGCAGAGCTTTGGTTCGTATGAAGATGTGAAAAATGGCTCGATGAATGGTTCGCAGCAAGACCCGTACGAACGTGGAATTTCCACTCTTATGCAGATCAAGACTAAAGCCAGGAATAAATTAGATGTTCAAGATGACATAAGATTGGCCTTGACAAAAACTCAACCAAGCATTATAACCATTGTTAAGCAGATGCAAACTCAATCATCACACTAATCATTAATACTTAATAATTAATACTTTATAAAAAATATCACTCTTAAGTCCTAAGATATATTTTTTGAAACCCTTTAGTTTTTTGTTTTATTGATCTAATATGGCGGATGGGAAAGACGGGTCGCAAACATTTTTAAAAAATCTAAAAAGGGTCGCGATTAAAAGGGTTGGGAACCACCACTTTAGAGGATTGAAGAACAGTTAATGCTGAATGATATACAACAATTTGTTTGCCAGAAATCATCGATGGAATCAGGAAAAACAACCCAAAACGACGAAATTTTTTTTTCTTTCATTGTTTTTGTAAAAACTTAGAAGGTAGTCCTCATATTGTTATTTTTCTTCTTAAGGGTTTTTTTGTCTGTTATTACCCTTTTTTGCTTTTACTCTTGTACATGATATTTATTTCTTCATCAATGAAAAGAAATATTCGCTATTTTGCAAAAGGTACTTGTTAGAATTTGACATAGGGCGCCTTAACGTTATAGTCAGGGTTATCCACTAACTCGGCCACAAAAATTATATTACGTCGTTTCCAAAGCATACAGGGGGTAAATTAGTCTAAATTAAGGCCCTTACCTCTTTCTTTAGTAGCCTATTATACTGGCTGTAAATATGTTCAAATAAATTACACATTCCTGTAGTATTAAACAATGAAAATAACGCAACATTCTGGTTAGTCGGCGTGACATTGCATAAACCAACTTTAATAGACTTCTTTGACCATGGTGTAAATTTGGCTTTACTTTGAAGTTTTTCTATATATGACTGTAAGTCTGTAAGTGTATAATCACCTCTACCAATTAAAGTAGAAGCTAAAATTAAGGATTTGGGACCTGAAATAGACATAAAAACTTGGATAAAAGTGATAAAACTAAAGGAGTCTCTATAAAATGAAAGGTTTAGAGATTACTTGGCTTAACGTTCGACCAACTAGGGTGTTTTACTTACTGAAATATAGCAATAAGAACATAACACTTACCTAAAGGATCTACCTTTATCAACTGGTTAATTCTATTGCATGATGCTAAAAACATTTCTTCTTTGAGCTGTTTGCTGAAAAAAAAAGATAAAGAAAAGTGTGTGACTTGATAAAAACGAGATTTTTCGTGAAAACATATTTTATAGTCACCTTGTAATTTTTCCGCTTTTTAAACTGTGCCCTGCTAAATGGTTAAAACCACTTGATAAAAAATGCATTTGTGGAAACGGCACCATGTTTGTATTTATTTCGTTCATATCGAAATTAAGGCTACCAGGGAATCTTGAACCACTAAAAAAAATAATTTGCCATCAAAATAATCATTATATATATATATATATATATATATATATATATATATATATATATATACATACATATATATATATATATATATATATATATATATATATATATATATATATATATATATATATATATATAAAGGGTGTTTTTTATAGAGGTATAGAACTTTGAAATGGAATAAAACAAAGATGAATTTTTTAAATTGACATGAAATTTACTTTATTCGAAAGATAATCTTCTGGCATTATAATTTAAATATGACTTCTGGCATATGATCGCCACGGCTGGCTCGGACGTAGTCTAATCTGGAGGTCCAATTTTCGATGACTTTTTCCAACATTTGTGGCCGTATATCGGCAATAACGCGGCGAATGTTGTCCTCCAAGTGGTCAATCGTTTCGGACTTATTGGCGTAGACTAGCGACTTCACATATCCCCACAGAAAATAGTCTAGCGGCGTTAAATCGCACGATCTTGGAGGCCAATTCACGGGTCCGAAACGTGAAATTATGCGGTTACCAAACGTTTCCTTCAATAAATCAATTGTGGCACGAGCTGTGTGACATGTTGCGCCGTCTTGTTGAAACCACAGCTCCTGCACATCATGGTTGTTCAATTGATGAACGAAAAAGTCAGTAATCATGGCTCTATAGCGGTCACCATTGACTGTAACGTTCTGACCAGCATCGTTTTTAAAGAAGTACGGACCAATGATTGCACCAGCCCATAAAGCACACCAAACAGTCAGTTTTTCTGGATGTAAGGGTGTCTCAACATACACTTGAGGATTATCATCACTCCAAATACGGCAGTCTTGTTTATTGACGTATCCATTCAAACAAAAGTGAGCTTCATCGCTAAACAAAATTCGCTTATGAAAATCGGGATCAACGGCAATCTTATTTTGGGCCCATTCACCGAATCTACGCCTTGCTAGGTGATCGTGTGGCTTCAATTGTTGCACGAGTTGGATTTTGTAAGCACGCAAACCAAGATCTTTCCGCAAAATCTTATAAGAAGTGGATGGACACATATCCAATTCCTGTGCACGATGGCGGATAGACTGATTCGGGTCTTCCGCTACGCTGCGCTCTACAGCAGCAATGACTTCTTCTGTACGCCCTGTACGACGTCTCTGTGGATGCGTATTATCATTTAGAGTAAACGTGGTGCGAAAACGTTCCATAGTTAATCGAATTAATTGCTCTGATGGACGATTATGTTGACCGTAAAATGGACGTAGTGCGCGATACGTATTTCGAACAGAACCATGATTTTCAAAATAAATTTGCACAATTTGGAAGCGTTGTTCAGGCGTCAGTCTATTCATGTTGAAATGCCAAACCAAACTAAACATAAATCACTTGACAGCTGACAAAATGGCCGCCAGTTAAAAAAGTGTTGCCAATTTAAAGTTTTATACCTCTATAAAAAACACCCTTTATATATATATATATATATATATATATATATATATATATATATATATATATATATATATATATATATATATATACGAGGCATGTTTTTTAAGTAAGTACCGTTTTGGAATTAAAAAAAGACGTGCAAAGATATCGCTATAATTTTATTTTTACATGAAAGCCTGTACCTTAATCTACTTTTCTACATAATTTCCGTGAATATTGAGGCACTTGTCATAACGTGGCACCAGTTTTTGAATACCCTCCTCATAAAATTCTGCCGCCGGTAATTCAAGTTCTCGGTCACAATGCGATACAAAACACTACGAGAATATTGAGGAAAGAAGTCGCACAATGATGAAATTGTAAAGCGTCTGTTTTCTTTCACCTTTTCGTCCACTTTCTGCACCAAATCTTCATTAACGACCGAAGGACGCCCACTCCGTTCTTCATCATGCACATTTGTGCGGCCATCTTTAAATGCTCTCACCCATTTCCTTACCATTCCATCACTCATAATGTTTTGTCCGTAAACTTCACAGATCTCACGATGAATATCGATCGGTTTTACGCCTTTAGCACTAAGAAATCGTATATAACAGCCCGTACTTCACAATCGGCGGGACTCACGATTGTCGGAGGCATCTTAAACACTCAGTAAACAACGTATACAATGAAGAATCAGACTGTAATGGCGTCAGTGCGTAGACATGAGATGTAGGTTACCAGCGCGCATGCGCGGAACGCCGACCGTATCGCTGCGGCGGCAGAATCGCAAAACGGTACTTACTTAAAAAACATGCCTCGTATATATATATATATATATATATATATATATATATATATATATATATATATATATATATATATATACATATATATATATATATATATATATATATATATATATATATATATATATATATATATATATATATACATATATATATATATATATATATATATATATACATATATATATATATATATATATATATATATATATATATATATATATATATATATATATATATATATATATATATATATATATATATATATATATATATATATATATATATATATATATATATATATATATATATATATATATATATATATATATATATATATATATATATATATATATATATATATATATATATATTATATATATATATATATATATATATATATATATATATATATATATATATATATATATATTTATATATATATACATATATATGTATGTATATATATATATATATATATATATATATATATATATATATATATATATATATATATATATACATATATATGTATATATATATATATATATATATATATATATATATATATATATATATATATATATATATATACATATATATGTATATATATATATATATATATATATATATATATATATATATATACATATATATGTATATATATATATATATATATATATATATATATATATATATTTTCATTTTTTTTTTTTCATTTATTTATTTATTCACCAATTTGAAAATACAATACACACTTAATATTAAAAGCAACCATGAAGGTATTTATACAGTGTAAATTACTTTGATATAAAATGCACCTAGATGAAAAAGACATTTGTATGTGCATAAACTTACAAATTTTGAGTAAAATTAAATTAAGATAATATTATGTACAATCCCAAATTACAACATCATACAAATTTAAAACTAAAAACCAGAGAAACTAAAACTAAAGAAAAAAGAACTAAAATTAAAGAAAAAAAAATGAAAGAGACAAGACATACATATATATTACATTAAAGAAATTCCTTCCCTCTCCCCTCATGAGATAGTTCTGACACCATCCCATTCAGTTTAGAAACCCTTCAAATTGGAAGCTATTTTCGAAAACAAACCCGTTACATTTTCTGATGAATTTATTTTTATTCTGTTCTTTTCGTATATAATTCAAATATCTCAGATGTAAATTATTGAGGCTTTGAGGCACTTTTAAATGTTGAAGTGTTTTTGTTCGAGTGTCGTACTTATGTGCTATATGTAATTGAGCATCTTTATGAGTGTGTATATAGGCGCAAATCGCGTTGATATACATTATTGTAATGTTAGTCGTTTTTACTGAAAACAGCCTGTCCGTTGGATATCTTTTATTTCTTTTATATATTATTTTCAAAATATAGTTTTGTATAATATTTAGTTTGTGTAGGTTATTATTATACAATTTACCCCATACCACAATTCCATATCGAATTATCGATTCTACTAATGCCTTATAAATCATCACCAAAGCGCTTTGGTCCAGAAATTCTCTCAGAAGGTAAAATTTATAAACGAGTTTTCGAATTTTGTTCGACACGTAATCAACATGAAAATGCCACTTGAGAAACTGATCAATCACTATTTCAAGGTACTTAGCGTGTGTTACTTCCTTTACGATGTGTTTATTGAATTCTATATAATTGAATGGTGGTCTATTCGCTACAGTCAGAGAGAAGGCAATATACTGGGTCTTCGTTAAATTAAGGGTAAGTTTATAATTTTCAAGCCAGTTTCCTACTATTTTCAGGCCATTCATTGCTGTATCTTTTAAATCTCATCTCCTGAAAAAACCAGTACTGTGTCGTCAGCAAAGGAGATAGTCATCCCGTCAACCTCCATATTCAGCAAGGAATTGATGTATGTTATAAACAGGATTGGTCCCAATACAGTGCCCTGGGGAATCCCAATTTTTATTAATTGTCTTGAACTTATAGTATTACTCATTTTAACCATTTGATATCTTTCAGACAAATAACTATTCATTAAATTGTATGCCAAACCTCTTATTCCATTTCTTTCCAGAACATTAAGAAGTTTTGCGTGTGGAACAGTATCAAATGCCTTGGCAAGATCTAGGAAAACTGCTATGCATTTTCTATCCCATTTCATATGATTTACAATCTCAGTTCCAAGTCTATGCATAGCATCCGACGTATTATGTCCTTCAACAAAACCAAACTGATTTGGTGACAAGACATTATTAATTTTAAAAAATAACGAAAATCTTTCCTTTATGTATTTCTCCAGTATTTTTGCAAAGTTACTAATTAAGCTTATAGGTCTGTAATTATTTATGGATGTTTTTACGCCACTTTTGTATATAGGTATGACTATTGCGGTTTTGGTACAATTCCAGTTTCTAGAATTCTGTTAAATATATGCAATAAAGGTTCTATTATTTCTATGTGTGTTTGTTTTATTGTTACTGTCTTTATATTATCATAACCAGGTGAACTATTGTTTTTAATGAAGATATATGTTTAATTATTTCATTCTTAGTTATAGGAGTTAAATAAATTGATCTGTCCACACGTACCACATCCTGAACTTCAGTCCGAGGCTGAGGAATGACCCTTTCCATCTCTTGGCCGATGTTAATAAAATATTCATTGCAATAATGTGCCATTTCAGTTTCCCTTTCAAAAGCCTCATCCTGACTATTTTTTATATTAAAATTTTAATTTGTTTTATTTTTAACCTCATAAGTAGCATCCTTAATGATTTCGTAAAGTTTTTTTATGTTGTTTTTGTGACTTGCTATTTGACTTTTGTAGTAGTCGTTTTTTTTGCTTCTGAATTATTTTATTTAAAGTGTTTCGATATTTTTTATATTCGTCTTTTAACTGCAGGTTGTAATTATTCATAAGTTTTTTTTTTTCATTTTATCCCGATTCTTAATTGAAGTAATAATACCTTCAGTAATCCATTTTTTCAATTTTTTATGTTTATTTATCTTCGTTGTGAATGTTTCTATAGCATTCTCCAATAATTCCCGGTATGCATTCAAAAACGTCTCTGTGGAAATTTCCGGATCCCCCTCCCCAATAACCACAGTCCAATCAAATTCCGACAATTCCCTTTTAAATTTAGAAACATTTATTTTAGAGTTTGCTATTGATATCCGTTCATTTACTGTATTTTTTGGCATTACCTCCTTTCTATTAATATTTAGTATAACTGGGTTATGATTTGAAATATCTGTATCAACAGTGCACGATTTAAAACACCAAATATTAGATTTTAATTTCTATTTGACAAAAATGTGGTCTAAAGAAGTTCCGGAATCTGGTCTAGTAACTGAATTTATGTAAGATTCAAAACCCCGGGATTCAAGAGCAGAAAGATAATCCACAACATTATCATCATTAGTGTCTAATATGTTTATATTAATATCTCCTATAATAATTTCTATGCTTGAGTTAGTGGAATGTTCAAGGAAACTGTTTAAGTCACCAATAAAATTAATCTTTGGTATTGGTGGTGGTTTGTATATTGCGGTCACTCCAATTTTTACGTTTTTTAACTCAAATACAATTCTAGCAAGAGTTGCCCTTGAGGTGGGTAGCAAAGGACATGTAAATTCAACATTAATATTATTTTTTACCAAAATAAGGATACCATACCATATTTAGCTTCATTATAAAGAGTTTGGTAGCCCTGTACATGATAATTTTTTGTTGTTCCAAGTTGAAACGTCTCGCTTAAAACTATTATGTCCAAACCTAAAAGTTCATAGGACTCAAGAAAAATGGGAAGATTATCAATGTTCTTATTTAAGCTTCTGATATTGACATGCATAATACTTAACAATTATCCCCATAACATATTTCTTTCTTCAACGCATTCCATTCTGTTGTACCATGTCGCATATTTTCGGCATCAATTTGATGAAGAATTTCATCTTGTAAGTGTATTACCATATTTATAAAGTATAATCAGTTCTACTCACCATACCAAATGGTATTTTAGTGATGGACAATTTGTATCTAGTGCCGAATGAGAAGTGTTGTGGTTTAAATTATATTGCTTATTGGAGAGAAGACAATTTACACATTTTTTCATTTGAGAGTCGCACTCAGAAGTATTGTGGCTTCCTGCACAGTTTCCACAGACTTGGTCCCTCTCACATTTGTAGCTTTTATGATAAAAACCCTAACATTTATAGCATCTTGATATAGAAAGATCCTCATAAATTGGCAGTGTCTCCCAGTCTATGCATATTTTTTTGTAGTTTTTTATTTTTAGAAGTAGGTCACCCGAACACTCAGCATAAATGGTCGACGTATTGCTCTTGTTATTTTGTCTCTTAACATATGTTATCTTCAAGTAATCTTTCTCGACTATCCATCTATTTTGTCTTTTTATGGATTCTTCTATTTCTTCCATGGATTTATTACCAGTATAACCAATTATTTTTATTTTTGGTGGCAGCTTTTTTGGTACTACACTGTATTTCTCTTTTAGCTTGCTTACATCCTCATTTTTAAATTTTTCCAAATCTTGGTTAGTGTCACATTTAATTACCAATGATGATACCAACATTTAATACAGCTGGATCTATGAATTTTTGAATTTCCTTCCTACTTATTTCTGTCTTCTGATCTTTTCTGGGTTTAAAAACAAGAGTAGAAGGGTTTATCTTGGGATTGCTTTCATCTTTTATAGAATTTGTTTGTAATATATTAGCATAAGTTTCCTTGCGCATAGAAGATTTCAATGATTCTATGTCTTTTTTCATATCTTCTATAAGTTTTACCATGTAAGGCATTCTTGCAATTAGTTGTTTACAATCTTCACATATTAGGAGCAGTATTCTCTTTTGTAGAGGCATGCATTTAATTTCAGAAGGTGTAATATTTAGGCATTTCTTGTGGATGTTCTGCAGACATGAGTCACATTTATAATATTGTTCTTCCGCATCATATTGTTTTTTACATTTCATACACAGTTCATTACCCTCCATGCCTATGTATATTTACTACAAGCCTGATCCACAAAAAATTTACTAAAGGTAAACAATTTAAATATCGTTTCGGTATACATAAGTATTTATCAGATTTTATATATATATATATATATATATATATATATATATATATATATATATATATATATATATATATATATATATGTATGTGTATATATATATATATATATATATATATATATATATATATATATATACATATATATATATATATATATATATATACATAAATAAAATCAAAAGTACTTTATTGTCGCAAAAAATCAATGGCTTTTCTTTAACAAAGCATATTTATATTGCAAAAAATAGAACATAAAACAAATCTACACAAAATAATAAGGAATCCTGAAAATGAAATTATACTAAGCTAAAATGTAGAACACCAATAGCAAAGCAACCCGAAGGAAATCTCTTACTCAACTTCATTATGTGATTCTTAAATCGGAGATCATTATCAATGAAAACACCCAAAAATCAGGCCGCAGGCTCTTCTCGCAAAGAGTCGTCACCCAAGTGTATCCCCTGCATATTGCATCCAAAACCAATAATGTGGGTTTTATTGATATTAAAAGACAATTGGTTAGCGCTACACCACTTCCTAACTTCCAATAAGTTGATGGAAAAGTTTGACCTAAGGATTTCAATAACTTTATTATCCCATATGACAGAGGTGCTTTTGACAAAAAGCATTAAAAAAAAAAGAAGCAGTCCCAGAATAGATCCCTGCGGGACTCCACATTCTATACTCAATCTTGACGGTCGCCGACCACAAACTACCACCAATTGACCTCAGCTCCCGAGACATGACGCACACCAAGCAAGGGAGGTCTCCTTAAAACCATATCTCTCCCAGCTTAGCCAATAATATCTCGTGATCCAGTGCAATGCCTTAGACAGATCACAAAACACTGCCGCCACTGACTCTCCCCCGATTCATATAATGATATACACCCTTCAGGAAGCCAAAGATGGCATCATCTGTCCCCCTGGCGCTCTGAAACCTGAATTGCTTAACAGTCATCATCTCATGGGATTTTAAATAGTTCCATACCCTACCTTTGACAATTTTCTCAATAACCTTGAACAGAGTGGACAATCCCCTTATGTAAGGGGACAACTAAAATAATTTTTTAAACAGGACAGGATATATATATATATATATATATATATATATATATATATATATATATATATATATATATATATATATATGTAATTCATACCTTGTTAAATGTAATAGCATTTCTACTACAACACTGTTCATATCTTGAAATGGTTTGAACATAGAAAAATAATCGTTTTTACTGACAAAATTACTTCTATGTTTTCTAGAAACTATATCTAGAAGACATCTATTTTCTACAGGAAATACACAGGTAGCATTTTCGAGTAACTGATGAGTTGCTAAGGCATTGTTATAAGGGCATGTTATGACATCTTCTGTACCAGTTGAGTATACACATGAAACAAACCTTAAAAAAATTATTAATTATTACCTAAAATGGTTTAACTTTAAACCGATTTAATTTGGCAATTAAGGGTTTAAACTGACAAGAATATCAGTAAGCCAATGAAAGTAGACATCTACCATATGAAATACAGTTTTAAATTCCAAGATAATTAAATCAGATCTACATTTTAGACTTTTTTGGCGAATCTGACTGAAAATGTTTATCCTGAAAGAAGGTGTAATCAAAGTTGAAACTTTTCTGCTGATAACAGATATAGGGTCTTATTTTTGGCCAAATTGTAGATCCTAATAACATAATTAATTTTAAAATAATTATAATGTGTCCTATTAAAAAAATAAATCAACTTATGTACAACAATACCTCATAAAATAAATTGTCTTAAAATAATGTGATCTATGATGATGTATCCTCACATTTTATTTAGAGTTTTTTAAGAGATTGGTAGGCTGAAAGGGATTTCTTGATCGCTAAGATCATCAAATACTATAAGTTTTAACATTAGGGTTATATGAAGATTTGAAATCAATAGATTGGAAGAACTACGTCAATGCATAGCAAATGTCACATTGACAATTTGAAGCTATTTTTTTTCCCTTTAAAGCATTTATGTTGAATATTGCATAAACAGATTGAGTACCACAATATAGTGGCAAGTTTGCACATTTACTCTAGTCCCATATCAAGTTCATTCTTAAGGTGTGTTTAAAAATTTTTTTTAAATAATACCGTTCAATTTTTGGGTAAAAGTCAGCTAGCAATTTCAAAACATAAGTACCCAATCCTGAGCCTGTACCTCCACCTGTAGAAAACAACATTAGAAATCCATGGAGACTGTCACATCTTTCAATGGCAAATCTTAAGGCATTTAAAATTTTTTCTTCATATTGGGGCCCATGCTCACAGAAACCTGAAAAAAAACAATTGTCTTTATACACATATGCTTTGTAATTAAAATTGATAACATTTTCTAATAACTTATATAATTGTACAAATTTTAAGTTTGATTAGAATTAAGTAAGGGGAAAATAAAAAAATACTCCGAAAACATCAAAGCTAATAGAGTAATAAATATGTGTCATCATATGCCCTAGACATAGAAGAGAGGAGGTAGTCAAGGTTATTGCTTGTTAAAATATCATAAAGGGTTTTAGAACCAGTAATCCTCAGATCGATTATATACAGTAGTTTTTTCTACTTAGGTGGCAGTTTCCAAAAAAACTCTATAGCATATGGTCTGTAAATATGCATACCTTCTGCCCAGTTATTGCCAGATCCAGGATAATTTGTCACCAAACACTTCTCATCAAACAAGCCCTTTAAAATACCTGTCCTATACCTAGCTACAACACTATCTTCCATATCGATGCATACTGCTCGAGCTTTCACTTTGTTATTTATAAGTTCATAGAATGATCCACAATTACTTCTTTTTTTCGGGTGCGGAACATTAAAAAATGATGTAAAAGACTTCTGTTTCGTAAATGGTAAATTAATCTGAGATTTTACCGAGGTTTCATCTAGTAAAACATTGTATTCTTCCAGGATTTGAGGCCACAAAGTGCTCCCTATTTGGTTACCGCACTGACCGACTAAAAAAAAATGTTTTTTAATTTCTATTTTAGCAGATTATAAAATAAACTTACCTTGGGTCACTATAAATTCACTCATTTTGACGATATGTTGCAGGTATAAATAATATTTGGGTCATAATTGATATTTTTAAATTAAAAATTAAAAGAAAACAAGAAAAATGTTTACATTCTTCTATCTTTCTTTAAATGTAAGTGAAACAAGGACGGAAATAGGAAAATTTTCCAACCTTAATTCTTTAGCAACGTTAGTAGCAACTTATACTGATATTTACAATTCCTTTATAATGCCTAAAAAATAATTAATGAAGAAGAATTATTGCTGGACCGAGAAAAACATTCTATCTCTATTTTACAGTAAATATGATAAAGGATAAATATGTATTATAATACTCACAGCTGACCTGACTGCACTTTTCGTTTGTAGCAGAAGCAAAACAAAACGGTTTTTTGCAAGTTCCAAGTTTTGGCGGAACGGATTGGATAAATACAAAATCTTTTACGTTTTTACTTTAATTATACAAAATGAATTTGTTAATATTGTTTATATTTTTAACTCCTTTTATGGTAACTCTTACAAGAGGCTCCGGAATATATATGAATAATGGTAAGTTTTTATATTTTTTTCTAGGTTAGATTGCATTGCATCAAATTTATTTTTATATTTTAATCATTCCGGGTATTTACATAAAAGGGCTACAGCTATGTACTTTTTAAAAGTATGTCAGGGCATAGGTAAAATATTAAAATGAATTAAAATACGTTCTTTTTAATATCTCTAAAGATGTTTTCATTTCTCTTAGTATCTAAAACAGTATTAATACTACCAAAATTATAGATTTTTTTTCATCAACTTTTTGAACTAGCTTTTAACAGAATTTTAACATGTAGTGTTAATGTACTTAAATTGAGAGACAATTTTCGTTAAATATTTTATTGCAGTATATTTTTTACTCAAATTAGTCTTGGTAGATTTTGATACTGGAAGATTCCATTTTCTTTATGTTTTAGTGAAATATTTAGAACACGATGAGAATTTTACATACAGTCCTCCCAAATATAGCAGCAGGGAGTTGCAGATTTTTTGTTACCAAGGAAAGCCTAAGTATATTATACATGTTTGGCAAAGCGTGATTGTAAGTAATATTGTACATAATTTTATATAAAACTTGAAGCTAAATGAATAAAATTATTTTTTAGTTAAAAATTAATCATCCTACTGATGACTATAACCAATTTGATGGTGCCTCTCCTGAACAAGTCCAGCAAGAGTACACTGATAAACGGTATAGCTGGACAGTGAGTTTTTTGTCAACAAAATCAAAAAATATAAAATTGAACCCATTTAACACCAGCTGTATTGGTATTGATAGTAGAGATGGGCTATTCTGTACTTTTAAAAGTTATACGTAAGTATTGTAACATAGTGAATAATAGTTTTAGCCTTCAGCTGGACACTCTTGCAAGTGAGAAGGTACATGTTCTATACAATTTTGAAAATAACTTAAACTTAGAAGCTGTTAATATCATACCTATAAAAAATTTTCATAATAAAGTTGTAAAGGTTCTATTAATTACTTATTGTAGTGTACAACATTATTTTATATAAATCTTTATTTATAAGAGTAGGAATAGGTCTTATTATGCAAATTAGGGATAAAAGAAGACTGACAATAAAGTATTATTTATCTTAAAAACACTTAAAAAATCCAAGATGTCAAACATAATGTTGCTTCTTATTTCCATAAATGAAATACAAATATATGTACTCAATAACTTCTCAGATTAAGGGGGAAATACCTTTAGATGAGTAAAATGAATGAATTTTTACAATTTTCTTTTAAAAAAGAAAAATTTATTTAATATTTCTCAAACTTAAAGGATCATTTACTTATATATCAAAGAATAAAAAAAAAATTTTTATTAAAAAAGTCTTAAAATTGCTGCCATAGAATACAATCATTGTTTCTGCTTTCAGAGGGACTTGTTTCATTCTGTACAAGATAGCGCTTGCTATGTTGATCTATTCATTATAAATGTGGCTTCTATATAACACTAAAGAAAACAAAAAAAATTGAAAATCAAAAAGATTAGACATTTTTACAAAAAATTTAGTATTAATGGTCAAATATTTACATATAAATGCATAAACCAAAAATTTTTTAGATACTTTTTAAGACTGGTTCATAGTATCGAAGATAATTATATTATTTAGTTGTATGCAACATTCCAAGAAGATGAGTAGTTTTTATATATTTGTGTGCAACAGTTCCAAAAACATGGTTTTGAGAAAAATGTTTTTAAAGTTTCAAAAAGTAAAAACTGAATGAATGAATTAATAATAGTCCTTGAAGAACTCATTTTGCTGTATCAATTCTTTACAAGCTTCTTTTGACATTAAGATGGAGCGTCGTTCCTGTTGATAGATTCTAGTGCTGGTCTCTTTTTCAGGGTATCACAACAATCGTAATATCTAATTCCTTGATTGTTCATAAAATTGAAATATGGCCTTCATTATATACTCTAGCTGCAATGTACAATGCAATTTTAATAATTTTCAAATCAGCATTCAGATGTTTTAGAACCATTCGCCAAATGGTAGAATTGAAGCTCTCATTTGCATTGTGTATGGCTGCCTAAGCATCATTCTAATAAATCATCTCGGGATAGTTCTTGATAAATTGAGAGAATATGTTTTTGCACATCTGGATACAGTGGTGCAGGGTGCTCCAATAACTTCAAATCACCTCCAGTAGCTTTGGCTTGCTGCCAGTTGCATCAACTCTCAGCACCAAGGGTGATTAGGATTTTCATCTTTTGAGCACATGTGGTAATAGGTGGCTAAAGTTTGTCATTTCATATCCCGGACACTATTAATATTTCTACGAATAGCCAAGCCATAGTAAGATGTGAGCTTTTTATTAACGATTCAGTTAATTTTCCTTTACCATCAAGCTTAGCTTGGCGGTAAAGGTAGTACACATCTACACATACTTATATGTGCTTTCAAAATATTTGTCCTATACCTGAGACAACGGTAAAGGCATTTTAGAAGAAGGGATAATAAAAGGCAAGCGTCCCTACCTGAACGCCCGAATGTACCTGTGGCGTGTTCCGAAACCGAGCACTTTAGTGAGCTATAACTTTGGCGGGAATTCGAATTTTGCTTTAAAACTTTAAGAATATGTTTTTGAGATGTTCTACAATCATTTTATGAAATAATCTCAAAACGCGTTTTTAGTGTTCCATAAGAAACACTTATAAGATCAGTTCAGGGTCTGTCCGTCTGTCTGTCTATCACACCCGATTTTTTCCGAAACTATTTGACAAAGAAAGTTGAAATATAAGAATTGATGGCCTCATCAGAGCCCTGTAGTTTTGAAAGTTAAATTTTGACTTACGAGGTTAGTTTTGGGGGGGGGGGGGGGGGGGTGGAAATCGGAAGCGAGAAATAATTTTTTTTACTAAGTTATCGAGTGGGGTGTCAAATGGAAGCTTGTAGAAACACGAGTTGAAAAATATATATAATGTAATACTTGCGCACAGTTTTCTTTGTATTATTTTCAAAAAATCGCGAAAAATCGCTGCCCCCCTGTACTGTTCAAAAAATTTTGAAAAAATTCTGGAATATTCTCCACAGGGTGTCGATTGAACGAAAATTATCACGGCTGCATTACCTTTAATAACTTATCTGGTATACAAAAAAGACAAAAATTTCAAGTTTTCAGTAAAGAGTATAAAATGATCAGTGAAGTCACTCACTTACTCACTGTAACAAAATTTTTTATTTTAAAAGCAATCAACTTACCGAACACTAATTATGCACGTTCAACTTGCACTTGACGGATTATTTAAAAGTTATAAAGATATTTCCCCCCTTAAGCTTATATTAGTTAAACAGAAAAGGACCATTAAATCATCAAGCCAAGTGTTAAGTTATAATTTTTTTTTTTAGGAATTGATTTATGGAAAATTTTAAGTTTAGTATTGGGAGTTTTATTATTCCTCAGTGCACCAACATTAAGTCAAAATGTAATCTTTCATTATGTATGTGGAATTTCCTTTGGCATTTGTGCATCATTTTTAATTTTGATTTACTTCATCAGCAGGATATTCCCGAGGGTAAGATTATTGAAATGATGTCTACAGAATATTGATTAGTTGGAGTTTGCATTAATGTTGTCTCAAAAGTGCTTGGACACATTTTTAATCATACATACTGAGAACAAGGAATATTTTAGCACTATTGGAATCTTATCTGTGGGCGGAGCCTACTATGATTATTATTAAGATGGCCGAAATATGGGTGCAGATTTAAATTTGTAATGTGTGAAGCATAAAGAGTGTGACAGTATTTTTCAAAAATATTATTAACAATTTTCATAGTTGCAAATGGGCCGGTACAAATCCTGCCTAAAGGAATTTCACACTCAGTGAAACCCTTTTAAAATCAAATCTTTTCTTTTGGGTGTGGAATAATCGATGACAAAACTGTCGCGCCCAACATAACGAAAATTCAAGCAGCGTATATTCACGGCCAAATTGCAAACAGTAGTGCTTGAGATAAATGGCACATTCAACTGTAGAAGAGGTAAAATTTTATGTATGAAATGGTTTTGTAAAACCGGTTAAAGTGAAAAATGCAAACATATCCTTACTTTTGTATTGTTACCGGTAAGATTCTAACCTATAAATGTCTGATATTTACATTTCAATTTTTCATATGAAAATTAATTTTTTATGATGATTGTAGTAATGAGTTAAGTGTTTTAACTGCACAGATATCAAATATACCGGGAAAGGGACACGTCAAGATGTATTGGAAACATACGAACCAGAAAAATTTTAATTGAGACAGTATTTTATCAAAATAAAATCTAAAAAACGTTATCTAATAAGGAATTTTTGTTTGACACACGTACACAAATTACAAATGACTGTTGAAGAACAAATAATTTTACTTAGTTGGAAGAATGTAATCTTCTTTTTTAAAATGTTTAGAACAAACTTTAGCATCATTTGTGATTTTTTCATTCAATTCCGAGAACTTTTTTCGACACTTTCAGTCGTGTCAACTTTTTCCACTTGCCCAAATGCATTAGTAATATTTACATAACCCTTATTCGCGTTTGGAAATCCACGAAAAACTACATTTAAATCCTTTTGTCGGCGACTTTCACAATTGTAAACACAGCATAAAAGTCTTTTGATTTTTTATGAAAAACAAAAATATTGGTGTTCATTTTTAAGAAAATTTGTAATATTAATTTACACAGACGCTTATGACAGATTTTAAAAATACACCTTAAGTTTAATTCCTGAAAAAACCGCGAGATGTCGTATTGAATAGGTAAGATCCCAATTATGTAGTACATGGGGTGAAGGGTCCCGAGACGTTTGAAAAAAAAACGTTTTTTGCCAAAAATTGATTTTATTCTTCAACATATTTACCTTCAAAAGCAATACACTTATTACAGCGAACTTTCAATATTTGGATAGCTATCATATAGTACAGTTTTTCAAGCTCTCTAGAACAAGCCTCAGTTTTCCATTCAATTTCCTCATTTGAACCAAATCTCTCTCCTTGAGGCCATCTTTTCAAATTTGGAAAGAGGTAATAATCACTGGCGGCCAGATCTGGTGAATATGGTAGATGGGGAAGCAATTCCTAGTCCAATTGGTTTGATTTCATCATTGATTTTATGGAGTTGTGAGCTAGTGCATTATCTTGGTGAAACAACACTTTTCTCTTCGCTAAATGCGGCCCTTTTCTTAATTTCACTGTTCAAACGGTCCAATAAACCATATTAATAGTCTTCGGTGATATTGTTCGCCCCCTTTCTTAAGATAGTCGATCAGATTCTATACGCATTCCAAAAAATACTTGCCAAATCTTCTCCACCTAATGTGATTTTGGACGCTTCGGTCGGCTTTCATGTGGTTCCAGCCACTCTGCGGACTACCTGTTGGATTAAGGAGTGTAATGGTGGATCTATGTTTCGCCCATTGTTACGAATCAACGCAACAATTCCTTTGGATTACGCCGAAAAAGTGCCAAATATACTCGACACATTGATGTTTTCAATCAGTCGTGAGAGTGCGCGGCACCTATCAAGCACATAGCTTTTTTATATGCAAATATTCATGCAAAATATGCCTCACGCGTTCTGTTAATATTTTCATGATGTCAGCTATCTCTCTCACTCTCATTTTGCGGTCATTTAGAACAATATGGTGGATTTTTTGTTTTTGGAGTGACTACTTCATTTGGAACGCATTTAAGTTCACTAAACGATCAACATAGTTGCTTTCAACGGAGCAAATGTGTCAAAACACTTATTAAGCCATTCTTGGGTTCTGGCTATATTTTTCCCATCAAAACGCAACGTTTAATCAACACACGTATTTCTTTTTGTTCCATCGTTTTGCAAAAATCAAAAGTAGTGTCACTCAAACAGCTGTAACTCACAAACTAATAGAGAAAATGTCATGAAAATTTTACATGAATCTTCTAAGAGTTCATACTTACTGAAAATCATATGGGTTTTATGTTTGTGTCACCATCTCTCGGAAAGCCTCATCACTTTTCACCCCATCTAGTACTTACACATATTTAATGCTGATACCTCAAAATTGGCATGCAGTCCTTGTCAAAGCCTTGGGAATTTAAAAACCAACCTTGAAGCACCCTACTGTCAAACCCAAAAAGATATTAAAGCATCTATAAGGTTATCAAGCACTGAAATGATGTAAAGGTATCAAAAGTAGTTTAAGTGTGTGAAGGAACAACTAGGTTCTTAGATGTTTAGGGCTGTAATATGAGAATAAAAAAAATTGTGTACATTTTGAACACTGATTCTTTTTTCTTGTAGAAAACTCTCATGTATGGAGTTATTGGTGCTGGCTGGACTATAGTAATCTACTTTTTACAAATGATCTGGGACAATTTGAAAATAATAATGTCTACATATAGATCTTATGTAATTTGGTATATAGTCATAACAGGAACGATCAGCTTTATTTGTAAGTACTTTTTGAAAATAGTATTTTTGTAGATTTCAACCTGCTTCTTTGGACAGTAATCCAATGGGCAAAAGTGCCTTTCCCATTACTGTTGCACCGTGAATTAATATTTCGTGCATCGTAGGAGTCATGGGATGCCAGGGATAGACAGCTCCACATAAAGTTTGGTGGTCTCATATCTATAGTCTCCAAATTTTTTGACTTTTTGACCACTCGATATTATTTCCAAAATCACATTCAAGCAATTTATGAGGTGGAAGTCGGCACCGGTAACTTCAGCACCCACCTCTGGATTGGCAAAACAATCTCCTACTTGTATTGCCATCATTGGTGTTACCAAATCCAGCTTTTGGCACATCTATGATTAAGCCCATTTGCTCTCTGAATTTTGCCTGTATTTCTGCCTTTTTTTGCTTGAAAATTTCTTTGTCACTGTCTGATCTTAGCTGTCACTTTTGTAAGGAAGCTTGTATGACAAATGCAGAATACTTTGGAATAATCGGATCCTAGCATGCAATACAGACAGGCCAAACTGTAACACATCTGTGTCGACGTTATTTTTTACATTGAGGTCATTAAACTGCTTTGAACTAGTACCACAAATGTAGCATCTCATCGTTAAAGTAGTTGAAGTAGCAGCTTTGTACACTTTTACATCGACCATAGTTAGCATCATTATATGTTTCATCAAAAAAGAGATGTCTCCTTTTACGAATCGCCGTTTACCAAACCGCATTTTCTATGTAAGTGATTTCAGAATTTGTAATATCCACTGTTTCTTTAACAAATCTAATCCTCATTGGCCGACAGTATCGTGGCGAAGATGGAGTTGGATTCTGCTAAATAACTTTCTTGTTTGTCCCTCAAATCAATTGTCATAGAACAAAGCAACATTAAAAAATGTTGCTGTTAATTACAACTTCTTCTTGCATTTTTTTCTTAAATTGTGCTTGTAGCGATCCGCTATCCCGCATCCCCATTCTGAAATGATTGAAGCTCTTCTAGATTTAATTCGTTTAGTACATCCTCCAAATATGTGGCTAAACGTTTAGCCATGTGATCCAATAAATGTTGTAAGTTAATTTCAGCACATGTTTCAGTTACCTGAAAAGCCTCTTTTGCTGGATAACAAGTCTTTTTTGCTTGCTGTAACATGGTGTAACTTGGATAATACTTCTTGTTACTATTCTTTATTATTTCATACTGTCTCCTTGAGGGTCAGCTTCTACAAACTTGAGAGGGCGGCTAATGAATTTAGTTGTGACTGTTTTGCATGCTGCTTTGACACTTTGTATGCTTTCTGGTATTCTTGGGTTATCTGGGGAGAGTTAGTTATGTCTTTTAAAATACTGGATGCAATTCTCTCTCTAGAACTTTGAAGGGATGTTTGAGCAGCACACATTATTTCTTTTTTACCTACAGTACTGCGTACTTCCTCTGTTTTTCTATGTTTGCTCCTTTCACTTGACTCAAATGACTTTGTTGAAGAACTACTTTTTATCCTAGGTATTGCAAATGTTCCTTGTAACCATTCAGGAAAACTTCTGCTTTTTTATGCGCTGCTGTCTACTTTTTCCCGAATTGTGATTTCAAATAGGAAAACTTATGCTTCACTTCCTTCCTTTGCTCATCACAATATTCATCTTGCGATAAAATATAACTCTCAAGATATATCAATTTTTCTTTAAAATTTGGCAATTATCGACGAAACCAAGAAGGCACACAATCAACGGATTAGAAACAAGCTTCTCGCTTGTCCCAACAATTCCAGGTCCTTTTGGTCAGTCGCTAAGGCAGTTAGTCAAAATTTCACCAAATCCACCATACCACCACTCACACGGCCAGGTAATTCTATTGCAACGACACCTGTTGAGAAAGCGAACTTGTTGGCTGAACTCTGCTTCACATTCTACTGTCGATTTCCAAGGAAAAACACCACCTAATATGCCCATAGTGCAGCCAAGGATGCCCGATTTGTCTTCAGGCAGCGTATCATAAAACATATTTTGATGAAGCTAGACACCAAAAAGGCTTCTTTCGCTGACGGAATACCTGCCATAGTTCTCAAAAACTGTGCGAGGGAACTAACACCAGTTTTCTGTAGACTTTTCAACCTATCTTACAGAAAGGGAATATTTTCTTCCTGCTGGAAATGTGCCACAGTTCAGCCAATACCTAAAAAAGGCAAGAAGACCTTGCCAAATAACTACTGACCAATCGCACTGCTTTCAATAATATCGAAAGTCATGGAAAAGGCTATCAATCAGCATCTTCTAAAATATCTTGAAGGATTCGACATTTTTAGCGATCACCAATATGGCTTTCGTAAAAATAGATCAACAGGAGATCTCCTGACTTATGTAACACATGTTTGGAACAACGCAATTGAACACTTTGGAGAATCTCGAGCGATTGCTCTTGACATATCCAAGGCATTCGACCGTGTTTGGCACGATGTGCTGTTGGCTAAGCTACGTTCTTATGGTATGCCTGAAAAGTTCTGTTTGTGGCTCTCATGTTTCCTCAGAGAGCGTTCTTTGCGAGTGGCAGTCGACGGATTTCTTTCTAACGCCTTCACTATCAACGCCGGTGTACCCCAAGGCTCCATACTGTCTCCTACTCTCTGTCTCATTTATATTAACGATCTGCTGGAAAAGACAGCTTTACAGATGACAGTACACTAATCTCTTCATTCCCGTTGAACGCTCGGACATCGGCTACTCAGACGAATATCCGCAGACAGCAGGAAGTCACTCAACTTAACAAAGACCTGGAAGAAATTCTATGTGACAGTAATCAAGTGGAATTTAACGCTACAAAAACCCAGGCGGCAGTTTTTTCTAAAAAAGTTAACGTTGCTGAACCCGACATAGTTATGTCGGGGCACTCCATTCCTCTAACATCGTCACTCAATTTGTTGGGCGTTAATTTGGGAGCAAATATGTCCTGGCATGAACATGTTGCAGGCATAGCAAGGAGAACTTCTTAGAAGTTGGGAATATTATTTCGAACCAGAAAGCTTCACACTTCACAACAACTATTAATTCTTTACAAAGCTCAAATTCGACCAACTATGGAAAACTGCTCCCATGTTTGGGGCTCCGCTCCCAAACATACACTGCATTTGTTGGATTCTATTCAGAGAAGAGCTGTTCGTCTGATTGGAGACCCGGAACTGACAGGTGGCCTTGATTCACTGGAACATCGAAGAACGGTTGGTGACTTGAGCCTATTCTACAAGTATTTTCATGGAAAGTGTTCGAAGGATGTGGCCCGTTTAATTCCTCCCAGAGCGGTGCATGTTAGAAGTACACGTCACGCTAATACTTCACATCCGTTTGAGGTTCAGCTTGTTACTCCTCGTACAACGCTTTTCAAGCAGTCATTTATATGGAGAACATTATCCCTTTGAAATAATTTGCCCAGGACTGTGTTTCCCACCGAGTACAATTTACAGCGATTTAAGAACAACGTGAATCGCTTTCTCAGCACACGTGTCGCTCCTGTAGCGCTTTAGGGACTTCCCTGTAGCACGTGTACTAGACCCATAAAAAAAAAAAAAACATCATTTTATCAAAAAATAGTCTACGCGTTACTACTCGAGCACCTGAAGTACCTTCGAATCCTAGAATAAAATAAAAACTGTTTAAATTAAAAAAAATAAGTTACTACAAAATACCACGTGGTTTTCACCGTCTGATTTAAAGGCCACGTACACCTCGATTTCATGGGAAATCACGACTGATATTGATATATTTAATTAGTGCAAATACTCTTTTTTTCTGTTAAAACCAATAAAATCACTGGGATGCGCCCCTAAGTATAACAAATACCTTTTTAAATACCGAAAAACGGGTTTTCGTACAACATTCTATCTTTAAAACATTACTAATTATTTTTTAAAAAATACATAAAAATTAACAATATATATGCGCTCTTACCTGTAATATTCAAATCCTGCATAATTTTTTTCAAGATAAACTCCAAAAAAGAAAAATCAGTTTTTTAAATAACTGCTTTGTTACAAATGCCGAGAAGAGAAACGAACACTCAGAGCAATGATTAAATTCCGAATAAGACTTCGGCGCGCGCTCTTAAATGGCTAACGGGAGGGGTCCCCTGTTATTCTATGCCTATTCAACATTATTAGGTAGCAAATCTTTTCTACCTGGGACAAGTTTTAGGAAAACGATTTATGGCCGCCTAAAACGCTAAAATATGCCTATGTGGATCCACCAAACACCTTCCATGTATAATACTTGTAGAATAGACCCAAGTCGCCGATCATGCTTCTATGTTTCAAGAAAAGAAGGTTGCTGGTCCTTTCTGGGTCTCCAATGAGGCGAATAGCTCTTTTCTGAATAGAATCCAACAAATGCAGTCTATGTTTCGAAGAAGAGCCCCAAACATGAAACCAGTATTCCATTGTTGGTCGAATTTGAGCTTTGTACAGAATTAATAGTTGTTGAGTGTAAAGCTTTCTAGTTCGAAATAATATTCCCCGCTTTTGAGAAACTCTCTTTGCTATGCTTGGAATGTGTTCATGCCAAGACATATTTGCTCACAAACTAACGCTCAGCAAAGTTAGTGATGATGCTAGAACAATGGCGTGCTCCGGCATAACTATATCGGGTTCAGCAACGTTAAGTTTGTTACAAAAAAACTGCCGCCTGTGTTTTCTTCTTGGTTACTGTACTTGAAGAAATAAACATACTATCATCTGCAAAGGTGTAGATTGATTTCCTGGTCCTTTCCAGCAGATTCTTAATGCAAATGAGAAAGAGAGAAGGAGACAGTATGGAGCCTTGGGGCACACCGACGTTGATAGTGAAGGTGTTAGAAATGAATCCGTCGACTGCCACTCATAAATAGAACTTTTTAAGCACAGTCGAATGCCTTGGATATGTCTAAAGGGTTCAGTTGCGTTGTTTCAACATGTGTTACATAAGTTAGAGGATCTCCTGTTGACCTTTGCTTACGAAAGCCATATTGATGGATCAACATTATTGTGTTAACCATCCTTTAAATAATTGTTAGAATATGAAAAATATGCCTTTTAAACAGACTTCAGCACGCTCACAATTTTGAAATCTATAAATTTTAATTTGCTACTTCTTGAATGTAATAAATAGCTAAAAAAACTGGAGAAAGTAATATCCAGTGTTGAAGCCTAAATTGAGAGCTTCTACTGAACAGGAAGGTATGGAATTATCAGATTTTGAAATTTGCTAGAAAGTTCGGAAAAAGTCGGGGAAGTTTACTTTTTCGTAAGAAAAAATTTGGTAATTAAAATGTGAGATTTCCTGCTCTGATAGATAGATGGACCGCTGACGGTTGACTTGAATGTAAGTTCTTAGAGACGCGCTACTTTAATTTATAATGGTGGTAATTATTGGTTGGCCAATCAAATATATAGTTTTCCGAATTTTTCTTTGGCCTTAAAAAAAATTGCTATGTAGAACTTTGTCATTAGTGTGTTACAGATGGGGCCCAGTAGAAAATCAGAGGACAAAGAACATCATAAAATGGGCTCTCCAATTTTTGGGCTTGGTATTAATTTATTTCAGCAGCCACTTTCAAGAGGCCGCCATGGGACAGATTATTTTCCTGTTGCTGGCAACTAAATTACCAAAAACGTGGGTTTCAGCACCTAGGAGATATTGGTAAGTGTAGGGTAAGGTGGACATTAAATATCTGATTTTAGACTGCAGTAAATTGGCCTACATATTCATTGATTACACAGGTATACAAAAAAGAATCTCTGTCTTTTAAGTGAGATAAGTGTTTCCTTAAGTATGATTTTATTTTGAATCCGAAAAAAATTATAAAAAAAGACATCCACCGTGATGTTTTTTTTCAGAAAATCGATTTAAAGTTGTCAAAAAACTATTAAATTAAAAAAAAACACATTTTAATAAATAATGTAACACTGTATAATCATTCAAATTATAGAATAAAACTATTATTTCGAACATCTTTAAACGTTCTGAATCTACGGTTATCATAAAAATTTAAAAATATTAGGTTTTAGTGTTCATGTTTAACAAAAAACACGCATACACGACCTTTAACTAAGCTACGTAGCAAAATGCTATTTTTTTGCAACCGCTAAATTAAAAATTTGTTTTTAACTTTTATTAGTATTAAACAAAACTATTATTTCATTACATTTATTACTTAACAAAGCATTTTACCAACCACATAGGACCCTTGTAAGTGTTAAAAGCAAGTTTTTTGTTGAAACTGAACATATC
This sequence comes from Pachyrhynchus sulphureomaculatus, assembly GCA_019049505.1. Lineage (NCBI taxonomy): Eukaryota > Metazoa > Arthropoda > Insecta > Coleoptera > Curculionidae > Pachyrhynchus > Pachyrhynchus sulphureomaculatus. The sequence goes on from CM032452.1 coordinate 45,456,930, forward strand.
ACTTTATTTTTTAATGTTAAGTCAGGAATAAGAACTTCAAAAAACACTGGAAATACTACTCAGTATATGTCACCACTACACCAAACCCTTTATTTTTGCACTCGACCCGCGTTTCGCTAACCATGTTAGCTTCATCAGGAGCGATGATTGACTAAAGCTAAACTACAAATCTACCCTATTTATACTTAGCCTAACCCTTGAATTACTCAACGGAACTAAAGACATAGGCAAGGCCATCAGTTCTGGTCAAGTAACCAGTAGAGGGGACTATAAGGAATAGGCCCTCTGTCTTTATTTAAACTACTTTTACATTTTATGATTTCCATGCTTTCGTATGCGTTCAACAATCTCCTATCAGATACATTCCTCATTAATCTTAGATTATCTAATGTTACAGTACTTCAAGGGCATGTTCGGCAATGCTAGACTGTTCTGTTCTATTGTATTTTAAGTGTGCCAAGTGTTCTTTAATTCTTCTTTAAATTTCTAGTTTGTCCAACATACTTTTTGTCACAATCATTACAACTAATTTCATAAATTCCACTTTTCTCACAATTAGGAATCTTATCTTTGGGGTTTCCTAAGATATTCCTCAGATTGTCTGATGACTTATAGACTAAGGTGAGGCCTACCTTATTAAATACCTTATTGAGTCCCTTGCTATATTTCGGATTATATGGTATGGAGACATACTTGGTGTTATTTTTTTCGCGTGTAAAAAAGGTGGGATTCTGAATATTAAACCTAAACTTATGTCTATTTATTAGCTTATTTACTAAGTCATCGTCATAACCATTAACTCTAGTTATATTTCTAATACGATTCCTTTCTTTATTAAAGTTTACTCTATTCAGAGGGAAAGTGACCAAATGATGAACTAAAAAATGTAATGAGGCTAATTTATGTTGTTTGCAATGAAATGAATCATTAGGAATATATCTATCTGTTACTGTGTCCTTCCTGTAGATATCAAATTCTAATCTATTATTATTTTTAATAATTAAAATATCTAGAAAAGGCAATTGTCCTTTGTTCTTAACTTCGTAAGTGAATTTAATGGAATCATACCGGCTATTTAAAATCGCAAAAATATCATCCACATACCTATACCATACCCTTGGGAAATATTCGAATTCTTGACTGGCTTCGATTTCAAACTTACTCATGAATAAATTGGCTATGAAAGGTGATAAGCAATTACCCATAGCTGTTCCTTCTTTCTGAACATAAAATTGATTGTTATATTGGAAATAATTTTGTTCCCTACAAAGTTTAGATAATGTTAAGTATTCACTAATAATTTCATCTTCAAAGTCATTCATTCTAAGTAATTCTTCGAGATATTGTAAAGTTTGTGGAATTGGCACACTTGGGAACAAAGAGCTAACATCAAAAGAAATTAAGACTTCACCTTCATTAAGAACTAGATTTTTTGTTTTATTAATGAATTCTAACGAATTCTTCACTGCGAAAGTATTTAATGATAACTTCTCAAGTTCTTTTGATAACCATTTGGATATTAAATATGTGGGTGATCCGACCGATGAAACAATGGGTCGCATTGCTTTTCTAGGTTTGTGAATTTTGGGTAAGCAATACAATTTTGGTATGGTCGGATTACTCACATTTAATTTAAATTTTAGCGAATCGGAGACAAGGTTCTTACATTTTTTTAAAGAATTTTTAACCTCTGATATCATTCTCGGTAATGGGGCCAGATTCGATAAGATTATCTATGCGTTCAAAGTAATCTTTCTTATCCAATATAACAACCTTATTTCCTTTATCCGCTTTTAAGTAGAAGACATCTTTCTTTTTCAATCCTTTAACTACTTTTATGTCTTTTCGTGAATTAGAATTTGTGTTGTTAACCATGTTTTTCGATATTTGATTGCGACATGCTTTCCTAACAAATGATTTACGATTTTCTGGAAGTGTACTAATGGAACTTTCAATGTGAGCAACTATTTCTGATAAATTATCTCTAGGAGGGGGTACTGCAAAGTTAAGACCTTTGTTTAAGATGTGAATTTCATTTTGTGTAAAGGATTGAGATGAATGATTTTCTACAATATTTACGAGTTCCTGAGGAAAATGTTTTTAGTTATTGATATTCAATATAAAAAGAAATTCTCTATTCTAAGTAAAAAATTAAAAAAGCTCTTACCGAAGAAAAATAGTCCTCAGGAACTCGTAAATATTGTAGAAAATCATTCATCTCAATCCTTTACACAAAATGAAATTCACATCTTAAACAAAGGTCTTAACTAAACTTTAATAAAGAAAGGAATCGTATTAGAAATATAACTAGAGTTAATGGTTATGAAGATGACTTAGTAAATAAGCTAATAAATATACATAAGTTTAGGTTTAATAATCAGAATTCCACCTTTTTCACACGCGAAGAAAATAACACCAAGTATGTCTCCATACCATATAATCCGAAATATAGCAAGGGACTCAATAAGGTATTTAATAAGGTAGGCCTCACCTTAGTCTATAAGTCATCAGACAATCTGAGGAATATCTTAGGAAATCCCAAAGATAAGATTCCTAATTGTGAGAAAAGTGGAATTTATGAAATTAGTTGTAATGATTGTGACAAAAAGTATGTTGGGCAAACTAAAAATTTAAAGAAGAATTAAAGAACACTTAGCACACTTAAAATACAATAGAACAGAAAAGTCTAGCATTGCCGAACATGCCCTTGAAGTACTGTAACATTAGATAATCTAAAATTAATGAGGAATGTATCTGATAAGAGATTGTTGAACGCATACGAAAGTATGAAAATCATAAAATGTAAAAGTAGTTTAAATAAAGACAGAGGGTCTATTCCTTATAGTCCCCTCTACTGGTTACTTGACCGGAACTGATGGCCTTGCCTATGTCATTAGTTCCGTTGAGTAATTCAAGGGTTAGGCTAAGTATAAATAGGGTAGATTTGTAGTTTAGCTTTAGTCAATCATCGCTCCTGATGAAGCTAACATGGTTAGCGAAACGCGCGTCGAGCGTAAAAATAAAGTGTCTGGTGTAGTGGTGATATATACTGAGTAGTATCATTGTGCCAAAGATTCCACATTCCCAACTTAGTAACACTGGAAATAATAGTTTTGTTCAATTTTAATAAAAATTAAAAACAATTTTTTAATTGAGCGGTTGCACATATTTACGTAGCTTAGTTAAAGATGGTGTATGCGTGTTTTTTGTTAAACATGAACACTAAAACCTAATATTTTTAAGTCTTTATGATAAATGTATATTCAGAACATTTAAAGATGTCCGAAATAATAGGTTTATTCCATAACTTTAATGATTATACAGTTTTACATGATTTATTAAAATGTATTTTTAGTGTTTCATAAGGAACACTTATAAGATTACTTCGGTGTCTGTCCGTCTGTCTGCCACACCTTATTTTCTCCGAAACTATTTGACATAGAAAGTTGAAATTTGGTACTAATGTAGGAATTGATGGCCTCATCAGAGCCGTGTAGTTTTAAAAGTTAAATTGTGGCCTAAGGGGTTAATTTTGGGGGGTGAAATCGGAAGTGAATAAAAAAAGTTTTTTACTAGGTCATCGAGTCGGGTGTCAAATGAAAGCTTGTAAAAATACGAGTTCAAAAATGTATATAATGTAAAACTTGCACATACTTATCTTTGTATTATTTAAAAAAAAAACGCTAAACATTGCTGCCCCCCCCTTTTTCTCGAAAAGTATTGATCAAAAAATTTTGAAAAAATTCTTGAATATCTTCCACAGGGTGTAGATTGAATGAAAATTATCACGAGTACATTACCTTTAATAATTTATCTGATATAAAAAAAAGTAAAGATCGGAAACAAACTTTGTTGAAGACCCATTTGGAGTGTGTTTTGTGAAGTCACTGACCATTTTATACCTCTGTAACAAAAATGTTTATTTTAAAAATAATCAACTTACGGAACACTAACTGCGTAAATTCAACTTGCACTTGACCGGTTATTTTCAATTTCAGTTTTTTGGCAACTTTAAGTGTTTTTTCTGAAAAACCCTCACGGTGGACTTTTTTTATGTTTTTTTTTTTGGATTCAGCATAAAGAAATACTTAAGAAAACATGTGTCTCACTTTTTGTTTACCTGTGTTATTTATTAACACGCTTTGAGCATAATCAGTTCCAAAATAAAACCTTGCCTTCTGAAACGGAAAAATAAATATAAATTGATTAACAGAATCAGTAACTCTACTAAGTTCGCCGGATGCATTCTCATGTTTATGGCAGAAAGTGATCTTTTCAAAACATAGCTAAATTGGGGCATTTTTTTTTATTAATTTTAGTGCTAACTAAAATAAGCCAGTTCCAAAAAATCGTATATAACAGTTTGTCACCTACATTAGTATGTCATTCAACTCTAAAATTTTTGGTACCGTTAATGCTTTCCCTTCTTTCAGTTTTGTTTACATTTTTGGTTGAATACATATAATTTGATTAGAACAATTGCGGATTATTCCACATTTTGGTACAAACGTATATAATTTTAGGGTGGCTGTTTTAAAAACAGTTTTCTGACCGCCTAATTTTAAACCACTCACTTTTTTTATCTAAGGGCACTGATTGCCCGTAGTTGCTCTCCCTCCCCCTTGACCTTCGACAGGCAGAACAGAACGAAAGCCCCTGAAACGACGATCAAGAGCGCCGAAGATTGATCGTAGTGGCTCCGCCCCCTTGACCGTCGCACAGTGCGAAATTTAGAAAGTTTAGCGGAACTTTATTCAATTTTTGAAATACGTAAAATGCATAAGATTATTCATTATTTTGGTAGGTTAATATCCCACCTCTAAAACCTCATACTCAGTTTGGGGATTAACCCCGCGAAACAACTGCAAAATGCACCTGAAAGTTGCATTACTTATTCAATCATACTTTTTGCCTACAGAAAGCTATTCGATTTGTTTAAGTTAATAGAGTGGTACATACAAACGGCAAGTCAGTAGGCCATGATTTTTTCTTCATTTATCTTATAAGAGAATTGTCAATTATTGGCATTTAAATAATTGCAAAATCTTTTCTTACTCGTGTGTGATTTATTCGTGAAAAAAGTGATTTTTAAGAAGTAAGTAAAATTTACATTTTTAACTTCAGTGGAGACTTTAAAAAGTGATACTACATAATACCAGCTTGAAACGCACAAAATTTGAAAGGTTTTTTTTCCTCGGTTGGAAACACAAAAGATCTGCGATATTTTGCGATCTTCTTTTAAATTAAACATTTTCCAGAATGACTTTGCAAATTTCATATAACTGCATATTCCAAAAGTGGAAGGAAGAACCGACATCGGAGGCCATCATTGGTTTTGTTTTGGAAAAAATAGGCTCACCAATGCTAACATCTGACGCTCTTTGCAGTTTAAAGGCAACTCCTCGTGCGCTGGTTTGTAAAATACAAAAAAGGTGGAGGGAATCCAGTCGAAATTTAGCATCATTTCTGAATAAAAATGCTAGCTGGCTTAAAAATAATGTAAAATTTTCAAATGCTGTAAGGGATGCATTGCCTAGTGGATCGAGGACCAATGCAGGCAGACCTAAAAAAGAATTTAGAGATTGTCATCCTAAAGTGCAAAACAGAAAAGTGCATCATCTTTTGAAGTCCGGTAGTCAAGACGAGTTAGCCAAAGCAACTGCAACAAAGCTATACCAATCTGGAAAACGAAACTCTGCAGCGATTGTCAAGGAACTGGCATCTGGTTCTCCAGAAAGGGGTAGCAAAATCAAGAAGGCTCACATGTCTTCTTCAAACAGCCCACGAAAATTAACTCCAGACCAGGCTCTGGCGCTAGTTATTGATGCAAACTTATCGTCAAATCAGTACAACATTGTTCGAGATCAAGCAAAAAATCACCGTTGCACTTTGTATCCACCTTATTATGTTGTAAAAGAGGCAAAGAGGTTGTGCTATCCAAAGGACATAATAATAACTGAAGTTTCAGCTGAAGTATCAGTTCAGTCGCTTATAAATCATACCGTAGCAAGACTTTGTACAGGGCTAGAAGGGATTCTTAGAACTTTATCAAACGTTAAAGCACTAAATATTATCGTAAAGTGGGGTTGTGATGGGGCGGAACAAGTTAATTATCGACAAAAGTATATGGACAAACATAGCTCTGATGATAGTATGTTTAGTGTATCAATGGTACCAATCCAAATGTGCTCCGTAAATGATAATGGTGATAATCAGTCAGTAATTTGGAAAAACCCTGCTTCTTCTTCCACACGGTACTGCCGCCCCATTAAGTTCGTTTTTACCAAAGAAACAGTCAGTGTAATTACCTCAGAAGTAAACAAAATGAAAGAACAAATATCTCAACTTACTCCAACCACTATACTTGTAGATGGCAAGCAATTTCAGGTTACAGCAAATATGATCTTTTGTATGATTGACGGTAAAGTATGCAATGCTGTATCATCCTATGCATGATCACAAACATGCTACTTATGTGGGGCTAAACCTAGTGAAATGAACAACATCTGCGATATACCTCAAAAAAATATAAATGAATCCTTTTTATCCCTTGGACTATCACCCCTCCATGCATGGATAAGATTTTTGGAATGTATTTTACATATATTGTACAAACTGGATATTAAGGCATGGCAAGCTCGTGGAGCAGAAAATAAAAAAAAAGTTGCAGAGAAGAAAAAATACATTCAACAAAAATTCAAAGAGGAGCTTGGCTTGCTTATAGATATGCCAAAACAGCAGACTGGAAACACAAACGATGGTAATACCGCGAGGAAATTCTTTAGAAATGCCGAAAAGTCTTCCGAAATAACTGGCGTTAATTTAGATTTGATCAAGCGTTTTCATGTGCTGTTAGAGTGTCTAAATTGTGGTCTTAAAATTGATTCAGAAAAGTTCGGCGAATATGCAAGAGAAACTTTGGAATTGTATTTGAAAGAATATTTCTGGTACTCAATGCCCGTAAGTGTGCATAAAGTCCTTTGTCATGGAAAGGATATTATAGGCTCTTGCATTCTTCCGATCGGACAATTTTCTGAAGAAGCTCAGGAGGCAAGAAACAAAGACTGCAGAAAATATCGCGAACTTTTTACTAGAAAAACATCCCGAATTGACCCAAATAGGGATTTATTTAATCGACTGCTCATTTCATCGGATCCGTACATCGCTAGTCTTCGTAAAGCAGCCAAAACCAAGCATAGTGAAGTTACGCCAGAAGTTTTAGAGTTGTTAGAAAGATTTGCAGACCCATGTAATGATTGCGAGTCTTCAGACGATTGCAATGAGTCTCGTTCTGAATAGATGTTCAAAATCTTGTTACAAAATGTATGTTTTTTTAAATTGTTCTATAATAAAAAACACAAATAAACTGAAAAACTTTAAATAAAACACATTAATTTTCATTAAAAATTTTAAAAAACCAACAAATAGAACTGTTTTACTGGTTTAAATAATTAAGTTCCGGTAAACTCAAGAAATTTCGCACTGTGCGTCGTTCAGTGTCAACTACGATCAGTCAATGCCATTACAGTCTTCGACGCAAAAATCGAACACACTCTGCAGCAACGTAAGCTCTCAATAAGTCACTTTATTCCGGCCAGTCTGCACGGCAAAATGGCCGCAAAATTCCACCCGGAATGTAATAAACTCATATATTTCAGGATTACCATTTCTACATATGGTGATGCCCTCATTTTATTGTCTGCGTTACTTTTCGCGGCTCGTATTATCTGGCGGGAAGAGTGTCTATTTTAGCTTTGATTGGTATAATTTTTTACCATATTCGAAGTTAGCATCTGGTTTCTGTTGTTGCCAAAGGAAAGCGCTGTTGACTAGTGTAGCGTTACACGTCGTCTTAGAATATAAGACTTTAGTGTTACTGTGTCATCGCTGCAGAAAGCTCGACACTGCCTGGCCTAAATCTAGCTGATAATACCCAATAGATCGAATTCTGTCCTAGATTAGCGCTTGGTTAGTGAGCACGTCTGGGGAGATTTATGATTTTTGACACCCCCCCCCATTAGAAAATGAACACATTAGAAAAAGACACAATCGTCATCCGTTATTTTTTTTTTATATATAGATGTAACTATTAACGAGATGTGAAATAGCAAACTAATAGATAAAAGCTAATTTTCTAGGAAGAAAAAATTCCCACCAAAAGTTAAACCCTTAACCAATGATGAATATTATGAACAAGGAGTGAGAGAGACAGCAAAAGCCTTAGGTGAATTAAGAGAATATTGTTCTAGTCCAAAATGCAATCAGTGGAAGACTGCACTGAAAATACGTGATGTTAAGAGGTAATAATCTCCAGTAAGATAATACTTTTTTACTATGCAAAAACTATAATTAATATTTGTGATTATATTTTTTTAACTTTTATCAAAGTTTGACTTTATTATTTACTCTTCCTTATATTTCACAACATATGTTTTGCCAAATTGGGTTGCACATCTTGTAATGACCATTATGATAAAATATAAGAAATAAACTTGGCTAAAACTATAGGTATAACTTTTTTGGATTTCTTTTGTGTTAAGTAAAAAAGTAATGCTGACGTTTCGCCGATCATCCTGACGGCTGCTTCAGAGCTTGTTCCGAGAACTAACTTCTTCTGAATCTAGCACGAAATGACGAAAGATGCGATTCCGAAAAACACAGTTCTCGGAACGAGCTCTGAACAAGCCAGCAGGATGATCGCGAAACGTCAACATCACTTTTTTAATCGATACAGGAGAAATCTAAAAGAATTATACCTATAACCGGCGATCGAAACAATCAAGCAACTGTACAATGATGCGGAATTACAGGTAAAAATCAATGGCGTATTGTCGGAAAAAAATCACCGTAACAAAAGGCTTAAGGTAGAGTTGCTGCCTCACTCCCACGTTTTTCAAGATATATTTAGGCGAAGCTGATAGATGATGCAGCTCTATATACTCTACATTTTGCTGACAATCAGATGGTAATCGTACAAGGTAAAGATGATTTAGAGTACATGTCTAGAAAATTAATAGAACAATACAAGAAGTGGGGTCTGACAGTAAACATGACCAAAACTTAATACCTGTGTGTTGGGGGTGTGAACAACGAAAAAAAAATAAATGGAACAAAAATAGATCAAGGTGGAAAGACAGAACGAGAAATAGAACGAAATAGAACATAACAAAAGGAAAACAAGTAATAGTAACATTAAATTCGATACTTTGGTCAAATCAACGGAAAGGAGACATCTGCAATAGTATTTTTAAGAGTTTTATTTTATGTGGCAGTGAAACTTGGCAAATTAGTAAACGTTTAGAAGGAAAAATAAATACATCAGAAATGGACTTCTGAAGATGGTCAACGGGTATATCAAGACGAGACAAAATAACCAACACCCGTATTAGAGAAATAATGAAGGTTGAGGAAACTCTAATCGAAAAGATACAACAAAAGCAACTGTGCTGGTGCGGGCATGTACAGAGGATGAAACACCAAAGAGTACCAAAACAAACAATGTCGTGGATGCCTCCAGAACGCAAAAATTACTTTGTTATCAGGCATCCAAAAAAATCATGCCGGAAAAAAATCTAAGAACAGGGATTTGGAAGGACCGACATGAGTGGCGGCTAGAAACCCCAGAAAGCGTTGGACGCTATGAAACCGGATGTGTATATAAATAAGTAAATTAAAACGTATATATATATTGATATATATATATATATATATATATATATATATATATATATATATATATATATATATATATATATATATATATATATATATGTACAGTGGAATCTCGATTATACGAAATAATATGGACCAAAGTGATTTCAGATAATCGAAATTTGGGTTAATCCGAATTTTTTTATAAAATAGAAGTTTAGAATGAATACAACATTGCAGGTTGACTTAAAGGCATTTATACGATATGCTATTACGTACATAGGTATTTATTAAAACAAAGAATAGAACAATTAGTTTACTTTTTTTATGTACATGTACGGAAAACCGAAAATAAAACAGTTTCATTTTTAACTTTAATGTCTTAAAAATGAGGTAATATTTAACTGCACTCGTTTTGCGTTAGTTCTGTTTTTGGCTGCAATGTCTCTCCAACGTTTGATAAGCAAAACGTCCGCGGCGGTTGCATTTTCTTGTTGTTCTATATAAGTTAACGCTTTTTCTAGGGCCTCTAGTCCTTCTGAATGTGACATTTTTACTGGAATATTGTCAGTGGCTTCTATTTCGTTATCATCATCGTCATCACTGTCTATTGTATTAGCATTTTTGCATACACTTTTAATTAATTCTTGGTCAGTCATTTCATCGTCCACACTACCACTGTTTAACCATTCACAAACATCGGTTTCCGTAACACTTTCAGATCCTGATATTCTTGTAATAATTTGATGTAAACTTTCATTATCTTCTGTTTCTGCCTCTGAGTAATGTCTCTCCTCTTGTGGAATCAATTTTGACCAAGATTTTTCCAGAGTACTACTCTTTACTTGATTCCAGGCTAAAGCTATCCAGTATATAACATTTTTGAAATTTATCTTTTTTAGACAATCAATAAGATTGCCACCTTCATCTGCTTCCTCTAAAATATGCTCCAATAACAAACGCCTGTAATTGCTTTTTAAATTTTCCAGTACACCCTGATCCATAGGCTGAATGAGAGAAGTTACAGCAGGAGGCAAAAACATTGCTTTTATTTTCCCACTTTCAAGTTGCTCCGCACTTGGGTGAGTGGGGGCGTTATCTAGTAATAGAATACATTTTCTAGGATATCCATGTTCTTTTAAAAAAAAGTTCCACTTTGGGGACAAAATCTCCAAAAAACCAGTCTTTAAATAGAGTCGCGTTTATCCAGGCATTGTGTTGATTTTTATACAAAACAGGAAAAAGCATTGCGACGAATATTCTTAAAGATTCGTGGATTTGCTAATTTACCAATACATAATAATGGGAGTTTGTGTCCTCCAGAAGCATTACTACATGCAAGAACAGTAATACGTTCTTTGCTACGTTTATAACCAGGTGCTCCAGCTCCCGTTTTTGAAGCTAAGGTATTTGACGGCAACATTTTGTAGTTCAAGCCTGTTTCATCACAATTATAGATTTGGTTTAGATGTAAACCATGTTCTTTTATAAGCTGCTCAAAATTCTCTGCAAATTTTTTTGCAGCAGATACATCAGCCGACAGTCTTTCTCCACAAACTTTCAGTTGACGTACACCATGTCTTTTTTTCCACCTGTCTAGCCATCCATCACTTGCAGAAAAATTTACAGGCGCTTCAATAACCGGCAACTCTCGCTTAAACTCACTGCCTTATATTTTAAAATTGTTCCTGAAATTGGTATTCCACGTTCTCGGTTCTGTGTAAACCATAAAAATATAGAATCATCCACCTTTTGGTATTCACCGCTTTTCATACTTTTTCGTGCCTGTGTGGGCGATGACAAAACACTACACCATTTTTCAAATTTTTCGCGATTTTTTCTCCACTCTGAAACAGTACTCACGGTACACCTAAATCCTTCGCTATATTTTTAAGAAGTTCACCATTATCTAAACGTTGAATTGCTTCAAGTTTCTCTTTTAAGGTAATAACACGTTTACGCTTATAATTATGACGCGCCATTTTGTAAAATATCTATTAAAACGAAACTATTACTTCTACGATAATAATAGACGTAATGAGTAACTTATAACACTCGTCGACTAACCAAAACATAGATAGCGGTGAAATTCTACACGTCTAGGTGTCCCCGACGCGCGTTAAGAAAACCACTCATCGTCTGTTTCGAATAATGGGGATTTTTTTGTTTAATGGGAATACAATATATATATATATATATATATATATATATATATATATATATATATATATATATATTTTATTTTACTTATTTATTTTCATTTATCAAGAAATACAAATATAAAATAGAATGAAATCACTATAAATAATCTTATATTTTTGATACTAATGATGCCCAGGTAAAAGTATGCCTGTAATGCATCCCATTTTATTCCTTACTATCTGTTTAACAGTCACAGTTTTCGGAAAAAAAACGAGTCCGTGCAATATCAAGACCAAACATAATCATCATTTATACCTACTTTGCCTTTCATAAATTGTGGAAAAAACGAATTTCAATAACCGTCTATCCGAATAATGGTGCAAAGTTTTCATAAACATATTTTGTGCAACCCTTATCAAATCTCTTTTTATTTCTCTAATATGTCCTGGAAGCGAATTGAAAGATTTTGAAACAAGGTAGTTCAGATACTCTAGATTTATGTTTTTTTGACTATCTGGAATCTTTAGGTTTGTTTTTGTTTGTCTTTGAGCGGGTGTTGTAGACATGGCTTACATAACTGTCGGTAGGGTTTTTAAACCTTATGAAGCCGAACATGGTCGTTATGTATATTGTTCATGTATTAGTTGTGTGTTCAGTATACACGAGTCTATCTATCTATCTATCTATATATATATATATATATATATATATATATATATATATATATATATATATATATATATATATATATATACATATACATATACATATATATATATATATATATATATATATATATATATATATATATATATATATATATATATATATATATATATATATATACACCTATATAATATATACCTATAAGCGTTGTAGCCTATTGAAGTTTCTTATCAAAAGTGATTACAACTTCTTAACACGGTGAAATAAATAAAAAGGGGAAGGGGGCCAGTGTTTATAGCAACTCAAATTTGGTTGGATTAATAATATAGACAATAGATAATATTTTTTAGAATTTCTTTTTTGGTTAGATCATAATTTTTATTTTTCTTTTAGGTTTGCTTCATTCGTAGAAGGAAAACTCGCATCTCTCTGATGAAGAGATCCTAGAGTATGAAACGTCAGTCCATGAAGAGCTGACCGATGATAGCGATAATGAAAATGATAGCGAGATATCTGAGGATGAAAGTAGTTAGCAAAGAAGAAATACTTAATTATTTAGTACCGATGAAATACAGTTCTTTTAATCTAAACCAACTGGAAAGAAAGGAGGGTTTTTGAGGAAAATATACCAATTTAGGTATGAATTTTTATGAGGGAGAGTGTGCCGCCCATTGAAGGAGCATTTTGTTCCGTTTTTAACATAAAACGGCACAAAAATGGTTTAAATATAGTAATATTTCTAAAAATTATCCTACAACGGTCATCGTACTATATAAAATGTTTGATATTTAATAACGTTCTGCCAGAAAAATTTTATGTTATAAGCTAATAATTACATTAACGGTTAGTTAACATATCAAAGGAAGAAATTTCCATATTTAGCTTAAATGAGGTTTTTTTAAACAGATTACTAAACAAAAAAACTTTACCAAACAACTGAAGTTTTTGCCACATTTATTTTGGCAGGCACAGATTAAAAATTCGTTTTTAATCAGTGAGATACAGGATGTGAAACAGTGTTTTTTTTGGTAAATAGCTTTTAGAACAATCTTTAGTTTTTTAGTTTGTTTCCCTTTTACTTATTACTGTATTAATTTTTACAAATTTTTGCCACATTATTACAAATTATGTAAGTATCACAAGTAAAAAAATCACATCTTCCAAATCCCCTACTTGGACCTATTCTATTTAATGTTCATCAGCTAGATGTAGGCCAGACAGTGTCGAGGGTTGTACAGCAATGAAAAGGTAACTCTGAGACGTTTGCACGACGCCAACGAATATCTAAATCCATCTCCATATTGGCGAAACTATGTTCCCATCGTGTTTTATTACGTCAGTATTTTACATATCTTATTGTCTCATAGCGAAAATCTTCTCTATTTCGGCTTTGTTGGGTATACTTTTTTACTGTTCTGAAACTGTCGGTTGTTTCCGTTGCTGCCACAGGATGCAGCGGTTAACTTGTGTGCGCCGGCGTCGTGCGACTTTCTATAGAATATGATAATTCCAATCTTTTCCTTGTAATCCTAAAAAGAATTCTACATGATTGGACTGCCGTAATCTCTTGATATTAATAGAAGTGCAATTTATAAACAAAAGGCATGATATTAAAAGCATCATAGTTCCCTCAATAGGTAAGGCCTGTTACTTCCAGCCTCTACGGGAAAATAATAAAAGGTTTATAAAAAAAATTCCAAAAGCCATCGGAGAAATTAGCATTAGAAATAAGGTCTTATTATTCACCCTATTTACATTTTCACTTCCATTTTGTATAATTCAGGTGACCATAAATAGAAAATAGACTTTTATTTTTATCAGATTATTATCATTTTCTTTTAACTTTGTATCTTTTTGCCTTTTTTGAATATCTTTTATAGAAATTTAAAAAAATTATGACTGATTAAACTTATTTAGGATTGTATTACTTATTTATTTTTCTTCCATTGTTCATCTTGTATAAATTTGTAAGATTGCATTTAAGAATAAAATATATTTTCTCAAATAATACTGTTAATGGTTAGTTTTATTAATTAAGAGTTCCAAAACGTCTTTTTTTTAAAATTAATGCATTTACATACTGCCTAGCGTATTTAAATGTAGTTTAGACGTGAATGTTTACAAAAATCATACAGCTGGACAGTGGTCCAAACAGATAAGCATAAAGTACTCAAAGTACCCTTTTCTGAAGTGCTTGTATTTTCTTTGATTGTATTAGCCGATACTTGTTGAAAATTCATAATAAAATTATATAAAAACAACACTATGTTTTAATTTCCAATATATTGGAAACATAGTGTTGTTTTTATATAATTTTTGCTTGTATTTTGTTTAAAATTATTTTATCTTATACAGGGTTTGCACTTACACATTACTTTTAACAATAATTGACTTTCGAGTACCAAGCTTTTTAAAAAGGTGCATAAGTGCTTGAAAACAGTAAAATTGTGCTTGAATTTTCCAACGTCATTGTCCAAATACGTCACCCAAATCCGGACAAAACAGACAACAAGGAGGTGTTAATGAAAAATGAAATTTGAAAACAAATCGTTTCATATGGTATTTAGGACATTTATGTTAATAACAATCATTAAATGAATCCCCCATTAGTTTGAATGCCGTTTTCCATTCTTGGTTTGAAGCGCCCTCCGTAATTCCGCGCTGTTCATACTGGCGAAAGTTGCCTCAATAGCGGTCGTTAATATTTAGGATGCCGAAACTTATTTGTGAAACTTTCAACTACGCCCCATACGTAGTGGTCCAGGGGAATCAGATCTGGGCTATTAGGAGGCTAGAATTCCTTGGACCAAAACATGTGACCACGTTGCTCGTGAGTCGGTCCTTCTGGAAAACATGATCTTCCCCTCGCATCATCTATCTACGGCTTCCCTATATTGTTCAGAACTTTTAAATTTACCAAAATCAGCGCTCGAGTCCTTTTGATGATTTCAGGGGTCCTCAGTATATTCTTTCAAGTGGCGCTTCCTCGTCGGCGTATTGGATCCTTCATTGGACTGTTTTTGAGCTTTATACTTGGCTACAACGTCATAAATAGTTAATTTCGAGTATCCGAAAAACGGAATTATTTTCGGTGTTAACCGGCTGGCGCGAAGGCCTTCGATGATCGCGGATCTTCGATTATACTCCGCACTTGTTTTCAACATAGCGACAATTTTGAGACTAACGTTATTTACTTCAGTCAGTTTGCTATTCGGACGGCAACAGCAACCTCTGGCGGAAGCATAATATCGCGAGAGATCTCAATTGAAATTTGTCCGGATTTTGATGACGCACCCTGTATAGCGTGAGTCAACGATAGAGTAAAGTTCATTATCTCATTTGTTTCGGGAATAACGAAAATATGTTAAATACAATAGTTTCAGGGAATGTTAAGATGCACAGTTTAAAATTATTTTTGAGTATACAGGGTATTTCAAAAAGTGTGGCCGATATAACATGTTTTTTTTTTAATGGAACATCCTATTTTCTAATTTATTTTTAAATTCTGTGTAAAATTTTATAACTGTTTTATTAATAATGTTATATACCTAAACCTAGTAGTTTTTCTAATATTTCAATTTTTTTAAAAAAATTCTAGTTTTCAGTTTTGTAAAAAATTGCCGGTAGTGCCATTGTTTTTGAAGGTGAAATACTCATAATTGGTACGAGCGTTCTATAGAAATGAAAAAAAGATATATGTAAAGAAATTTGAGTTAGATGCTACAGGGTGTTCAAAATAAATTTATTAATTTCTACTATTTTAAATTGAAAAATCTCAAATTTTTTAAATGGCACAACCTGTGTATTATTATTTTTCCTGATAGATTTTACAAAACCCTCCAACTTTTATTAAGTATGTCATATACATATTTCTAATAGTTTTCGATTTATTTTGAATTTTTCAATTTTTACCCGTGTTTTTAATACACGTACGCTATTGTGAAAACATAAACAAATAGTTAATAATAATTTTAATATAGTTTAACTTATCCAATGATTAATTATTAAGACGTAATAAATATTCCAAAATATGCCCGTCTACCTGAATACACATGTTTAGTCGTTTTACTATATTTTCCTTCACTTTCAGTAGCATGAAGGGCGTTATTGTCCTGCACGTATCTCGTATCCTATTTTTCATATATACTGGTGTTGTAGGGGGATTCACATAAACACGTCTTTAATGTAGCTCCACAAAAAGAAGTAAAGATGTTAAGTCACATGATCGAGGGGGCCACCGAATGAATCCATCCCTACCGACCCATTTTTGTGGGTAACGATCGTTTAAAAATTCCCGAACTTCCCAGGGGTAATGAGCAGGAGCTCCGTCTTGTTGAATCCACATTTGTTCCCTGTTCAAAGTTATAAACTTCTTCAAGAAGCTGGGGTAATTCGTTTTGCAAAAAATTTGGATATCTAGGCCCGTTAAGCGGTTCGCGAAAAAACTATGGACCAATAATTCGAAAATTTAATATCACACCATATATTAAGCGATCAATGGTTTTGGTTTTGAACTTCCCGGACCCAAAATGGATTAACAACTGTTGAATAATAATGCATGTTATGGCTGTTAGTTGCTCCATTACTGCGAAAAGTAGCTTCATCAGAAAACATTTGTTTGGATCGGCCTCTATTGCTCCATTCATGGTGGTACAAAAATTTACTCGTCGTTCAAAATCACGGTCTTGAAGTTCTTGGTGTAGTTCCATATGAAAGGGAGGATACTTGTATTTTCTCGTGGTGCGATTAGCCGTATGGGATTGTCAGATAAGTCAGCGAGTTGACGGCTGCTGACCTGGGGATTATATTCAACATGAAGTAAAATCTTCATTTCTTTTTCCTCATTGGTAGCATTCTGGTTTACTACTTTCCGTTTCGTATACTCAACCCTACCACTACCATCAAACCGTTCCATTAAGCACTGACAAGATTTTCTAGATGGCATACGTCTATTATGGTAGGGTAATTCATTTTTAGGAAAATCCATAACTATTACCTTTATACGTCACTTACTACAACAAATTACACTATTTTTACTTGCTTAATAGACATGTCAAAATTTGACAATGCCTACATTTTTGTTTTGTCTTGGCAACTATGATGTTATAGCATAAGTGTATTAAAAACAAGGGTAAAAATTGAAAAATTCAAAATCAATCGAAAACTATTAGAAATAGGTATATGACATACTTAATAAAAGTTGGAGGGTTTTGTAAAATCTATCACAAAAAATAATAAAATACAGGGTGTGCTATTTAAAAAATTTGAGATTTTTCAGTTTAAAATAGTCGAGATGTATAAATTTATTTTGAACACCCTGTAGCATTTAACTCAAATTTCTTAACATCTTTTTTTCATATCTATAGAACGCTTGTACCAATTATGAGTATTCCACCTTCAGAAACAATGGCGCTACTGGCAATTTTTTACAAAACTGAAAACTAGTATTTTTTTAAAAAAATTAAAATATTAGAAAAACTTTTAGGTATATGAGATTACTAATAAAAAAGTTATAAAATTTTACGCAAAATAAAAGTAAATTAGAAAATAGGATGTTCCATTTAAAAAAACATGATATATCGGCCACACTTTTTTGAAATACCCTGTATACTCAAAAATAATTTTAAACTATGCACCTTAATATTCCCTAAAACTATTGTATTTAACATTTTTTTGTCATTCCCGAAACAGATAAGATAATGAACTTTACTCTATCGTTGACTGACCCTGTACTCGGTAACCGGAATATACATCAGACACTTGAAAAAATGAAAAGTCACAAATCTGACGAAAACGCGTCCAAACTTACTTTTTGAAAATACGATTATCGAGAAGAAATTAAATTTCCCGAGTATATTTACAAAACACCCTTTTGTAAACATACACAATCCACAGTCAGTTTTAAATTTTGATAAGGGTTAAAGTCAAGAAATTTGGTACAGCTATCACATAGGTAAAGCCACAGATTGGTCCTGGAAACCTTGGTCGTTGGAAATTTTGCTGTTATGGAGAGCTTCACCGGAGCAGAGATTGCTTATTGTATGCAAAAGTTTTCCAAAAACTGTAATTCAGTGAGCCTTCGACAGCGAAAATTTGGCATAAATACCATTATTATAAAATGAACTTTTAACTGACTAAAAATGAGCACAGAAACTTGAAAAAGCTACTTTAAGAAAATATCAGAATCTAAACCTAAGGCGTAAAAGTCGTTACATTCCTCTAAAGTGTCGCGGCTACAATGTAGGCACGTGGAATAATCAGCAAATACTTCTCTGAGGATGCCAGGGGCGTCACAACTGTTAATTCAGAGTAATATGTGGAGCGAGGGAAGAGGAAAACATAGGTCGGGACTAGAGTAATGTCATTTTTTCCGATAAAGGGGTTATGTTATCACCTCACGAACCTGGTCAATTTTCACTAACAGATTAGTTTAGTGCACCGTAAAACACCCTGTGGAGATCCATGTTTGGGAATATCTTTCGGAAAAAGGTTTTGGAAGACTCTTCATGTTTACCTACAATTTTAACGCTAAAAAAATGCTGCAAATTTACAAGAAGGCATTAGTTCCGACTGCCAAACGCTGGTTTGTCGATAAAAATGAGGAGTGGATTCTTCAAGAGACCACAACCATCCCAAACATCGGAGTAAAACGTATACTCAGTGGAAAGGGGAATCCGGTATCGTCACTGGATTGGACATCCCAGTCGCCAAAGGCAAACTCAATCGAGAACGTGTGGTCGTACATCAAGCAGAACATTCAAGGTAAAAAGGTGTACACAGTGAAGCAGCTGTCACGGCAAATTCAGGCAATTTATTAAATCTTTATTCCAA
Source organism: Pachyrhynchus sulphureomaculatus (assembly GCA_019049505.1). Classification (NCBI taxonomy): domain Eukaryota; kingdom Metazoa; phylum Arthropoda; class Insecta; order Coleoptera; family Curculionidae; genus Pachyrhynchus; species Pachyrhynchus sulphureomaculatus. The sequence continues at coordinate 45,476,220 of CM032452.1, forward strand.
GAAGAAAATCTCGTCGAAAGTATGCCTCGAAGATGCCAGGTGATCGTCGACGCTGATGGAGACTGGACGAACTCCTAAATCATTAGCATTTTAACGGCAATCTTGTTATGCCAAATTATTTAAAAAACTTCTAATTAGATTGTTTAATGAATAATGGGCGACGTTACAAAACTTTAATGATTATGATCAGAAAAACCTATTTTCAATAAGATGGGATGACATCACACACTTCAAACACATCTTTGCCAAAAAATATCCCACAAGAAATCGTAATGATGATGGAAACGACGTGCCGAGCTGTGATCAACACCGCTCACTTAGACGAGTTCTGAAACGTAACGGTTCAGATTTAAATAGCATTATTATTAAGAAATAATTGTCAAATACTGTAGTTTCATATACAATAAAGGTTTTTCATATACTACAAATATTCTAAAATAAACTTTATATCACGCCTTATATTAATTACGTTAAGGATTACCAACAAACGTATAATCAAAGTCGCTTAAACAGAGTGGTAAAACCAACTCCGACTGGTAGATTCCTGTATTTTATGAAAGTTCAAAGAAACAGAAAGGACATACATCATAGGTTAGGTTTGAAGTAAATGACAGATCATGGTTAAATACATTATTTCATTTATTAAAACCATTACACGACGACAAAAAAATCTTAAACACATCTATCTTTTTAATTTTCATGTATATTTGAACACACAAAATCTCTTAGAATCTACTCAAAGTATATTTAAATATATCAACCGAAAACCCTCCGGTAATATAATACATCACAGTCAAAATCACCCAGAAACAAGTGGGCAACACTACAAAAAAGAAATAACTGGACGGACTAGTCGCCAACTGTCACCTGTCATCTAACGATTCTTCATCTTCTAAATTTTGGTCGAGCAGAGTTTTTGTTTCTTCAGTATTATTTTTGGTGTTTTTATTTATTTTGAGGTTAAGTTGTGTGTTATGTTCGTTGTCGCTGGTGGCCTCTTGCCGAGTGTTGTTCTCGTCGTCCTTAAAATAACGTAAAAAGTACCTGATTATAAAAGTTGTGTACAAATAGCTATCCTTTTTCTAGGAGTGATCTACAATTACGTTTTAGCGACTATTTACGCTGATTGGAGAAAAACACGAACTTATGTGACAATCAAGGCCACGAAGAAATATTTTTTCTGACAGTTCGAGTTGTCCGATTAAATTTACGACGTAACTAAAGTTGAAATAATTGAAATTTCTGTGACGTAATTGTAACTCACTAATAGAAAAAACCGTCCAAGTACAAGCGGACTTGAACAATTGGTGATTGCTTTTAAAATAAAATAAAATCGTTACCTAGGCTAAGTTAATTAGGTCCTTGGTATCTTAAGATCCAATATGTATTTTCACGTTTTTTCTTAGTCAATAATGCATAATAGTTATAGCTTCTTAGCTACCTATCTAGTAATAAAAGTATAAAAAAAATATTTACTAATTAAATATTTGTTTAATTATGAACAAATAAAATAAAATTCTTTTGTCTCGGTACAAGAGCAATACGCGACCAATAATGTACCTCCACCATTGCACAGTTTTCATATTTTTTTTATACCAGATAAATTATCAAACGTAATGCACTCGTGTTAATTTTCGCTTATCGGCACTTTATGAAGAATATTCCAAAATTTTTTGATCAGTACTTTTTGAGATAGGAGGAGGGGACAGCAATTTTTGACCATTTTTTAAAAATAATACAAAGTAAAGTGTGAGCGAGTATTACATCATATATATTTTTGAACTCGTTTTCACAAGCTTTCATTTGACACCCCGCTCGATGACGTGGTAATTTTTTTTTTCACTTCCAATTTCACCCCCCAAAACTAACCCCTTGAGTCAAAATTTTAATTTTCTATTTCAAATAATTGAAGACATTGTGAAGAATAATGAATCAATAATTACGAAGCCACAGACTATAACAAGGGAGACAGTAGTAAAACGCAATAGAAACAACAAAATTACTATTAGCCAGGTGGAAAGAGCTGTCAATTTAGCAAAAACGATTAATAGCTGCGATAATGGTGCAAATGATAATAAGGAAGACGGCAATCAAAAGGGTATGGATGGTTTTCACGTAGTGGATGGCAGGAATAATGATACATTCTGCCATTTTACTCGAGTCCCTACTAAGAAGTGGTATTATGTGGGTAATGCATCTAAGGAGGCGACACGCAAGGCAGTATAGGCAATATAGTGAAACTTTGAAAAAAGAGACTTTTTGGCCATCTTATATTGTACATAGACATTTCGTGTTTCAAAGAAATGACTGGTTTCAACGACGCTGAAACGAATCAAGGACACAATAACCGAAGTCATTTTTTTGGAGCGAGGCAATGGAGAAGCCAATAGATAATATCAGACGATGTCACATTTTCTATGTTAATGTGCAGAGTTTCCTTGCTCACCGTGGTGAAATAATTGAGGAAATGTTTGGTGTGATACCATGCATGATTGTGCTTAGCGAAACAAGGACAACGTTGGAAGTTGAAGAGGTGGAACTCTATATACCGGGATATAATATTGTACGCTGTGACTCAGGTACTCATTACACAGGTGATGTGCTGGTATATATAAGAAATGATATTCAATTTGCGTGTGGAAATAAATATGTTTTTGATGGTAGCATATGGTGCGAATTTGTAAGAGTTAAGATTGAAACTGTACAGTGGAAAATTGGTAGATTGTATCGTTCACCTAGTAGTAGTTTGGCTTCATTTATACAAGGCTTCGAGGAAATTTTTCTTTCTAACACCTTCACTATCAACGCCGGTGTACCCCAAGGCTCCATACTGTCTCCTACTCTCTTTCTCATTTATATTAACGATCTGCTGGAAAAGACCGAAAATCCAATCTACAGCTTTGCAGATGACAGTACACTTATCTCTTCATTCACTTTGAACGCTCGGACATCGGCTACTCAGACGAATATCCGCAGACAGCAGGAAGTCATTCAACTTAACAAAGACCTGGAAGAAATTCTATCTTGGGGTGACAGTAACCAAGTGGAATTTAACGCTACAAAAACCCAGGCGGCAGTTTTTTCTAAAAAAGTTAACGTTGCTGAACCCGACATAGTTATGTCGGGGCACTCCATTCCCCTAACATCGTCACTCAAATTGTTGGGCGTAAATTTGGGAGCAAATATGTCCTGGCATGAACATGTTGCAGGCATAGCAAGGAGAGCTTCTCAGAAGTTGGGAATATTATTTCGAACCAGAAAGCTTTACACTTCACAACAGCTGTTAATTCTTTACAAAGCTCAAATTCGACCAACTATGGAATACTGCTTCCATGTTTGGGGCTCCTCTCCCAAATATACACTGCATTTGTTGGATTCTATTCAGAGAAGAGCTGTTCGTCTGATTGGAGACTCGGAACTGACAGGTGGCCTTGATTCGCTGGAACATCGAAGAACGGTTGGCGACTTGAGCCTATTCTACAAGTATTTTCATCGAAAGTGTTCGAAGGATGTGGCCCGCCGCATAATTCCTCCCAGAGCGGTGCATGTTAGAAGTACACGTCACGCTAATACTTCACATCCATATGAGGTTCAGCTTGTTACTCCTCGTACAACGCTTTTCAAGCAGTCATTTATATGGAGAACATCATCCCTTTGGAATAATTTGCCCAGGACTGTGTTTCCCACCGAGTACAATTTACAGCGATTTAAGAACAACTTGAATCGCTTTCTCCGCACACGTGTCGCTCCTGTAGCGCTTTAGGGACTTCCCTGTAGCACGTGTGCTAGACCCATAAAAAAAAAAATATATGATGATATATCTGTAGGACAACGATGTATTTTGATATTAATTATCATGATATAGGTAATTTTTACTGTAAAAAATTAAAATATCTTAATGGAAGTAATGAGAATTGAGCAAATGGTAAATGAATGTACTAGATCTATTATTAATAGTAGTACTCTTATAGATTATGTGTTAACAAATTATAAATACAGGTATTTCATACACTAAAAATCACAGACCACTCAATGATAGATATTAGATTGGGGAATACTAGAGAAAATTATTGTGATACTAAAAATGATAAAATAACTCTCTCAAGATGTATGAAACCACAAGTATGTTATGAAATTAATTTAAAGCTTTTAGAGTGTAAATGGAATACTAGTAGTTCCAAAATAGATGTTATATTTGAGGATCTGAGGGAAAAATGTAACTATATAGTTAATAGCTGTAATCCTATTAGAGAAACTAGAATTAAAAATTGTTATGTTTCTTGGCTTGATAAGAAGGTGAAAAAGATGGCAAATGAAAGAGATAGGGCATATAAATTATATCAAATCAGGATAAACATTTCACTCATAATAATTTTGGTACAAAGGAGACAAGGATAACTGCATTAAATGAGAGTCAGGCTGCCAGTATGTTTAACGAATTTTTTGTTAATAGTGTTAAGGACATATCAAATAGTAACACTGTTCCATATCTGTAGTCTTCTGAACTCCTACCTGTGATCAATAGCAGGTTTCATGAATTCAAGCCCACATCTGTAGGTCAGTTAAAACAAATATTTTTTTCTCCAAGTATTGTAATGATGCTCATAATGTTTTAAACTCAAAATTTTTAAAGGAGACTTTTACAACAATCGGATATACCGTTTTAAATTTTGTGAACTCCTCACGGCAAAATGGAAATTTTCCAAAAAATCTGAAAAGCAGTTGTATAACACCAATTGAAAAAGTTCAAAGTAGTAATAATGTCGTTAACTTTAGGCCAGTGAACTCACTACCACGCATAGAAAAAGTTTTAGAGAAAGCTGCCTATGAACAATTAATTGAGTATTTTAATTTCAATAATTCTTTCCTGGGCAATCAGTCCAGATTTCGTAAGGGGGCATTCATGTGAAACTGCAATTCAACTTACAGTTACTAAATGGAAAGATCTAATTGATAAGAATCACTATGTGATAGCAGTCTTTTCAGATTTAAAAAGAGCATTCGAAACAACTGATAGAGGGATACTGCTGAAAAATTGGAATATTATGGTATTAAAAATAAAGCCTTAAACTGGTTCAAAAATTATCTATAAAATAGAATGCAATATGTTAAAGTTGGCAAAAGCTTTTGTACAAGTATTGAGAACGTATATGGTGTCCCGCAAGCTAGCGTATTGGGGGCACTGTTGTTTGTAATATATTTAAATAATATTAATTATAACGAGAGTTTGGAGTTCATCAGTTTTTTTTTATGGGTCTAGCACACATGCTGCAGGGAAGCCCCTAAAGCGCTCCCGGAGCGGCATGTGTGCGGAAAAAGCGATTCACGTTGTTCTTGAATCGCTGTAAATTGTACTCGGTGGGAAACACAGCGCTGGGCAAATTATTTCAAAGAGATGATGTTCTCCATATAAAAGACTGCTTGAAAAGCGTTGTACGTGGAGTAACAAGCTGAACCTAATACGGATGTAAAGCACCAGCGCGACGTGTATTTCTAACATGCACCGCTTTGGGAGGAATTACGCGGGCTACATCCTTCGAACACTTTCCATGAAAATACTTGTAGAACAGACTCGAGTCGCCAACCGTTCTTCGATGTTCCAGCGAATCAAGGCCGCCGGTCAGTTCCGGGTCTCCAATCAGACGAAGAGCTCTTCTCTGAACAGAATCCAACAAATGCAGTGTATGTTTGGGAGTGGAGCCCCAAACATGGGAGCAGTATTCCACAGTTGGTCGAATTTGAGCTTTGTAAAGAATTAATGGTTGTTGTGGAGTGTAAAGCTTTCTGGTTCGAAATAATATTCCCAATTTTTGAGAAGCTCTCCTTGCTATGCCTGCAACATGTTCATGCCAGGACATATTTGCTCCCAAACTAACGCCCAACAAATTGAGCGACATAACTATGTCGGGTTCAGCAACGTTAACTTTTTTAGCAAAAACTGCCGCCTGGGTTTTTGTAGCGTTAAATTCCACTTGGTTACTGTCACCCCAAGATAGAATTTCTTCCAGGTCTTTGTTAAGTTGAACGACCTCCTACTGTCTACGGATATTCGCCTGAGCAGCCGATGTCCGAGCGTTCAAAGTGAATGAAGAGACAAGCGTACTGACATCTGCAAAGCTGTAGATTGGATTCCCGGTCTTTTCCAGCAGATCGTTAATGTAAATGAGAAAGGGAGTAGGAGACAGTATGGAGCCTTGGCCGGCGTTGATAGTGAAGGTGTTAGAAAGAAATCCGTCGACCGCCACTCGCAAAGAACGCTCTCTGAGGAAACATGAGAGCCACAAACAGAACTTTTCAGACACACCGCAGGAGCGTAGCTTAGCCAACAGTCCATCGTGCCAAACACGGCCGAATGCCTTGGATATGTCAAGAGCAACCGCTCGAGATTCTCCAAAGTGTTCAATTGCGTTGTTCCAAACATGTGTTACATAAGTCAGAAGATCTCCTGTTGATCTATGTTTACGAAAACCATATTGGTGATCGCTAATAATATTGAATCGTTCAAGATATTTTAGAAGATGCTGATTGATAACCTTTTCCATGACTTTCGATATTATTGAAAGCTGTGCGACTGGTCGGTAGTTATTTGGCAAGGTATTCCTTCTTTTTTTAGGTATCGACTGAACCGTGGCACATTTCCAGCAGGACGGAAATATTCCCTTTCTGTAGGATAGGTTGAAAAGTCTACAGAAAACTGGTGTTAGTTCCCTTGCACAGTTTTTGAGAACTATTGCAGGTATTCCGTCAGCGCCAGAAGCCTTTTTGGTGTCTACGCTTTATGATACGCTGTCTGAAGACAACATCGCGCATCTTTGACTGCAATATGGCAATAGTAGGTGATGTTTTTCCTTGGAAATCGACAGTAGAATGTGAAGCAAAGAGTTCAGCCAACAAGTTCGTTCTCTAATTCGTTGATTGTGTGCCTCCTTGGTTTCGTCGAAAATTCCTTTGCATCTGTTCCGGGTACGAACAAAGGTGTTACGATTTATGGTGTTAGGATTTTCACTCCATTGTCGGTAGGCAATATGTTTAATAGATAGATAAGATAATAGTTGCTGATGACACCTTAATTTCATGTAGTGGACACAACTTGGGAGATCTGGTTTTGGAGGTGAATCGGTTGCTTGGAAGAATTGAACAGTTTTTTTCCGTTAATAAGCTTAACTTAAATGCCAGCAAAACTAAAGCAATGATAATAGGAACTCATTACAAAGTCAATAATATCGATGGATCATTGTATAAATTAGGATAGATATTTAGAATGGGTCGATCAAATAAAATATCTTGGTTTTATGTTGGACAATACATTGTCTATGAAAAGGCATTGTGGATATATCCAGAAAAAAATTAGAAAGAGGCTGTTCTTCTTTTCTAGAGTGGCAAAATGTTTGTCTTTATTTTCTAGAATAATGGTGTTTAAAACTATTATTCAAGCTCACTTTGATTATTGTGAAACCTTGTTGTTTCTCCTCGATAGTGGATTGATACAATCGATCGGAGAAAGTTTTATTTAACAGATATATGAGAATGATTTTGGGGTGGCTTTCGGTTGAACAAAGATTATACTATCTTGCAATGATATTTATTTTTAAGCTGTACAGGGGAAGGCTTTCAAATTATTTTAATGAATTTGTGGGATTACGAAGGAAAATACACTCCTACTTTACAAGAAGCGTTAATGATTTTTATACTGTAAGAACGAAACATTCATCCGCAATGATTTCCCTTTTTTATAAGGGACTTAACGCCTATAATGCTTTGCCGATAAATATTAGGAGTGTTGCAACGGTAAATGTTTTTAAGGCAAGACTAAGAAACATACTCCTGACTCTAGTCAGGAGTATGTTTCTGCCTCTGTTTAGGTTAATTTCTGTATGTGGTAGGTTTGGTGTGATATGCAGTTTTTCATTATTAAGGGTTGTATCTACTTCTTTGTTGTTTTTTTCTTTTTACTGTCAGTAGATGTATCTATCTATTTGTCAATAAATTTCGTTTCATTTCATAGTTTCGGAGAAAATCGGATGTAACAGACGGGGGGGACTCCGATGTGATCCCATAAATGTTTTGTACGGAACACTAAAAAAGCATACCATAAAAGTGCAATAACACTTTGTAATTAAGGGGGACTCCATCTAACAGCCCTGTAATTATCATTATTTTAAGCATGTGCAATATTAAAAGGAAGAAGTTAAATATAAGAGAGATTTTGGCCCGCCTTTTTCGTTATCCTTATTTTAAGCATGTCCAAAATTAAAAGGAAGAAATTAAATATAAAGACTCTGTTGTTATCGTTATTTGAAGCATACATAAATTGTTCCTCTATTGACTTCAATGATTGCTATCAATTTAAAAGATAACAATGACATCTAATTGGAGCCCGCCGTTTCAGGCTTGCACAGTGTTAGAACAAAATAAGAAACCCTTTATTAAGGATAACAATCTCTCTTATTACCGAAATTATGAGAAAGCTTATTTGAGAGGTTTGTTATTCTCATCGCTATTATAATAGGGCGTCTTTTTTCTGCTTATGTATATAAGGTACTAAGAAAATATACTAGAACTGAAATTTCAGTGAAATCTACTTATAACGAACCCATTTATAGAGAAATTCCGGATAGAACGAACTATTTTATAATGCACGAAAAAACTTCCGTAAGACCAATGCAAATTTTTATCGGTTATAACGAACCTGGGTATAACGAACTTCCGGATAAAGCGAATCAAATTTGGATGTTTTGTGTCCGTTTATAACGAACTTGTGTGCTCGATGTCGCGCGACTTGATCTAGGGAATTCACCGAAACTAGCTGGGAACCCCTATTCTACTGGTTTCCGCCGCGTCGCCGTGTTACGCGGTTTTAATGCATATTTGATCAAAGTAGTAAAGTGAATGTTTAAGTTTTTATTTTAAAATGAGTACACAAAAACATAAAGCGTTTACTTTAAAAGACTAACACGATATTATAAGGAAAATAGAAAATTGAGGTTAAACAAAGTAATGTTTGCAAACAGTTGGATTTAACTAAATCTACGGTTTCTACCATATGGAGGAAGAGGTAAGAAATCTTATCAGTCTATGATAACAGAAACTTTAGTTGTAAAAAGTAAGAAAATCGACACATGACCAAGTCAATAAAGGACTCCTTAAATGGTTTAATCAAAAACGACATGAACATGTTCCTATTACCGGCTCTACTTTACAAGACAAAGCTAATGAATTGGGAAGGAAAATAGAGAACACCGAGTTTAACTGTTCTAGAAGTTGGATTGAATGATTTAAAAAGCGACATAATATTAGTGGCGGTAAGATAGTAGGAGAAACTGCAGGAGTGGATATGACTGTTGTTGATCAGTGGTTGGCCAATCTATGACCAGAAATTCGAGAAAGTTATGAATATGCGGACATTTTTAATGCGGATGAAACGGGTTTGTTTTACAAGATGACATTTTTTCTGTAACTCTCTTGGACGCTATAAAGTTTATCCATATGGCCTGGCAAAGAGTCAGTAGAGAAATCATTGCAAACTATTTTAAGCACGGCGGATTTTTAAGGAAGGAATGTAGATATGACTCAGATGATGAGCTTCCGTTGACTCAGTGTATTGAAAAACATCTAGAAGATCCTACTGATTGTCTAGAATTTGTTTACGATGCTGACATTTAACGAAGTATAGTGGAAACCGAGATTAAAAAGATGTTTAATCACTTTAATTTTGAAGAATATGTATGTGCTGATAATGAATTAATGACGAGAGAAATATTAACTGATGATCAAATTGTAACATCAGTGACTTCTGGAAAGATTTGAAGCGATAATGACGATGAAGACGAGCTTGGAGAAGGAGATAATATTTATGCTCAATCCATTTCAGAAATGATTAAAACTAGCAATTTTTTGGAATCTCGTGAAGTTCCTGAACATATATGGAATAATTTTTGTGACCTTGACAATTATATAAACACTATGTCTTTTTCAAGTAAAATTGTACAAACGAAAATTACTGATTTTATTGTATAAAGTACGTATTTTAATGTTTTCGTTTGTACTCGTATATGTACCAACACACATAATAATAACTTTAGTGTGACTTGTTTTATTTTTCTTTGAACGTTTTCTTTTAATTTAATAATTATTATTATTCAATTTTCTAAGCATTAGCGCCTAATATAAATAAAACAGTAGTGAAAAGTGATATTAGATTTTGTTTACTGTTTGTAACGAACTTCGGATATAGCGAACCATTTTTAGTGATTTTTTGGAGTTCATTATAAACGGACTTCACTGTATATCTTTTATTATAAATAACAATAACGACCAGTTTGGAATCTTCGGCAGAACACTTTATTTTTGCACTCGACACTCTTCTTTCTAACCATGTTAACATCATTTGGAGCTATTGATGGTCGGCTCACTAATCGCTCCTGATGATTTTAACTTGGTTACCATAACCCGTGTCGAGTACACAAGTAAAATGTTTGGTGCAGTGGTGATAGCTGTTGTGTAGGGTGTATTTTTATCTACATAAATGATTTTAGAAGTGAACTAAAATTTTTCTGTGGGTGTGGTAGAGTAAAGCATCATTTTTGATTTTGGGTCTTTACTTAACTTAACACAAATGTAATGAAATACTATTATGTAAAATTAGACATCTGTTTATAGAAGTTTCATAGTTTAGTGCAATATATGCTAATTTCCATTTATATTTTATCATCGCACATTCACAACTCTGAATTATATTAAAGGAATTTAGAAACTTTTTGTGCTGGCCCATCAAATAACGCGTAGGCTGAAAAGTTTTTGGTTTAGTTACTTAAAACACATTTTTTTTGCAAAATTCGACCTTAATTATCAATATAGTTTCCTTCAGGAGCAATACAATCAGCCCAACGCTTTTATAACATTTCTATACCTTTCTTGTAAAAGGATTTGTCTTTGCCCTCAAAATAACTTCTTCACTGGGGCCAAATCTCTTTTACGCGAGCTTTTTTGAGGTCTGCGAATAGATAATAGTCGCTAGGGGCCAAATCTGGACGATACGATAGATGAGGAAGCAGTTCGAACTTCAATTCATGCAATTTTGCCATCGTAATCATTGACTTGCGACACGGTGCATTGTCTTGATGAAAGAGCACTTAAGTCCAAACAGCGCTCAGAATCATCAACATGTTGCTGTTTTTGATCCACTGATCCCATTTTGTACAGAGCTGTCTCATGTCCAAATGTTCATGCAAAATATGACCAACAGGTTCTTTTAATATCTCTAGGGTGTCAGCTATCTCATGCAATTTCACTTTACGGTCATCCAACACAATTTTATGGATTTCTTTGATGTTTTCCGGTGTAACCACCTCATTTGAGCGTCCAGAGCGTTCAGCATCGTTTGTATTTGTACGACCGAGTTTAAATTCAGCATACCATAAGTGAGAGTCCTCGTAACACTTATCAAGCCATTGCTTTGCTTGTATTTTTCCCATCAAAAATAGTGTTTAATCAACACACAAATTCGATTTTTTCCATTGTTTTGAAAATATCAAAGGTAGCATCACTAAAACGACTGTAACTTGTAAAAAAATTTTTGACACGTATCGTTTGAAGGTTGGTACTTCCTAAAAATCATATGGATTTTTTAAAAAGGGCGACATCTATGTGACTTTTCAGCCTACGTGTTACTAATAACACTAGGGGGTTAGCCATTCCATTGACATTGGCGGATCGTGTGGTGAATTACAAAAATCCCTTAAATTTATAGAAGATGTACACTAACCTAATCTAACTTTGTTCTGTTTTTCTTTTTAAATATGATGCTGTCACATTCCACGAAAGTTTAAATTTAACCTATTTCGCATATTTTTGATGATAGGCTAAGTAATTTTTTAATTGTATCAACTGTTTAATTTTTGTCATCGTAAATGGCAGATAGGTAGATGCATGCAAAGATATCATTTTATATTTTTCAGACAGAATACCGCGTATTAAATTATGGTCCATCCTATTTGGGCCTTCTAAACCATTTTCGGTTTGTCGATTCATTTTTAAAACAAAAATAAGAAAACAAATTACAAAAAAAAACACAAAAACGGAACTAATAAAAAACAACGAAGTTATGTTCACTTTTCCACTTCGTTAATATAAAGATATAATATTTTAAGAGTTACAAAATCTTTTTTATGTTCAATTCCTTCGCGGTTTATATTGTTCATGCTTGTAATAACGATAACGACAAAGGTATGTTGAAAATAAGTGTTGCAAAAGCTTTCTAATATAACAAGAGTTGTTATCCTCCCTTATGGTATATATTTATTTTTGTAATAATTACTGCGTCGTCCTCTTTACGCCTTATTATTTATTCTTTCCAAAAAGGCTAAAAAGAACCCCGCTCATATCTTATGGAAAATCGCTCTCGGTTAAATTCGCTCAAACTTTGTTATCGTCTAGTTTTTGTTATTCTGAACAAAAGTTCCCGTGGTCACAACATGATCTGACGAGCCTTTTTGCTCTATAAGGTTTTAACTATTGGTAATAATAGCTCAATCGTATACGTATGTGAAAATATTTTTACTATTTCGAACTACTTTTTTACTAACTTTTTAACCTTTTTCACGTTAAGTGTAAGAGTATAATAGTGTAGTATTGTATATGTATAAATGTGACCCCCGTTTTTAGCATTATCCAGGATCAATGACGTAGACGTTACAAATATGAGCGCGCGCGCCTGTGTGTGTGTGTATGTGTGTGGTGTGTATGTGTTATGAAAGTTGGTTATGAAATATAATCATCCATAATATTATCGTATTATTTCATTTAACTCGAAAAGTATTGGTCGGTCGCCGGCATCTGGTATTACATGCAATAGCATAATCCATGCGTATTTTACATTTCCATATCGCGCGTAACCTAAATAGCACAAAATGCTGGTAACATGAGCACAAGCACCGAGGGTTCGAGCACCAACTTTGCACGTATAATAATATCCACGTATCGGTTCATTATATATTCGAGTCTGCTCCGATTCGTATTTAATCCACCGCTGATGTTTAGTGGCATTTCTAAATCTAGAATAAATTCTAAATCTTAGTAAGCCGAGTTCTGTTATGAGTTGATCTAATTGGAGTTCTTCAACTTCATCTCTCTGCAGCTTGTCTTGAATGTAAGATGGTGCCAACTCTATTTGATACGTGCCTACAATCGAATTCGTTAAATCATCTAATGTCTGTCGTGGAAACTCAGGTATGTCATTTTCGTCGTTAAAAACCCATTGACCGTTTCTCCTCTTCAAATCTTCAGCTTTAACGCGTGCTTGAAGCTCAATTTTTGTCCGTGCCTTTACTAGCATGGCTTGCGCCGTTTCTACGGTGACATTTTGCGTTTCTATTAGAGGACGGTATCTATTTATGATCGCTCCAGCAATACGATAATAATCGACGATGTTCGGAGCATAAATGATTGGAATACCGTCACGCAAGAATTTAAATATAGACTTGATCTGTCCATTTCTTGCCTCTACAGTCCATCTCGTATTAGTAACTAAACGGGATTGATTGGCTTCTTCTGTTGTTAACTGACTTTTATTAGGTCCTAATAAAGCAGGCATTTTATACGTAAAATCATTTCGTTCAAATAAAGGAATAGAATCGCGATATCTTCTATCAACAACAAAAATGTCGCCACCTTGATACCATTGTGCCCTTTCGGAATTGTCTCGTTCGTATTCGTGACGAGGCATCTGCGCATCATTGTTCCGAGAATCGGAAAAATACGGTCCCTGAATGTCAAGAATGTAACCATCTGCGGTTGCGACTAATGCAGGTTTGAGAAGATGGCGACCTTTATGCACGCAGTATGATTGCCTTAAAACTCGAAAGTTGGTACTTTCTGGAATCATTATATAGGAACCATCAATGTACTATATAGCTTTTGGATTTTCCGGAGTCGGATTGCATAATTCGTTCGCAAATGCAGGTACATGAATTTCTATATATTCTGCTCTGGTTATTGCATTGAACCTTATATTTTGCGGAACGAATCGTTGCATCAATGACTTACGAACCTTTGCAAGTGCAAGACTTGTGCTCTGCCTTGTATTATATTTAAAAATAATTGTTAAAAATTTGTCAGATAATCCTTGATGCATTTTACAAAGAAACTAAGAGATCTTTTTTGCTGACATGTCTCGAAGTACTATATCCAGTAAGTACTAGGTCACAATACGTGAAGAGCTCGCTGAATTGATCTTTAGTGACAGAAGTCATTACTTTAAATTCCTCCTCACTAAACTTGTTTTCATCACTGAATCTATTTTCATAATTATCATTAGCTACTATGCGTAGATTCCTCAAGAAACCCAACAATTCTTGACCTTTTAAGACATAAGGCCTATATCTCAATCCTTCAAGCAAATTCGGTAAAATGTATCCTTGTTCATTTAAATATAATGGGCAGCATCTAACATTATTTGGTATATAAATATCTTTCTTTATATAAACATTTGTCCTGCTTTGAATAGAAAGCCTCTGTACATTATTTGGTGAATTATATGAGCAACTTGCTGTTTGCGTTAAAACATTAAGTCTGATGCATGTGGGATCTCTTTCCACATCGCGCATTTCTACATTGATAGACAAGTTACGGTTAAAACATATTCGTGTATCTATGGTTATCTCGAGTGGTGGATAATTTCCTACTTCACGAATAGCGATTTCGCATTTGCCAAAATTTATCATTTGCCTAAAATTATAAAATCGATTACAGACATAGCAATGACGTATATTTCCAGCACGGACTGCATTCATCATTACTACAAAATACTAACTAATGATAAAAAGATATTTTATATATTTCAATTACAGTCAACTGAATATTGGAAGAAGTGCATATAGTTCTCTTAACTATATATTGATATCACATAATCATATGTGATTTTATACTAACGAAACCAATTATTCACGATAAAAAATGAAAAAAATGAAATAATATTTATTTAAAAAAAAATAGTTTATTTCAGAAAATCTACCAGAGGTATTTAAGTTCAGATACTATTAATGCAAAATACGTTTAATCTTCTCAATTGCAAAATATTCTGAATCGGATTATTCCATTCGAACCTTGCACATCTTTTAAAACAAAAAGTTTTACTGTATCATCATACACCAACGATCAGACCATAACATATTTCATGAAAATAAAACACGTTCTTAGCAGGTGTTAACCATTTCATTAATGGTAAAGTGCTAGGTGTAGTGTATGTGTATACCTTGTTCTGCGAGAGAATGTCCTCGTTCTGTGCAGGGGATAGCCCGACGCCGTACTCGAGACAATGCTCCACGACTCGCGGAGAGGCTGATAGCAACAGATCATGTTGTGACCATGGGAACTTTTGTTCAGAATAACAAAAACTAGAAGACAGCAAAGTTTGAGCGAATTTAACCGAGAGCCATTTTCCATAAGATATATGCGGGGTCCTTTCATAGTGACCAGACTAGCAAATCTTAATTGTTCGAAGATTTCTACTACATAGAAAGATATTAATGGCCTTAATTAATAATAAATAATTTGATATGCTAGTGAATATAAAAACATAAACCGAACTAAAATTAACCTTTGAATTTTTAATAAAGCCGTCCCTCTACTCTAATTCAAGTGATAACACAATGGTGCCATTTTCTCATGTTTCTTATAATCATCAAGCTGTATATTTTGTAATAAAATTTTTTTCTTTAAAATCCTATAAACCCTATAAACGAAATTGAAGAATAGAAAGAAATATAAAGATACATTAAAATATTAAAGAAACGACAGATCGTTAGAATTTTATGCCATTCTAAACAAAGATTTTCAACAATATTAAAGGAATGTTGTAATTTTTTTTCAAGTTTGTTATTTTCCAAGAACTATGAGTAATTATAACAGACTTTTTTAAACTGTTGATTACAGGTATCACAGCAAAAATATAGAAAATACTATCAATAATAGAAAGTAATAATTCAAAATTTTTGTTGACATATAAAATGTCTATATTTTTTAAAAAAGGTGAAACTGTTAAGATTAAACTTTTTGGAAGGCATCTCCACAATTTCGTGTTCTAATCTTGAAGAGTAAAGATCCCTTCTATCCCCGATGCTGTAAACAATACACTGCACGTTTTTTCGGTTTCCCATAAAAAAAATATATGTGATATGAATTTTTTTCCAAAAACTATCCCATTTCTGCCCAACATTTCAGATGTCTCATTTTGTTACGTTTACTCGCCCAAAATGAAGAAAAACCATAACTAAAAATGAACCTTAGCACATACTTACGCTATCTTCACTTTGCTTGTAGATCTTGTGACTAACCAAAAAATCTCTGCACACTTTATACAATGGATAATAGTTGAAAAATAACATTATGGCTAATGAGACAATTTTGAACCAGTGGGTGATTCGTACCAAGATGAACAATTGATAGAATATTACTACACTTTGTAGCCCAAGAACTAGTCCTATTACTTGAGATGGCAATATAAATAGCCTCTGAAAAAAAGAAAATTGTATTAGTTTTTTTCTAATGGTCTATTTATGACACATTACAAATTAATTACATCATTAATTAAAATTGTCATTTTTATATTGATATTTGACACATTGTTATACTTCTGAGTATACCAAATGACTGCAGGGCCTATCTTGCTGTTTAGTATTCAAAAAAATTACCAACTATTTATACAGTAGTGGAAACCTCAGTGGTGAAACTGGGCAGCCATTTTCTCCACTTTAACTAATGCTCCAAATAGACAGACATTATATAATTCAGGATCAATTAATCCAAATTATATAATTAATATTGGTACCGAGTAGCACTCCTCTACGATCCCGCTAGAGGACAGGTTACTACAGGGTTTGGCGCACCCTGCCTTACTCTAGCTACCGGTTTTCTCTCATGTCTTATCCCTGGGAGAGACCAGGACCAGAACAGAATCCTAGTCCTTCCTCTCTTTTCTTTTTATCTTTCTTTACATCCTCTCTGGCATTGCGAAGCAGCTACGTCAGTACTAGATCAAGGGCTTGATACTAGATATTCTTAGGCGGCAATCGCATCTTGATTCCCCAGCCTATGATACTGCGGTACAGAAAGCAAACGGAAAACTACTTCCAAAAAATCTCTATGGCTGACGAAAATACAAATATTGTGGCCCTCAGTCTGAGGCACCTTTTAAGGGAAGAGAGGGTGCTAAGAATACCCCTGTCGTCTACTATAGAAAATCTTGATAACAGAACACAACACATAGCTGCATGGAATATTCAAACACTGTACATGACTGGAAAATTAGCCAATATTGAAAGGAAGATGCATCGATTGAAGATCGTTATTCTTAGTTTACGCGAGGTTAGATGGACTGGCACTGGTCATCAAAGAATTGAAAGAGGACATAATTATATATAATTCGAGAGGATCACAACACCAATGTGGAGTTGCTGTTGTGTTATCACCTGAAATTAACAGATTGTTGATTAATTTTTTACCTTATAATGGCAGAATAATGATGTTACAACTACAAATGACTCACAGAATAATGAACATTATATAAGTTTATTCTCCAACATGTGATAACTCAGATGAAGAGATTGAATGTTTTTACGATGAGCTGGCAGAGGTGGTGAAACGTGTGAAAAAGGGCGAAATAACTATAATTATGGGTGACTTAACTCTAAAGTGGGTTTAGGAGTGGACGGTCAGTGGTTGGACAATATGGCTTGGGTCTGAGAAATGATCGAGGCGACAGACTTGTCCAATTTTGTATCGAGAATGATCTTTTTATTAGCAACACATTTTTCAAAATCCCACCCGGGCGGTTGTACACTTGGAAATCACCTGGCGATAGGACTAGGAACCAGACAGATTTTATTGCTGTTAAACAAAACATGAATAAATTTGTAAAATCTGTAAAAACCTACCTTGGGGCAGACGCAAATTCGGACCACAATCCGGTAGTCATGGAGTTTCGAATGCACAGATTTAAAAGGATTAACAAAATACAAACAATAAACCCCATAAATATAAATAAACTGAAGAACCCTGAAATTAGAAAACAAATATCAAACCGAATAAATGAGAATTTTAAGAAGCAATAAGAACGGAAATCGAAAATGTCGAATCTCAATGGGTTAAGATGAAGAATGAATTAATAGCGGTACAGGAGGAAGAAATGGGTCGAGCAGAGAATAGAAAAAAACAGGAATGGATGACAGAAGAAATACTAAATCTGATGGACGAAAGACGATTACAGAAAATAAAAGATGTACAACGAATATAGTAATACGTCGAAAATGTAAAGAAGCTCCGAAAATCTGGTTAAGCGAGCAATGCCGAGAAATAGAGGAACTGCAAAAGATGCATGACACATTTAACTTACACAAAAAGGTGAAGAAATTGGGAGGAAAAACAAGAAAAAACAAGAAACGATTAGGAAAAATGGAAGCAATGAAATTATACTGAACATTCAGGACCAAATAAAGGCATGGGAGCAATGGATAAAAACAACTTTTCAATGGACATAGATCAGAAAACTTACAGCTAAACAGAGATAATGAGGTAGGGCCAGAAATAACAAGAAGATAAGTTATTCATGCTATACAACTACAGAAGGATGGAAAAGCAGTTGGTCCAGATGAGATAAAGGGAGAATTCCTCAAAATATTTTTGGATGAAAGTCCATTTATTAATCGACTGGTAATCTTATTTAACAAGATCTATGAAACTGAACAAATACCTCTTGCACGAAAAAAATTAATAAGAATTTCAGAAACAACAAATATAGACAAAAAAGATTTAAATATTATTAAAAATCTGTAATGAAATCAAATAGTGGAAGTTAAAATTGGGCTGGAAGAGTCCGAAAGCATAAAAATAACCCAAGGTGTAAGACGCGGATGCATTCTCTCACCACTTTTGTTCAATCTTTGTTCTGATGCTGTGTTTAATGAGGCTATCTATGAATCCATTGAAGGAATAACAGTTAATGGAAGTACACTGAACAACATACGGTATGCTGATGATACTGTTCTATTAGCAAATAATATCAAAGATCTCCAGCAACTGATCAATTCATTCATAACAGTCAGCGAAAGATTTGAATTAACTATGAATATAAGAAAAGCCAAGGAGATGGTAATAACAAAGAAAAATCTATCACCAGAATCCCTCGAAATCAGGAAAAAAAATCGTAGAACACGTCTCCACATTTAAATATTTGGGAACCAATATAAACGACAAGTGGGACTCAAGAAAGGAAATATATTCCCGAATTGAACAGGCCCGAGTAACATATTCTCTGTGCTATTGTATGGATGTGAGTGCTGGACCCTTAATCCTGGGGGAAATGTACATTTATAGACGCTTCCTTCACATCTCCTGGGTACAGAAAATAAAAAAACACAAAAGTACTGGAAAGAATTAACAAAACCAAACATAACAACCATAAAAATAAGAAAAACTCGATACTTCGGACATATAATGAGGGGTCCAAAGTACCAATTGCTACGTCTAATTATTGAGTGATATTTTTCGGAGCAGCAGTTTTGAAAGTTCGCTATATGGATTGCCAACCTTCGTGAGGAAACGGCGTTGTAAGAAGATATAATTAATGAATTGAAGTTTAAAATGGTCATAGATTTAAATATACCTATATTCATTGAGTGCTTCAAAAGTGTATTTCTTTCTCATGTGATGCCATCTGTTATATAGTATCAGAACTAATTCATAAATTTTGTAAAAGTATAGATATATAAATATACAGATATTTATTATATAGTTTAGAAACTTGGTTAGAACATAATTTTAAATAGAGTATGATACAATAAAGTCGCGCATCAGAGATCGTCGAACTTTTGCTTACTTCATTTGATTATTTCACGTGAAGCGTGCTAAAACAGAGGTTCTAAGCTCTTAAGACTGACTGTACTTTGATTGGTCCAGAACCTAACGCCATCTATTATAGCAGACTTTAAATCAGCACTTAAATTTGCACGATTGGGAGTAAATGGAACTGTGGATTCTAGGTATATTAAAAAGGTATATTTATAATTTTATCAAAATGTTCATAAATAATAAGTTAACAATTTTTTTGGATTTTTAACTTTGTTTTGTGACTTTGAGAGAGAAACATGACAACATTTACGCAATCTGAGGATATTTTTATATTTTTAGTGTTCCGTACGGAACAATTATAGGATCACATCGGTATTTGCCTGTCCTGGTGTGACATCTGATTTCTCTGAAACTGTAAAGTGGAAATTTGGCACAAATAAAGTTAAATTTAGACTTAAGAGGTTAGTTTTGGTGGGTGAAATCGGGAGTGAAAAAAAAATTATCAGCTCATCAAGTGGGGTGTCAATGTCAAATGAAAGCTTGTCAAAACACGAGTTCAAAAATATATATAATATAATACTTGCCCCACACTTTTCTTTGTATTATTTTAAAAAAATAGCCAAAAATTTATGTCCCCCACCCTATCTTGAAAAGTACTGATCAAAAAATTTTGAAAAAATTCTGGAATATTCTTCATAAAGTGCAGATTGAGCGAAAATTATCACAAGTGTATTACGTTTGATAATTTATTTGGTATATGGGTGGTGAAATTGAAAGTGAAAAAAAATTACCAGATCATCGAGTGCGGTGTTGAATGAAAGCTTGTAAAAACACAAATTCAAAAATAAATAAGATGTAATACTCGCGTACTGTCTCTAGAATATTCTCCATAAAGTGTAGGTTGGAGAAAATTATCAGCGCATTAAGCATGACAGAATGGTGAAGGTTTGAAAAGTTGGGAAACCGGGACTAAAAGCTACAAAATATTAATACATATTCGGTGCAATCAATAATATCATGATGACTTGTGACCAATGGATAGGTACTGAAGACAAAATAATTTTATTTTATAATTAAACAAATATTTAGGTAGTAAATATTCATTTTAAATTTTCCCTCTAGATTCTAGAATGAGCTAGATTTGTTTATGGGCTATTAGGTAGCTAATTTTTATTTTAAAAGGTTATCCCAATACGGAACATTAATTGCACAAGTCCCACTTGTACTTGACCGGTTTTTTTGTCTAAACTACCAATACAGGTTCGAACCATTTTGAGACTGCTCTAGATTATTAAATGAAAAATGCTAGAAATTAGAATATTATTGTTAGTAACTAGTTATGATATCAGCACTAATGTGGATCCCCTCCGACGATAAGCTAAGAAAGAATTATTATTTTGTATAATAGAGAAAAGATAAATACTAGTCAAAAATTTTTTGTTGAAATTAATAAATTGGTATTAGAATCAGATATATTAAATTAACATTACTAATAATAGATCAGTGCTTACGTAATATCTTGTAAGGCCTTTATCCCCAGGTCTTATACAATTGCAGTCTCCGATACCTCTCCAAACAGACTTATCATATTTTACTAAAACTCCTCCTGGCCAAAGTATATCATCTCTCCAATCATTTATAACTAAAAAATATTAATAAAAATGTATTTAAAACATTGATATTAAAATTAATATATCTCAGAAATATGAAGTTTTTCGCATCTTCACCACCTGATAGTGATTATGCAAAATACAATTTATTTATTTCAGCTACAAATTACATCAAGTAAATTCCACAGATAGAACATGTTCCCTGTACGTGGAAGGCGGTTCTATTATAAAGAAAAAAAAATACTTACAAAATAATTACAAACTAAATAAAAATTGCCAACTAAAATAGAGAGATTTTATGACGCTCATCTTTATTTGAAGCATGCGCCCACCGTTTGGAGCTTGCGCAGTAGTAAAGGGAAGAAATTAAATATAAGGATGAAACTTCCCTTATTTAGGATCTTATAAGAAAGGTTATTTGAAGTCCGTTATTCTTAGCGCTTTTATGGTAGGGCCTGTTTTTTTTTCCTACTTAGATATACAAACCACTAAGAAACTTAGATATACAAACCACTAAGAAAATACAGTAAAATTGAAATGATAATCTAGGATTGCACATAAGACTGACAACAGTTAATTAGTATTCAGATTATGTTGAGATTTTGCAATCTTTGGCACAACAACATTACAGTGTGTGTAGTCCTAATTTCAGATGAAATTTTATTTATCGCACGTTCGTATTACCTTGGAAATATTGAAGGAAGTGATAGGAACCTGCTAGGCACAATTTTAATTTAGAAACTTGTGTTGACCCATCAAATACTAATAATCAGTTTGCTTAACTATCAAATGAATGAAAAAAATCCCCTAAGTTTATAGGATATGAATACTAACTTAACTTTGCAATTCCTTCGCGTTAATACTGCGCATGCTTGAGATAATGATAAAGACAAAGGAATGTAAAAAATAATCGTTGCAAAATCTTTCTACTATTGGTACGTTATGAAATTATATCAAACAACATGTAATAAAAATATTAAGTAGTTTCTTTTGGATCAATTTTAGCTAATCCTTATATATTGTTTCTAATCCAGTTCTTTAGTTTACTCCTGAATGTACTTTTTTTTATCATCTAGTGATTTTTCATTCGGTGGTCTATTGAAAGTCCTTATAGCCTTTACAAAACAATTTTTGTTGCTAACAGTTTTATTAATATAAGGTATCTTTATGCTCTTATTTTTCGTCCTGCTATTTGATGTGAGAAAATTATTGCATAGAATTGGATAGTGATATTGTAGTGACTTAAATGTAAATAGTTGTTGTAAGTTCAATGGATTTTTCTGAATAGTAAAATTGGTTTTGTTGATTATTTTTAACAACATATTCTGCAATGCCTGTAATAATGTTAAGGTATTGTTATATGCTCTGCCCCAAGCTATATTTCCATAGCTAATAATACTATGAAAGAAACTACAGTAAATCAAACGAATACTAGGTATTTAGTCTTTTTGATAACATATTCAGTATGTTTATCCCATTTAAAACGTTGAAAAATGAATATAATTCCTAAAAATTTACAATTCTCAACAACTTTTTAGTCTTTTATCATCTATTTTTATTTCTATTTGTTTTGGGACTCTATCACAATATTTACCAAAAGCAATAAACACAGTTTTTTCTACATTTAAAGATAGCTTATTCAGTGCCAGCCATGTTACAATTTTTGCAAAATACTCATTCATTTTAATTTGAGTTTGATTCCAAATATCTTCTATAGACATGATTACTGTATCATTGGCATACGAGGCTGGTTTGAAAAGTCCGCGCAAAAATAAAAACTACTTATGTGTTTGGGGTAAACCTTTTTTATTTTTCGACATAGTCTCCTTTTAGGTTTATACACTTCGTCCAACGATGTTCTAGTTTGTAAAGGCAAACGTATGTTTTATAGCAATTTAGGCTCTTCAGAATTTCCACCTGTCATATTGGATACGCCATTTTCAATTTCTTAAGGTTAGGGACAAACCATGACTCGGTGTGGTTAAACCGACAACGAATTCGGATTCAGCATCCCAAAAATCATATAATTACACTACTCTCGCCTGCTGGATCATTTTTTTTTTGGTATGGTTATAACGAAAACGCCAAACTAAGTAATTTCAACAGGTGATTTCTCCCAGAAAACATTAAATATCTAAAACTGAAAACGCATTTTAAAGGGGAAGATTAGTACTTTCAGATGCCGCAACGAGTTTTGTAGAGAAAAATTAATTCGCAGTGTAATATAATTCCGGATTTGGCGAAAAACCGTGTTTCTTGAATTTTTAGGTGAGAATATCATGAAAACCTGACGTGATGAAGCAATTCTGAGGTCGAATTTGGATCCATTGCCACCAAAAACCTTTGAAAAAGTATCGTCTGGTCTTAGGGTTTAAAAAATGTTGGCCCGTGTTATTTTTGCAATGTTTGAAATAAGTGAAATTGGTTTATAGTTTCTTACTTTGTGTCTGCTAGAAGATTTCTGTATCGGTACTATTTCTGCTTTTTTAAGTGCATCAGGACAAGTAGCCTGTTCAATGCACATATTGAAAATGTGACTTAATGGTTCTGCAATATAACATGTAGGCTGAAAAGTTGTTGGTCTAACACATAGATGTCGCCCTTTTTAAAAAATCCATATGATTTTTAGGAAGTATCAACCTTCAAACAATATATGTGAAAATTTCATGACATTTTGACGGCCCCAAATAAACAAGGAAAAAGTGCTTTGTCATTAAGACAATGCATCATGTCACAAGTCAATAGTTACAATAGCCAAACTGCATGAATTGAGGTTCGAATTGCTTCCTCATCCTCCGTAATCTCCAGATTTGGCCCCCAGCCTATTATCTATTTGCAGATCTCAAAAAATGCTCGCGGGAAAGACATTAAACTCCAATGAAGAAGCTATTGCCAAAACTGAGGCCTATTTTGAAGGCAAAGATAAATGCTTCTACAAGAAAGGTATAGAAATGTTTAGAAAAGCGTTGGACTAATTGTATCGCTCTTGAAGGAGACTATATTGATGAATAAAGTAGACTTTTGCTAAAAAAATGTTTTATAAGTAGCTAGACCAAAAATTGTTCAACCTATGTGTTATGGGATATTATTTTTAAAGTTTTTGTGCTAATCATATCTATTCTCCTTTTTTGTTATTTTACCTATTTCTATATAATCAGTAGGCTTGACAAAAATTGTATTTGGATTTACTGGTGGCATTGGTGCATATTTTCTGGTATTTTAATTTTCTCATTTAATTTTTTGCCAATTTCACAGAAATACTTATTCATACTATTTGATATTTCAGTATGGTTTGTTTTTTTTTTATCATTGTCATCTATTTTCTTTATTTTTTCAAATAATAGTAACTAGACAACTTTCAATAAAGTTTAAACAATTTAATTTTATGTAATTGTGAACAAGTAAAATGGTAATAAATGCCAAAACTATCCTTTCTTACCTAATACTACACTTTTCCCTTGGTCCAGTTTTTCCCACATCCCCAGATGTAAGGCGGATCTATGCATTATGTCACAATAGCGTAAGGGCATCAAGTGGGTTAGAGAAAACACAAAGGAGCTTAATAAAATAAATCCACCATGTTGCAAGCACCAGCAGACATCATATACAAGTTCTCCCTAAAAAATAACCTTTATCAATACAGATTTTTCCATTTAGGATGGATTTTTAGTGTTCTGTATGGTTATAGTATCACTTCAGTGTCCGTTTGTCACACCCGATTTTTCCGTAACTATTCGACATATTAAGCCGAAATCTGGCACCAATATAGGAATTGATGGCCCAATCAGAGCCGTGTAGTTTTGAAAGTTAAATTTGACTTAAGGGGTTAACTTGTAGGAGGAATTGAAAAAAAAATTCTAAAGTTATCAAGTGGGGTGTCAAATGAAAGCTTGTGAAAACACGATTTAAAAAAATATATGATGTAACATTTGCGTATACTTTTCTTTGTTTAATTTTTAAAAAATGGTGAAAAATCTCTGTCCCCATACCTTATCTTGAAAAGTACTGATCAAAAAATTTTGGTATATGGAGGGAATCGGAAGTGAAAAAAAAAAATACCAGGTCATCGAGTGGGGTATCAAATGAAAGCTTGTGAAAAGACGAGTTCAAAAATATATATGATGTAATACTTGCGCACGCTTATCTTTGTATAAACTGCCAAAAATCGTGTGTGTAGATTGAGTGAAAAATATCACGAGTGCATTAGGTTTGATAAATTATCTGGTATAAAACAAAAACTCTTTGACCGACAAAATGGTGAAGGTTTATATAACATATAATATGTTCCTAAATCAGCAAGAGGTAAAGAGTATACAAAATGTAGTGAATGCATACATACATACAATATAATGGTTGTGTTGAGTTAAAAGAAGAGAATTCTCGTATTTCTCGTGGTTTTGGGTTTTTGGAAATAACAGAGGCGGAAATTAGAGAAGCAATTAAAAGAATAAAAGTAAATAAGTCAGTAGCAACTGATAAGTTGCCTGCTTATATTATTAAGGGTTGTGTAGATTTTTTCATAAGCCCGTTAAAATACCTTTTCAACCTATGTTGGAACAAGGTATCTATCCCACAAAATGGAAAGAAAGTAAGGTTATCCCGATATTTAAAAAGGGTGACAAGGGCGAAATTAGTAACTATACATCTGTTAGTATAGTCTCAGCCTGTTCAAAGATATTTGAGATTATTATTACTAATAGAATATACAGTAATGTTAAACATAGAATCTCAGACGAACAACATGGTTTCTTGCCACATTGATCAACTATCACTAACTTAGTGAATTTCACTCAATATATTCAGGAATCATTCAAGGATGGTGCCCAGATCAATGTAATGTATACAGATTTAGAAAAAGTATTTGACAGGGTGGACTTTAGGGAAATAATAAAAAAGCTCTGAGTGAACTCTCTGTAGCTAATAATATAATTTTATTGTTATCGTATTTGGGTAACAGATCCCTATTTGTTGAGATTATAAGTTACAAATCTAAAACATATACACCAACTTTGGGAGTACCACAAGGTTCAAACCTTGGACCCCTTTTGTTTTTACTAGTTATAAACAATATAGGTGGGAATCTTAGTTTCTCCAATGGTCTCATCTTTGCTGATGACTATAAGCTTTTTAGTGTAGTAAAAAATGAATTAGATGCACAGAAGTTGCAACAGGATTTGGATGCAGTTGTGCTCTGGTGCAACGACCATAATCTAAATATAAATACAAACAAATGTTCGGTGATGTCTTTTATACTTAAAAGGACTGTTGTTCAATTTGACTATTGTACTGATGGTATAGCTTTGAATAGAATGGAGATGCATCAAGACCTTGGTATCTATTTTAACTCAAAATTCAACTTTAATATACATACAGATAAGATAACTGCCAGTGCTATAAAAATTCTGGGTTTTATCATTCGTAACATTTTTCAATAAAAATAACACAATAATTGCTTTATACAAGTCGCTAGTCATTCCGAAATTCCAACATGCATGTATTATATGGGATCCGCAATATATAAACAGAGTATATAGATTAGAAAATGTACAGAGAAGATTTCTAAAATTTTTACATTATAAGACTTTTTCATTTTATCCTCAAAGAGGAACGGAACAGGGACTGTTGCGTGAAGTGTTTGGCTTCCCTAGTTTGCAACAATTACATAGTGAAAAGAGCATAGTATTTATGAATGGGATATTAAGAAACCACATTGATAATAAGCAATTTCTAGAATAACTTCCTTTTCAAGTAGGTAGAAACAACAGTAGATCCACTGACATGTTTTATATAAACAGCACATAAGGGGAACATCTATAACAATTCTCCACTTGTGAGGCTCTGTGGTTGTTCAATAAATATTGTGGAGATATAGATGTATTTGGCTTATCCCGAAAAGAATTTAAAAAGCAAACAAGAATAAACATCAGACAATTGCATTAGATATTGGCAGTGTGTTACGGGTATTTTGAGTTTTTTCACGGTAGTAAAATTAATAATAAAGCAAAATAATTAAATTTTAGGTTAGATTAGTTAATTAAGTAAATTATTCGTGTAAGTAGTTAAGTAAGATATTAGTTAATTACATGTAATGTTGCTGATACCCTAATAAATAAATAAATAACTGGGGCAAATAGCTACTACTAATTTAAGCATTTGGCGACCAATGAATAGGTCCCAAGATAACATAATTTAATTTTATTTGTTTATCATTAAATAAATATTTAGGTAATAAATATTTGTTTTCCACTTTTATTACTAGATTCTAGATTGAGTCAGATTGATTTATTAACTATTAGGTAGCTAAGATGCTATAATTATTAAATATTATTGACTAAGAAAAAACGTGAAAATACATATTGGATCTTGAGATCTCAGGGCCTAATTAACTTAGCCCAGGTAAGGATTTTATTTTATTTTAAAACCAATCACGGTACGGAACACCAATTGTGCAAGTCCAACTTGCACTGGTTTTTCCTTTGTGTCATATCACATAATATATATTTCATAAAAATACTCTCAAGTAAATGGGATATTCCATTAAACATGGAACATCATATATATTGTGAGTATTTCACTCTTACTATTAGTTTTACACAAGTATGATACGAGGCTGGTTTGAAAAGTCCGTGCAAAGTCCGAGAGATGGCACCACCGGCGCGTATCGAGGTCATGTTTAGTTAGTAGCATCTCTTGAATGAACGCACACCAAGTTTCAGCCATATTGGTCTATTTATTTGTGTTTGGCATTCGTGTGAATCAAGGAAGTCGAGTGATTTTCAAGAAATGGACGAAAAAGAATTTCGTGTGGTGATTAAACATTACTTTATGAAAGGCAAAACGCCTCAGGAGACTAAAGAGAAGCTTGATAAACATTATGGTGACTCTGCACCTTCGATTAGAACAGTTTATAAGTGGTTTCAAAATTTTGGGACTGGCCATATGGGCACAAGTGACGCTGAACGTTCTGGACGGCCTGTGGAGGTTACGACTCCAGAAATCATTGATCAAATCTATGATATGGTAATGGATGACAGAAGAGTTAAGGTGCGTGAGATTGCTAGTGCTGTGGGCATCTCGACTGAACGGGTACATAATATTTTGCATAAACATTTGGACATGAGAAAGCTATCCGCAAGATGGGTGCCGCGATTGCTCACGCTTGACCAAAATGGAATCGTGTGAAGTGTTGCAAGGATGGTTTGCAGCTGTTCCAGAAGAATCCGGAGGACTTTAAGCGTCGTTTCGTCACTGTGGATGAAACATGGATACATTACTATACTCCTGAGACCAAACAACAATCTAAACAATGGGTTACCAAGGGGGAATCTGCACCAAAAAAAAGGCGAAGACCGTTCCTTCGGCCGGAAAGGTTATGGCGACTGTCTTTTGGGATTCGCAAGGGATAATCCTCATCGACTATCTGGAAAGGGTAAAAACTATTACAGGTGAATATTATTCATCGTTATTGGACCGTTTGAAAACCGAGCTGCAAGAAAAACGCCCGCGATTGGCCCACAAGAAAGTCCTTTTCCATCACGACAACGCACCAGCACACACCTCAGCAGTTGTGGTCGCAAAATTAATGGAAATAGGATTCCAACTCGTTTCACATCCCCCCTATTCTCCAGACTTGGCTCCCTCGAACTACTATTTGTTCCCCAATTTGAAGAAATGGCTGGCGGGACAAAGATTTAAACGAGGAGGTGATTGCAGACACTAATGGATATTTTGCAGACTTGGACAAATCCTATTATTCGGAAGGGATCAACAAACTAGAACATCGTTGGACGAAGTGTATAAGCCTAAAAGGAGACTATGTCGAAAAATAAAAAAGGTTTACCCCAAACACATAAGTAGTTTTTATTTTTGCACGGACTTTTCAAACCAGCCTCGTATATCTTATACCTAAATTAAATAAATTATAAATCTAACTATTTTCTGAGTTGTAGTAGTATCTAAATAGGGCATTTTGGGTGTAGAATAAATATTTTACTTACCGGGGCAAAACGCACAAGGTATCCACCCTCCATAATAAGCATTTATAACAGACGTGAACAAAATCTGCCTAACTCTGTCGTTCAAGTTAAATCTTAAGTGTTCACATTCCTTTCTTATATCATTTGGGTTGGAACTACAAGCGTGAATTGCTGGTATACCATTGGAACACCATGTTGTTACTTCAAAAAAGGGACGAATTTGGAAACCAAAAAGCGCAATATATACTGTTATTCTAAAAATAATTTATCACAAAATATGTACCTATGTATTAGTTGTATTTAAAACATTACTATAATTACATTTCTCTTGTAGTTTAATTAGCCACCTGAAGTCATCTCACTTAAAGGGATATACCTAGTCATCTGGATCAAAAAAATTCGATTTTTTTTTTTAGTGTGATATCTTAAGAATATTTTCTGTAAGTTTCATAAGAATCAGTTAATTTACAAAGTTATAGCAGTTTAAAAGAAGTTCCGTTGCGTAGAGTTTCCAGAGCAGGTAGCGAGCAGCTGCTCTTGGGTCAGCCTTCGCCGACTTTAACTCGATTTTAATGTATTTTAAAATTTTTCTTTTTTAATATAATACAAAGAGATTCTTCAATTGACCTTCTTAGAAGGGACAAGGCATTCACATGTGCCATTCGAAGGGTTTATATTCGAAACTGGGAGTTTGTTCAGTACCATTGTACAGATCACTCGTAGCAGTTCACTTGTAATCAGTTTATGTTTTAACTGCCTTTGTTAAATATAATGACAGCTATGGGAGTGCACTGTGGCTGAAATACACGCAGCTAAAGTGGATGGAGAATGAGTTGACCTGACCGAACGACAATTGCTACAATCTTCCCCCCAGAATGGAAAAAGGCAACAATTATTCCTATAGAAAAAGTAACTAATAGATGTGAAGAATATCGACCAGTTAATATGGTAGCTATGTATGAAAAACTTCTTGAAACTATTGTAAGCAAACAAATGAGAAAATATGTAGATGAAAACAGATCGCTTACATATTGTCAAGCTGGTTTTAGGAAAAATCATTCTCGTGAAAGTGCACTACAGACTGTTATTTCTAAGTGGAAGTCTTCTATAGGTACGAAAAAATTGGTCAGAGTTGTTCTAGTTCACTTTCAAAGGGCTTTTGAAACTATAAACACAAAGTTGTTGGTTCAGAAATTGGAAAAATATGGTTTTGAGGGAAATATGTTAAAATGGTTCTGTGAATATCTAGACAGCAGAACACAACAAACAAAATATAATGGAGTCTTACCTCCTATTAAGATCAGTAGTCATGGTGTTCCACAGGGCACAGTGCTAGAACCTGACTTATTCATGTTGTATATAAATGATATAGTGAAAGTCATAAAAAAAATGTGAATTACAGCTTTTTGCAGATGACACATTCCTCTATTATGAAAGTGATTAGATAACAGATCTAGTGCAAACAATAAATGAAGACTTAGATAGGCTACACAAATGGTCGTGTTGTAATAGTCTTAGTGTCAATGTAAAAAAAAAAACAAATTTTTGATACTAAAAGGCAAAAATAATACTCTGGATAACATTACTTATAATGGCATTGTTACAGACAATGACAGAATTGAACAAGTTAAAGAAGTAAATATTTGGGTGTAGTTATTGATGCAAATCTATCATTCTCTAGTCATGCTACATATATAACAAAAAAAGTATAAAAAAAAACTATTTTTTATGTAGAATAGGTAAAAATTTAAGTACCTGGGCTAAATTACTAATATATAAGATGATAATTAATGCCCCACCTCAATTATTGTTCCACAATTCTCTTTATGTTCAACAAAAGAGATATAGATAATTTCCAGAAAAAACAAAACTGGGCATTGAGATGTATAATAGGTTGTAATAGGTATTCAAGAAATAAAGATATGTTGAAAACAACAGACTTATTATGTGTGAAACAAAATAACTTTTTAAAATTAAAAATAGAATGTACGCTGAAAATATTTTGGAAACATTACAATTTGTCAATGACATTCACACATATAACACTAGAAATGGATTGGACTTTTATATTCCCACTGTAAATTTGTCATACCTTAAAAAATTGCTTATTCCATCGGGGGCTTATAGAATTTAACAATCTTCCAATAAATTTGAAAAATGCAAACTTTGTAAACTTTAAAAAATTGTTAAAAAGCTACATAATAGATAACCATAGCATTTAAGTTATTTTGTAATGATATATATTTTGTAACTGTATTTGGATAGCTTGGGTAATAATAAAAGATTATTATTATTATTATTATTATTACAAAGTACAAACGAAGCTAGAATGTGTCATAGACAACAACAAATTAGTATTCTAAAGCTCAAATAGCTGAAGATTCAGCATAGCTGGAGTCAATGTTTCATTTGCGGGTAAGAATTTATTTTTGTATTACTGTTTTCTAACCCGATTTTTCAAACTTAAAACTTTAAACGCATTTTTCTTGAAACTATTTTTTCTTGAAAACGGCTTGGCAGTATGCAAAATATGTCAAGAAGCACTGAACCGATTTTGATAAAATTTGGTACATATTTTACCTACATATACAGCCTTGGCCAAAAGTATTAGGCACCCCTAATAAACACGTGAAACTCATAAAGTATTAACAAAAAAGACTAATTGTTTCAACAATACTATAGGCGGCGCTGTCAAAAGCTAACTTAAACAATAGACAATCTCTTTTACAGGTCCATAAAACGCCTGGCCCACAAAATTGTGATAATGAGGTTTTTTGAAAAATATTTTTCAAGTTTTATCAGCTTCTTTTTACTACTTCTGGTGTCAAGAAGCTTCCGTGCATGTTTTATTTGTGAACTGAACATTCTTATATTTGAGAAAAGCCTAAGAAAAGTGAGCTTGGTATCGAAAAACGAATTAAAATTCAAACCTTACATGAATAAGGCAAGTCCCAAAAGAAATAGCCAAGTTAGGGAAATGTTCTCGGTGCGCAGTGCAATGTGCTATTAAAAAGCTTGTGGAGATTGGCTCCCATGCCAACAAAATGAGAACAGGCAGAAAACGTGAGACTAATGAGCGATAGGACAGAGAACCGCAGGTCTATTAAAAATCGAAAAAAAAACATCATCCGAACTCGCTGCAACTCTGTCGGAAAAGATTGGTATGCCGATTAGTTCTCGAACGGCAAGGAGAAAACTGACGGAATCTGGATTAAGAGGGTAGAAAGCTAGTAAGAAGCCTTGACTTTCAGTGACCAATAGGAAGAAATGCTTAGAGTGGGTTCTGAAGCACCAACATTTTAGCAAAGAGGATTGGTCTAATGTTGTATGATCCGACGAATCCAACTTTAAGGTAAGTTTTTATATGATTTATTTTAACAAATAACTACATACAATTACTCTTAATTTAATCCCTTAGTCAAAATAATAACTAATTTTTTAATTGAGTATTGTTTCTATTCTTACAGCTATTCGGAAAGTCAGGTGTGACATTCGTGAGGTGGCGTGTCGACGAGGACTACCATCCAGATTGCGTGGTACCTACTGTAAAACATAGAGGAGACAGCATTATGATCATGGGCTGCATAGCTGCTAAAGGTGTCGGCAAAATGTTTGTTTATGAAGGCCGCATAAACAGAATTTTTGGTGACATTAATTTAGACGACATCAAATTCCATCAAGATAATGCACCTTGTCATAAATCAGCGGCTACAATGCACTGGTTTAGAGACAATAACATTGTCTTGTTGGATTGGCTGGTGCAGTCTCCAGATCTAAACCCTATCGAGCATCTTTGGAGTATTCCGAAGCGTCAGATATGGGAGCATAGCATAACATCAAAAGTAGCGCTAAAAAGCATTTTGATGGATGAGTGGGATGCCATATGTACTAGGCTTGTACATAGCATGCACCAAAGAATTGCTGCTGTAATTAAAACTAAGGGCGGATACACCAAATATTAATTTATTTCATAATTTTACCTCAATATATGATTTTACAAAACATACAAATTTAATTTTTTACCCTGAAACACAAGAAATAAAGTAAATTGTAGGGTGCCTAATACTTTTGGCAAAGGCTGTACATATTGCTTGTCTTTGAACGAAGGAATTTTAATTTTACGAAGAACTTTACTTTTAATTAGCAAAAATGTAAAAGGCAGTAATGTCATTTTTTCACTTTTTTGTTTAAATCAATAAAAAAATTTGATTTTTTTTTTTTTTAAGCCTTCAAAAATAAAGTTGATCCTCTAGTAAAATTAATTTCTTTGGAAATTTTGATTTCAGAACATACTGACATATAAATTATGAGGCATTAATATTATTTTATTAGTATTGTATCAAATTTTACAGAAGTATTGTATTAAATCTCACTTACGGATAGCACATGTACAAAATGTAGATTTTTCCAAGGTTTCCAACAACTATAGTGGCCAGTGTTCCAATTATTACAGCAAAAAAGAATGATAAAATACTCCTAAAAATGAGAGCATAAACAGAGCATTAGCAATAAAAATTAGAAAACATTTTACCTTGACAAAAAACTTAAATCTTCTTGGCTTTTGTTCGAATACATTTTTGATATCATCTTACATCCAACATGATAATAAAGTCTTCTTAAGAATATAATCACAATAAAAATAACCAAGTTGGGATCAATCAGATAGAAATTCTAAAATTATATTTACATTTAAGGGGTTATATACAGTCAGGAGGGCTAAAAAAAGGGATTTTTTCAAGAATTTTTCCTGAGAAAACTTTTAAAGTTATTAATATAAAAATTTTTACACATATTCTGGTAACTTTTAACTGTATTTCAACATTTTTTAATTGTAAAAATAATAATTTTGAAGGCTGCTATAGCTGATCTCCAGGAACTCCTCTCAAAAAAGGCATCTTGCGGTGACCACGATATCTCTGGACTGGATCATCTAAAATGAAAAAACCAAACGGATATTGTTAGTAATGTATAATCTAGTTATTAATCGAAGAAATAAGCAAAATAAATTTTTTCAAGAAAATAGCGGCCAAAAATCATTTTTTTTTTCTTGAGAAGACGCTATTTTCACAAAAAATTTTATTTTGCTTATTCCTTTGATTAATAACTAGATTATACATTACTTTAACAATATCCGTTTGGTTTCTCAGGAAAAATTCTTGAAAAATCCCTTTTTTTTAGCCCTCCTGACTGTATATAACCCCTTAAGAGAAGTAAACGCAATGGGGCACAATATTACAGGTTTCTTAACCCAGTGTACCTTAGAAATTGACAAACAAAAAAAATTAATAAAAATGACAAGTCACAGTATGCCTTACCATAGTATTTTGAGTAAAACTATTTGGCAACCACCAGACTGACCGATACAAATGTAAAAACTGTAACCCAGCTCCAACAATAGCAAAAAGTGCCATTAAAAAATCAAAAAATATATCACTATCCATGGGAGTATTAGGAAACGGAAAATGTTTGGGTAAATTGGGAGGGTCTATAGTAGGAATCATGGGACCAATTTTCGTACTGCTATTTGAAGGCTCATTATGAATGTTTGCGTTCCCGCGACTCGTCCGGGAAATTCGTCGGGGCCCAGGGGGCATTTTATGCGATTGTTTGCGAATTTTTGAAGGTTTGAATTACTGGTATACACAATAATATAAGTCTGGTTATATTGACTGCACAAATTTTGATAACACTTTAGAATAGAGGTAAATAAATACTATTAAAAAACCTCAAACTTCTTAAAATTGGCCTTTACTACATATGTTGTTAACCTTTCTAGCAACAAACGAATTCCCCAATCCAACAAAAACAACACTAAATACAAAATTGATCTCCTAATATTCTTGTATATAAGTTGAATTATCTTTTCTTCCTTATTACTCATAAGTACTAGAAAGAGAGAGACTGAAATAAGTGACTAGTTCATTCCCAAAATTCAATTCATTAACGCTTATTTCTTCCATGCGTTCCGTGGTCCATAACCTATAAATTTTTATCCACTTCCAAAATACGATTAAACCCTAGTTTAAAGTAGTGATATAAAGAAATATAAAGTATAAAAGTGAAAAATGGCTAAAAACCGAATAAAGAAACAATCCAAACGACAACCAGCTAAACAGAGGTATAAAATTGAAAAGAAAGTGCGAGAACACAACAGGAAAATGAGAAGACATGCTAAAAAGAATCCAAAAAGTAACAAAAAGCGAGTTATTCAAGTCCCAAATATATGTCCATTTAAAGATGATATACTAAAAGAAGTAGAATTATTAAAACAACAGAAAGAGGAAGAAAAAAAGAGATTACGTGAAGCTGCTAAATTGGAGAGGCAGCAGGAAAAAGAAAAGAAGAAATCGGAACAATTAGCTGGTGGTTTGAATGCCTTAGTATCAAAAGCAGAGACAAGAGGAAAACTATATGAAACATTAACTCCAATAGAATCAGATGAAACTAAGTCACATGATAAAAATACTGAGCAATCTTTAAAACAATATTACAAAGAATTTAGAAAAGTGATTGAAGCTGCTGATGTTATTTTAGAAGTTGTAGATGCACGAGATCCTTTAGGCACAAGATGCAAACAAGTAGATGAAGCTGTAAATCAGGTACGTGGCAATAAAAGATTAGTTTTGGTGTTAAACAAGGCAGATCTTATTCCACGAGATGTGTTAGACAAGTGGCTTAAATATTTGAAGAAACAGGGACCAGTTGTGGCTTTTAAAGCATCAGTTCAAAGTCAAAACAGGAATTTGGGTCAGAGAAAGTTTAATAAATCAGACAAAGGTTTGCAAGGCTCTGCTTCTGTCGGTACTGAATTAGTAATGTCTTTATTAGCAAATTATTGTAGAAATAAAGGAATTAAAACATCTATTACTGTGGGAGTTGTAGGATTACCTAATGTAGGTAAAAGCTCAGTTATTAATAGTTTAAAGAGATCTCGAGTATGCAACGTAGGAGCAACACCAGGAGTTACAAGAGCAGCCCAAGTAGTCCAGTTAGATTCAAAAATAAAGCTCCTTGATTCTCCCGGTATTGTTTTTGCAGCAGGCAATGACAGTCATGCTTCTCTAAGAAATGCTGTGAAAATATCTGCAGTCAATGACCCAATAACCCCTGCTAATGCTATTTTACAAAGAGTCTCTAAAAAGCAGATGATGGAATTATATGATATTACCGAGTTTAATTCTCCTGAAGAGTTTTATAGTTTAAAAGCTGCCAGAATGGGAAGATTTAAGAAAGGTGGTGTTCCAGATTCGATTGCAGCTGCCAGGGGATTATTAGAAGATTGGAATAATGGTAAAATTGCTTATTATACAGTTCCACCTGAAGAACTACTGGATCAAAGCTCATATAAGATAGTATCAGAAATAGCAAAAGAGTTTGATATAGATTCATTTGAAACAATGGAAACTGATATATTGGAAAAAATAGAAAAAGAATCGGGTTCTGTAAAAGCATTTGTTGTGGAAAGTTTTGGTCCTGTTGAAGCTGAAGCCGAACAAATGGAGCAAGATGATAGTTCAGAAGGTGGAAAACTTTTGAGTGAAAATATCAATGTGGTTACTAAAAATAAGAGCCAAGCACAAAAGTTGCAATCTAAAGCTAGAGAAAACAAAGTTAATGCAGAGATGGCATTAGAAGGTAATCAGCAGTTAAATCAACTGAAGAAAAGGCAATTTAAGAAGGAAAAGAAGGATAGAGCAAGGAGGGAGAAGTTGTCAAAACAATTAGCTTTAGGATTAGAAAATGTTTCATTAAAAAACGAAAATTCACAAAATCAAAGTGAAGATTATGATTTTGAGACTGATTTTAGCATGAAATAAGGGTGTTGAAAAATAGGTATTGATTATATACTTTTTATGTGACGTTATTGTTAAATTGTAAAAATGTTACTAAATATTTTTGAAAACTGACCTATTGTGTTTATTCTAACTTTGTAACTGGATCAAAATAATAAAAATGTTGCCTTATTTTATTAAATTTATGCAACAAATAAATAATAACTGGCCAAGTGCAAGTCGGACTTGCACAATTAGTGTTCTGTATGTTGATTGCTATTAGAATTTGTTACGGAGTTATAAAATGATCGATGACTTTACAAAACACACCCCAAATGAGTTTTCAGCAAAGTTTGTTTCAGATCTTTGTTGAAAACAGATGATCTTGAAATTTTTTTTTTATATATATATATACCAGATAAATTTTTAAAGGTAATGCACTTGTGATAATTTTCGTTCAATTTACACCCTGTGGAGAATGTTCCAGAATTTTTTCAAGATTTTTTGATCAGTACTTTTCAAGATATGGGGACAGCGATTTTTGCCAATTTTTACAAAATGATACAAAGAAAAGTGTACGGAACACTTATAAGATGACTTCGGTGTCTGTCTGTCTATCACACCCGATTTTCTCCGAAACTATCTGTCATAGAAAGTTGGTGATAATATAGGAATTGATGGCTTGGATCAGAGCAATGTAGTTTTGAAAGTTAAATTTTGACTAAGGGGTTAGTTTTGAGGGATGAAATCGGAAGTGAAAAAAAAAATTTTTACTAGGTCCGAGTCTGGTGTCAAATGAAAGCTTGTGGAAACACGACTAAAAAATATATATATAATGTAAAACTTGCGCGCACTTTTCATTGTATTATTTTTAAAAAATCGCGAAAAATCGCTGTCCACCCGCCTTATCTCGAAAAATACTTATCAAAAAATTTTGAAAAAATTCTGGAGTATTCTCCATGGGGTGTAGATTGAATGAAAATTATCACGAGTGCATTTCCTTTAATAATTTATCTGATATATAAAAAAAAACAAAAATATCAAGATCATCAGTTTTCAGTAAAGATTGGAAACAAACTTTGTCGAAAAGTCATTTGGGGTGTGTTTTGTGAAGTCACTGATCATTTTATACCTCCATAACAAAATTTTTTATTTTAAAAGCAATCAACATATGGAACACTAATTGCGCAAGTTCAACTTATACTTGACCGGTTATATATATTTTTGAAGTCGTGTTTTCACAAGCTTTCACTTGACACCCCACTCAATGACCTGGTAAGAAAATTTTTGTTCACTTCTGATTTCACCTCTCAAAACTAACCCTTTAACTCAAAATTTAACTTTCAAAAGTCCACCGCTCTGATGGAGCCATCAATTCCTATATTAATGTCAAATTTCATTTTTCTATGTTAAGTAGTTTTGGAGAAAATCGGATGTGACAGACAAACGGACGCTGAACTTATCTTGTAAGTTTTCTGTATGAAACACTAAAAAGTAACATTTTTCTTCATAACTTATGTGTAGTATAAAAAAGAAACATATTTTTATTACAATTACGTTGCAGAGCTAATTATTTAAATTTTAGTCACATCAGTGCATATGACATGCTTCTGTGACCATCATGATAGGCATATACATCCACTCCAAATACAAAAGATAATGGAGTATGTTATACATAAAAAAATACTGGACAAAACGTTAACTCTATCATGCAAAAAATTTCTGTATTCCGCGTCCATACAGCGCCGCTAAAAACCTGAACATGCTTTTTCTTACTTCTTTCTCTATTAGCTAAAACAATGCATGATAATTTTACTTCATTAGATTGATCATTGAATGTGTTAAATTTTAGAAATCTGACAGTACCTACAGTGACTCACAGCTTAAACGATGCAGTCGCTATAAGAAAAGACTAACTGGTCTCAGTGCCTCTTTATTTATTTGGAAAAAACAACTTATTGAAATTAAATTAGTAAAGTCTTCTAAAAAAGTATGAATTACTTTTTGTCTTAAATATGCCTTACTTAATTAACAAAAAAAATAATTAATTAAATTATATGCGATTTTAACGTCACAGCTTAATTGATGCAAAATTCAATATACCAAAATTATTAGAGGAAACAAACTGTAGAATTTGAAATAAGCCGGCCAATATTTGGTCGGGCCTCCCTTATTATCAATAACGGCTTGTAATCTTCTGGACATTGATTCAACTAACTTTCTAGTATACTCCGGGGAAATAGTGTTCCATGCTTCAGTAATTTTTACTTTTAATTCAGTTTTATTTGATATTGGGGCACTATTTACTTTATTTTTTAATGTCGGCCACAAATTTTCAATTACATTTAAGTCTGGTGACTGGGCTGGTGTTTTAATAACATTTGGACAGTTATAAAGCAACCAACTGCGGACTCGAAATGATGTGTGCTTTGGATAATTGTCGTGATAGAACCGATAATTGTTTTCAATATCTAATTTTTGGGCACTAGTGACGAGATGCTGCCTTAGTATATCCAAGTACACATATTGGTTCATATTCCCTTCGACGAAATGCATGTTACTTACTCCTGCAGATGACATACAGCCCCATAACATCACTCCACCTCCACCGTGCTTTACCGTAGCTTTCATATTTTTCAATTTTAATTCTTCGTTAGGCTTTCTCCACACTGATATTTTTCCATCGGACCCAAATAAGTTTATTTTGGTCTCATCAGCAAATATTACTGAATTCCAGAAGTTCAAGTCTTTATTGATATGCTCTTCGGCAAATTCCGCGTCCATTTCTTTGGCTAATGAAAGGCTTATTTCTAGCAGTTCGACCATGTAAATTATTATTTCGCAAGATCCGTCGAACTGTTTTGGGATTACACCTTTTTCTAAACTGTCTTTCCACCTTGGCGCACTTTTTTTTGGATTATTTGATACCTCTCTTAAAATTCATCTTTCTTCACGTTCATTGAAGATCTTATTTGGAGCCAACCTTGACTTATTCTCGACTCTATTTTCATTCCGGTAACGTTCAATGATATGCTGAACAGTTGACGGACATTTATTTAACATTTTGACTATGTCTCTTTGGCTGTATCCATTCCTATAATGAGTAATAATTAAATTTCTTTCAGAAATTGTAGTTCGACGACCCATTCTTAAACAATTTCGTTTTATTGAATGAAAAAATGTCAAACTAAACAAAAAACAATTGCACTAAGAAATCAAAGCAACGCCACCTTCGTAAATTTCAAAATGCGATAAGTTTTGACCCCTGTTGTTATTTTGCATCATTTAAGCTGTGACGTTAAAATTGCATATGATTTGATTAATTATTTATTGTTAATTAAGTAAGGCATATTTAAGACAAAAAGTAAATCATACTTTTTTAGAAGACTCTTTACTAATTTAATTTCAATAAGCTGTTTTTTTCCAAATAAATAAAGAGGCACTGAGACCAGTTAGTCTTTTGTTATAGCGACTACATCATTTAAGCTGTGAGTCACTGTATATTCAACCAAATCTTTATTAACCAAGTCATTATTTCTAGTTGCTCTTTCTCGAGTCTACTGTTAATGTTGGATCGTGTTTAGATGTAAACAAGCAGAGCCTTGGCATAAACCAGCATGCATTCTGTAGATGATTTAACGAAAAGCACGAGATCCTCATCTCCAGTTTACTTGAAGAGAAAGGCCCCTTAATTTACAGTAATACAGGTGATTTTTGTTTAAGCTCAATTGTCATTAAGTACAAATAATGTTGATAATGAAGGACACAAAGATTTCGATTACAAAAATAATATGGAGACAGTTAAAATTACTATGTTTAATGTCATATTGAGGGTTACCACAATCATACATATTAAATTTTATGTAAATTTCCCATTTAATAAACTAAAGGATGTCCCAAAATTCACGCAAGATTTGAATTTGGCGCCATTTGTATGGTAAAATGTTGCCATCAAAACAAAAAAAACAGCGTGACAGCTGCGTTCAAGGTTATAAAAAAATAACCGGTCAAGTGCAAGTTGAACTTGCACAATTAGTGTTCCGTACGTTGATTGCTTTTAAAATAAAAAATTTCGTTACGGAGGTATAAAATGATGTTTCCGATCTTTACTGAAATCTGATGACCTTGAAATTTTTGTTTTTTTTATATACCAGATAAATTATTAAAGGTAATGCACTCGTGATAATTTTCGTTCAATCTACACCCCGTGGAGAATATTCCAAAATTTTTTGATAAGTACTTTTCGAGATAAGGCGGGTGGACAGCGATTTTTCGTGATTTTTTAAAAATAATACAAAGAAAAGTGCGCGCAAGTATGACATTATATATATATTTTTTACTCGTGTTTTCACAAGCTTTCATTTGACACCACACTCGATGACCTAGTAAAAAATTCACTTCCGATTTCACCCCCCAAAACTAACCCCTTAAGTCAAAATTTAACTTTCAAAACTACATGGCTCTGACGAGGCCAACAATTCCTATATTATTACCAAATTTAAACTTTGTTTGTCAAATAGTTTCGGAGAAAATCGGGTGTGACAGACAGACACCGAAGTGAAGTGATCTTGTAAGTGTTCCGTACGGAACACTAAAAAATGGAGTGCGACACGAGAGAACAACGTGTTTTCATTGTTGAGCAATATTTTAAAAATAAGAAAAGTTTGGCAGCTACAGTTCGGAATTTTCGTACAAATATAGTCGGAATAGTGATTTAACCTCATCAGCTGTGAAGAGATTAATTTGAAAAATTCAGGGAGACTGGATCAATTAGTGATCTTAAACGCTCTGGCCCTCCTTCAACAAGTCGTTTCAACACAAAACAATGAAGCAGTTCGTGAAGAGTGTTACCGAGACTCCAGGAACATCAATTCGGCACCGTGGTCAAGAATTGGACATTTCGAGAAGCTCTCTACAGCGTATTCTCATGAACGATTAGAATCTTCATGCTTAGAAAGTTCAATTGACTCGAGAACTGAAGCCTACTGACCACGTACAACGAAGAGAGTTCGTTGAATGGATTACGGAACAACAAGTGGATACTGATTTTTCGAAGAAAGTCATCTTCAGCAATGAGGCTCATTTCCCCGGACGAGTCCAGGGAGTGACTTTTAAGGGTCACTGCTCGGAGGGGGTTGGGATCAGTGTGGGTATCCCTCAAGGCTTTGTACTTGGACCACTATTGTTTTTGATCTATGTTAATGACCGGCCTGGCAGATTTACCATCATTGCTGATGACACCACAATTTTGTGGCACAATAAGGATGTAGGGAGACTTCGGGCCGATATTCAGGCAGATTTGTGGCTTGATGTGATGATAACAAACTGTCCTTTAATATAGCCAAGACAAGGATTCTGAGCTTTAGATGCAATATAGAGAATGTTAATATTGAGAATGAGATCATCTCTGCAGCTGATAAGAATTCATTTCTCGGTCTAATAATTGACTCATCGCGGCGGTTTGAGGATCACATTGGCAACATCTGCAGCAAAATTCCTTCAGGCTGCTATGCCCTTAGGGTTATTGCAAGTAGCCTGGAATCGGATCTGGCTAGAACCTCTTATTTTTCACTAGTTGAGGCTCATGTGAGGTATGGGATGTTTCTGGGCTTGCTGCTCTCGAGTTCACTTTAGTTCTGTTTTTGTATTGCAAAAGCGAACTATTAGATATATTTCAGGAGCTAGGTTGCAAGAGTCATGTCGACCATTGTTTCTGAGGTTAGGGATTCTTACTCTTTATGCCCTATTTATTCTGGAAACTGCTATCATGATCTTTAAAAAACATCGTCTTGAGGCATTGCCAGTCAGCCGGCACGGCACTGCGAGCGTTCCTGCTGTCATTGCCGGCCCCGAAATCGGAGCTGATCAAATCTGCAATTGTTCAAGATGGCAAAAAAATATACAATCATCTGCCTCTCAAACTAAGAGGACTGAATTGCGAGAGGGTCTTTAGACGAAAGACTAGGGCCCTACTTATAAAAAAGGCGTTCTATGCACTTGAGGAATTTTACAATGATAGACTGGAATAAATATCACTGCGTTACAAATATAAAAAAAAATAAGTACCCACTTAAATTTTTCCTGTTTATTTATTCATACACACCACTTATTAAGAATACATAAGTGCTTTTTGTCTATCACGTACTGTTTTTTAGGTACGATAGTTAACAATTTTAAGTAAAATAATTAAGGAGTAAAGTACAGTGTACACGTAGCTTCATTAAACTTTCCAATAATTCGAATAAAACTGCTAAAAAAACTTATTATTAATACATTTGGATACAACTAAATATAAAATATATGGTAAAAAGTTTATATTGTACATAAAAAGTTAAAAATATTTAACTTTTTCTTTTATGTTAGGAAATATCTTCTCGTTTTAAAAGCCAGCAGTAATCTCCCAATATAGCTACGTCCCAACGACCTTGTAACCGTTCCTCAAGCCTTTTCACATCTCATGAAATCGTTCCCCTTGTTCATCACTCACTGCTCCAAGATTTGATGGAAAAAAAGAGAAATGGAATGGAGGAAATGAATTTTTAATGACATTCGGCAACTCATCTTTTTGTATGCTCTTAACAAATCGTTCACTAAGAGTTCTGCATTCTCGGCTCTATGATTTTCTAAAAAACCTTTTATCATGGCTTTTAATGATGTCCATGCGCATAGTTCTTCGTCATTTAGTGTTTAATCAAATTTGTTGTTTCTCATTAATAGGCGTATTTGTGGACCAATAAAAATACCTTCTTTCAACTTTGCGTCACTTAATCTTGGAAAAATAGATTTTAAATATAAAAATCCTTCGCCATTTTTATCCATCGCTTTCACAAAATTCTTCATTAAGCCGAGTTTTTTGTGTAGAGGAGGTAAAATGACGTCTTCGGGGTTGATTAAAGGCAAGTATTTTACATTTGACTTCCCACACACAAATTCCGTTCGTTTTGGCCAGTCTTTGACCAAATAGTGCTTATCAGTAGCTCTACTGCCCCACATGCAAAGAAAGCAGCAGTACTTACTAAATCCACCTTGCCAACCAAGTAA
The DNA here is from genome assembly GCA_019049505.1 of Pachyrhynchus sulphureomaculatus. Lineage (NCBI taxonomy): Eukaryota > Metazoa > Arthropoda > Insecta > Coleoptera > Curculionidae > Pachyrhynchus > Pachyrhynchus sulphureomaculatus. The sequence goes on from CM032452.1 coordinate 45,520,461, forward strand.
CATAGCTATTACTTTGAGGTCAGCGCACACTTTCCACTTAAAATTTTTGTATTTAATTAAATCCAATATTGATTTCATATTTTCGTATGTCTCTTTTAAAACAGTTGAATAAGCCACTGGTATTGACGGATATTTATTACCATTATGAAGTAAAAGTGCCTTCAGACTTGTTTTCGAACCATCAATAAAAAGACGCCATTCATTTGTATCATAAGGAATTTCTAACTCACCCATCAAAGATACAATGTCATTACAAAAACATATGTTTTCTGAACTAGAGTAAAAAGTTGCCAGTTCTTTACTTCATTTTCGTTGTACAGATATTTTTGTATCTGGTGCCAACAAGTGCCATTCCTGTAGTCTTGATCCAAGTAATTCGGCTTGTCTAACAGACAAATTCAAGTCCCGTATCAAATCATTTAATTCCCGTTGTTGAATTAAATGCGGTTGGCATAGATCACTTGAAGAGGGTAAAAAGTCTGGATCTTGGTTGTCAACTTCCATGTCTTGTCCATCGTTATTTTCATCGCTTGGTATATCTAACTCTTCAGTTTGACTTTTCTTAGGAGGCAAAGGAGTCATGTCTTCACTATATGGTATTGGTTTTGATACAGGATTCACGGAAGGGTACTTGATATTATGCTTAATTTTCTTTTAAAATCCTCGTACATCAGTCATGCAGAAGTAGCAATCGTTAAAATGATTACTAAGTTCGCGCCACACAGTCGGTACTGCAAATGGCATAGATGTTTTGTTTCCGTTCAACCACGACAGGAGAGTAGCATAACATGATACACAAAACAATTGCGGAATCCAGGGTTTATCTTGATATACAGTACGTCCAAAATATAGAAAATACGCAGTACATACTTTTTCAGATATTTTTTTTTTCCTTGAGACTTGAGAATGGACTGTCCATACACGTAACAAAACTTGTTTGGTGAAGTTTTGCACTGACGGCGACTATTTTTTTCAGTATTCATCTTTAAAACTGTATTATTACACTCTTAATCAGGTAATCTCAAAGAAACTAACAAGAAATGAACATATCCTCTCAATAGATTATCTAGCGATTACATTTATTAATATGAACAATATGAGGGTAGGTTAAGAAAAGGTTATCGGTGTGTACCTTAAAAACAAGACGTGATAGAAATAAAAGACATCCACTGCTTACATACTATAACTAATAGGAAACTATAATAGCAATCAGTTTTTTCGGGTACCAAAATCATGTCACGCAGTGATATATAAAAAACTACTTGAGTGGTTGGCATTTGGGTTGCCTTATGTGTAAATTTTATTTCTTTTATTTTGGATTTACTGCATCGACTACTAATCTTGTTCTATTCTTTATCATTTTCTTCTTTCTTTAAATTTGTGTTTATGTTTATTAATAAAATAATTTAAGTTAAGCTTGGTTTGTCAACAAATACGTTGTATTTTAAGGCAATAAAGCATATTTTTATTCTATTCCATCTTGATGGCTTCGTTAATCGACAAAATTGCCGCATTTGTGGTTCAGACAATCTACAAGTGACTGTTACGAAACAAATGCATCCACAACATGCGTCACTGTTTGGGGCGGATTTTGGGCTGGAGGCATCATCGGACCATTCTTCTTCGAAAATGCGGTTAGCCAGCCAGTTTTTTATGCCTAAATTGCAAGCTATGGATGTGGACATGTGGTTTTAACAAGATGGTGCCACATGCCATACAGCCCGAGAAACAATTCAATTACTACATAAGTCATTTCCTGGTCGTGTAATATCTCATTTTGGTAATCAGAATTGGCGGCCCGGATCATGTGATTTAACGCCGTTGGACTTTTTTTTATGGGGTTTTTTAAAGTCTAAGGTTCATGCCAACAAGCCCACGACCACCCACGACTTGAAGGAGGAAATTAAGCGCTGTATCAACGAAAATTACCCAGATTTATGCAAAACGGTCATGGAAAATTTCGACAAAAGGGTGCATATGTGCCAGCAAAGCCGTGAAGGCCATTTACCCGATATGTTATTCCACACATAACCCTATACTATATAGTTTATGAATCAATAAAAAAATTACAATTTTTAATTAAAAACCTGTATTTTCTATCAAAATTACTTCTCGTGTGAAGTTTTGAAATAATTTCAGATGGAAAATTTTCAACTCAACTTGTGGAGATAACTAAAAAAGATATAAAGAACATTAACAAATAAATAATCTTGATATATAATTTATTCAGAGTCACCACTAGTTGAGCCATAATCACCAACTAAAGAAGTTCTTTTAGTGTTAGGTAAATCTTCAACTCCCTCATGGCTACTTTTTTTCCTTTTTTCACCTACAGTACAGTCACTATTTTTATTTTCTATATCAAAACTTCCATTTAAGGTTTTGTTGTGTTTATCTACCTCACTATCATCTTTTTGTCTATTTTTGTCTGATACATTACTTGAATCCGAACTGTCCAAAACTGTGCAAGAGAGCGCATTCACTGAGTTATTCATACTATCAATGGTTCTTTCATTTGGTTCTTCATTTGGATTGTTTACAGTTTTTTTTTCTCACTATTCCTAAATCTAATTTCCTGCTTTTAAGAATTTTAACTGCTGTCTCTTCTTTTTTTCTACTAAAATTACTAGTAGGTAAAGAACTTTGGCTAATAATTTTTCGTCTTTTTTCTTCAAGATTTTCTTCGATGCTTCTTATTGGTTTCATAGATAATAAAAGTGCTGTTTTTTTATCTTCTGGTCTCTCTTCTAAAAGGGGGATGTCTAAGCTAGATTTCTTTAATAAAGCTCCATCTTTCGCTAGCCGATTCTTAATTTCATAGTTTTGTTTCTGAAATACACAAAAAATTAGAAATGTTCTGAAAGTTAGAATTTTTACATAAAATTCGGTGCCGCAGTAGCGTGCGATCTACCAAAATTTTTAGATCTACACGGCTATAACATTGCTAAACAATAATAATTGATAAGACAAACAATTTGTTGTTAATAATGATTTTATTACAAATATATTTACAACTAGCCTCTATAAACAGAGGCAATATCATTTAAAAAGATGACAAATTGGTTGTCTTCATTCTTTCTTAATATCTTCCAGGATGAATAGTCCCGATGTGATTGAAGATGGTTTAATTGTACTCCCCTCATTTTTTTTTAAGATGTAAATTTTAGCATCTAGCCATGACCGTTCAATACCTTGTGTAGAGCTCCTGTGAGCAGATCAACATAATATTGCTGATTAACCGTTTGATGGTCAAAGCCTCACCTGCCAAGATTCCTACATGCTGGCCACTCATTTGAATGAATAACAAATTGCAATTAAACCTCTCTTTCTATAATTGGCAATAATGTCTTTTCATCTCTCCTTTCCACAATAAAATATCGTACTTCTTATTTTGTTTTCAAACCAAAAACCCACGGTCCATCTATTCATCTACCAATTATTTTACACTGGTGCATCGCTATCTTCAGATTCAGGTTGGTGATCACCTTGTAAGAGCCTGTTATATTTTTGGCAACCTGTGAATCGTGTTTCATCAAAATTTAAAGGATGGTCAATGCTGCTTAAATGTCCTCTGTGATTGACTGACACAATTGAGGAGCACACTTCATAGCACATGTTATACCAATACCAAAAGTGCAGCCGATACCCTCCAATAAACCTCATGCTTAGTACTCTGGGGTGGTTTTCTGTTAAACAAAGGTTATACTATCTTGCAATGATATTTATTTTTAAGTTGAGTAGGGGAATGCTTCCAAATTATTTTAATAAATTTCTTGGGGGGAAATACACTCCTACTTTACAAGAAGCGTTAATGAGTTTCATATTATAAGAAAGAAACATTCATCTGCAATGATTTCCATTTTCTACAAAGGATTTAACGTCTATAATGCTTTGCTGATAAATATTAGGATTGTTGAAATGGTAAATGTTTTTAAGGCAAGACAAAAGGAGTTTATAATCTAGTCAGGAGTGTATTTCTACCTCGGTTTAGGTTAATTTCTGTATGTGGTTATATTCAGTGTGATATGCAGTTTTTTTTTATTAATGGTTGTATCTATTTTTTTTTCTTTTTATTGTTAGCAGGTGTATCTATCTATTTGTCAATAAATTTAATTTAATTTCATTTCAAAAAATTACAATGTAACTTGCCGTTCAAATCCATATAATAGAAGAAGTCATTTCTGCTTCTAAATTATTTTGTTGCTTGGCAGTCTTTTCTAGGACAACATAAGACGAAGGACGAAACACACCTCCACAATTGTGTTTCCTTTTTATTTGCATTTCCACACCATACTTATCACAGATGTTATTTTCATCATTCTGCATAAGTAGATTATGCATTTGCAAAAAATCTCTCAAAACAAGGCTTCTTTTGAAACATACATATTAGCAACTTGTCAAAATTACCCTATTATTTTATTGCTTTGCTTAGAAATATATTTATTTCAAGTAGATTGTATGCAACAATTAAGATTTGCAGGTCGACCACACACTACAGTGGCACCTAAAATTCTTTATATTTTTTTTTTTTAATAAAAATACAGATTTTTGGATACCTTTTCTTCTGGGTAATAAATTCTATTGCCCAACATTTTATGGTTTACTTACCCTAAATTCCGCTCTAAGTTTCTGATTAGCTGTATAAATATCAGACCAGGTATCTTCATTCCTATTAAAAGTTGAACCAATTTTGGTTTTGCCATTTCCATAGAAGCTTTATCCTCGGCACCATGTTCCAACTTAAACATTGATCATCAAAAAGTCGTTTTTGTGTTTCTTTTGTTTCTGGAACGACTTGGCCATTTTGTGTCGGATCCCAGCGGTTTTCTTGTCTTCGAGCTCCTCTTATTATAATATAGTCCAAGTTCTAAAAGATATTAAATAATAAAAACAATTGGAATATTCCATCTCTATACTGTAAATAAGCTTTGATTCCAAAGTAATTATATTTATAATTATATGTAATTTATAAAATTATTACTATACGCAATATTACCTGTATCTATTTTCCATATATAAAACATACATTTATCTAAATTGTGAAACCTAAATTAAATAAAATAAACTTACCGCAGGATCAGCCCTAATAACAAAGTGATTATCACACAAGTGACATTTCATTTTAAACTCATACACAGGTGTTGTGTAATACATTCCAACTTTTGTCTTTTCTGCATTGTACCTGACACCCATTCCAATATGATTTTTGCATCCGTCGCACCATATATTGTAAGGCATTTCAAAACGTATAATGATTATACCCTTATCTATTTTTCTTGCTCTTTCTCGGAGAGCATGGGTCCCCAAAAATTTGTTTAGCCCTCCGACTTTCGGGTCGTAATCTGGGGGGTAGTACTTGTTCGTACCTTTACGTTCACCCATTTTTTTAAAATACTTTTATGTAGTAAAAGTTTAAGTTTATTGTGTTAACAATAAGTTAAGTAGTAAAAAATTAATGAAACTTAGTTGTAAACAACAATCAAAAAAAGCTTGGGTTAAGTTTTTTGAACAGCTGATTTTGAGAGTTCTTTTTTTCAACGTTTTAACTTAAACACCAATATTGCAGTTCATGCCACGAAAATTTATGTTGATACATAATCATGCCATTTCGGGCTTTGTAATTAAGAGAAATAGTATTGCACTACGAATATCGATATTTTTAAAAGTATCGATATTTTTAAAAGTATCGATATTTTTCAAATATATCTTACATTTTGAGATATAATTTCAATAAAAATAAACATTCTTCACAAATAAAATACATTGTCCAAATTAAAAAGTTCAAAAATATTCTTATTTAAAAGGACATGTTCTCTCGACGAAGGATGCCGCGAAAATAAAATACAATTAGGTTACGAGCATCAATACAGGATTCAGCTAGTTTCCATCTAACCCCTTATTTTTTTTGGTTTCCAATATCGTTAGAAGGGCAGTAGTTCTTAATTGCAATTAGTACGAGAGCTAGGCGTTTAACCAATACTACATTTCTGGTCGCGTTTTTGAAAACATCTAGTGAAGTCGGAATATTTTATAAAAGCACTCTGATTAACTTGCTAGAAACAACTGTAATTTATAGTTTTTGAAACATATATTGATGCCGATATTGCTGCGATTTAAATATAGAACTATCGATATATTATCGGTCGGGTTGAAAATTATCGGTCGAAAATATCGATAACTTGTGTAAAAAAAAAATACTGAACTGTAAAAGAACAGGGCACAGAGAAGACATTTATAGGTATTTGTAATTAAGAGACAAACCATTTTATAACACTGTATACAAGAGTGCAGGAAAGATGTTTACAGCAACCAGAATTTGGCGGTATTAATCATACCAATCAAACCAGACAATGAATCCCGCTATATTCTGGTTGCTGTAACTATCTTTCCTACGCTCTTTTGTTTACAGTGTTGTAAATTGGTGGTCCTCCTTAATTGCCATTCGCGTTCGTAATTAAGGGGGACCACCATTTTAGCACCAGGAACAAGATGGCACAAGATGTTTAAAAGTTGTGATGTCAAACGCTATGAAAAATAAGTACGAACATAGAGATATTAGAATAGAGGAGGTAAGTTCTTACGAAAAGCGTGGTGCTCATAGAAAGAGAAAGAAATGAGTCATTCTGTCTCTCTTACTCGGCGCACGTCCACAACACTAAGTTAGAGTGCGTACGAACGAAGACGCTGAGTAAGAAAGACAGAATGATTCATATCATTTTTTTCTCTTTTTAACGACGCCATGCTTTCGCTTACAGCAGGCTCTATACTTTACTTCCTCTGTTCTAATATCTCTACGAGTACGAAATGTAGAGGTTAAGAATAGGGAATTTTGGACATACTTCTGTGACCAAAAAATAGTAAGACTTTTGAAATAAAACGCAAACGGATTATTTATTTTTCCAAATTTATTTCGTCTCCTTCAAAGTAATCCCCCTTGGATACAATGCATTTATGCCAACATTTTTTCCAGTATTCGAAACAGTTGTTGAATTCGATTTCTAGGAATGACCTTTAAAGCCTTCTTAGGTTCGGTTTTAATCTCCTCAAAACGATGTCCTCGAAGCGGTTTTTTGAGTTTAGGGAATAGCCAGAAGTCCGACGGAGCTAAATCAGGCGAATAGGGCGATTGCGGAATGATACGAGTTGAATTTTTGATGAAAAAAAAAAAAACCCAGTCGCGAAGAACCAATGCGATGTGAGAAGGCGCATTTACGTGATGAAAAAACCAAGAGTTATCGGTCCATAATTCCGGACTCTTGAGACGACGACGTTTTGATAGTCAGAAATCATGGTTTCACAGACATTAACACGACGCTTTTTATCGAAAAAATTGAGTGTTTTTGGTACCAAACGAGAGGAGATGCGTTTGAGGCCCAAGTTGTCTTTTAAAATCGATTGAATTGTCCCAAATGATAAGTTTGTGATGTCAACAAGGTCTCTAATTGTCATTCGACGATTTTTGAGCACCAAATCCTTGATTTGCTTGACGTGGTTATCAGTAGATGTTGAAGGACGACCAGGATGTTCGTCGTCCTTCACACGTTCTCTGCCTTCTTTAAACAATTTATACCAATCGAAAACACTTGCTCTAGATAGAGCATCATAACCACATGACTTTTTTATCATTTCGAACGTTTGGGACGTCGAAAATCCATTTTTAAAACAAAATTTAATGCAACTTCTTTGCTGAATTTTTTAACTCGTGTTAAAAATCGAAAAACGCACTTTTGTTGTTGAACGAATGCAAGCGAATCTTATTAGCTACTGATGCTATGGTCTTAAAATTTGACACAGATGGCAGTTAAGATCCTATCAACCAAACGAAAAAAAAAATAATAATATGATTTTGAAATGCCTGGGAGATTTAAATTTAAAAGTCTTACTATTTTTTGATCACAGTAGTATAAAATAGAAATCTATTTTAATAAGAAAACGGAATAAAAACACATTTTCTGTTACATTAACTGAATATACGTAAATAAATAATAGAGTTGGCATTTGTTATATTGTGACATTAGGTGATATAATAGATATTCGGAAAGGAATAAAACCAAAGGTGCAATTAAATTCACAACAACGTTAACTAGTTTATTTTGAACATAAATAAGATTATATAATAAATAGAACATAAAAATCACAATTAATCATTCGAAAATGATGAGCATTTCAAAATACTGAAAAAATGCTTTACATTGCTACAAGTATTTAAAATTTAATTATTGTTCTCTTTAATCTATCAATTAAGCCTACTTTTAGAGAGGTTTTGACTCCTTTGGTTAACTTCGTTTTATTTCACTAATATTTTATATCTTAAGCAATATTTAAATACACTCAAAATTTATAACTTTACCTCTATGTCATTATTCATCTAAATTAATTTTGAGACCGATTTAGGTAAGTCAATACGATACGAAATAGTCAGGGATAATATGGAATACAATAAAATATTTAAATAGTCGGGAAAAAAAAAAGAAATTGATTTAAATATAAAATAAAAGGAAAATATTTTTAATTATACTTATTTCTAGTAATCGTAATATCTAGACTGCCCAACTATTTTCAACTTTCCACAAAATTTTTACAAATGGACGAAATTAAAAAAAGAGTGCTCTATATATATATATATATATATATATATATATATATATATATATATATATATATATATATATATATATATATATATATATATATATATATATATATATATATATGTATAGGGTATAGGGTGTCACGAAATTCGCTGCATATATTGAAACGACCGACTCGTGGGGTCATGTAGAAGCACATTTAATACTTTTTTTCGAATATTTATTATTAAAAAAGGGGCAAAAACTGCATTTTACCAAACCATTTACAAAATCAACCCGTCCATGAAAAGTCACCATTGGAATAACTAGCTCAAGAGAGAGAGCCATAAAAAAAGACAAGAGCAGCCGACAATAAATCCTTTATATTCCGATGCCGGCACACATAAAATTATTTGTCGGTAAGTAGTAAAGTAAGGCACAATAAGATCAACGGCTTTATGACCTCAAAAGTCCTTTGTTGTGCCTTGGAAAATAAAATTTTAGTAAACTGCTTGTGTATTTTATTTTTACTTATCATAATAAAATATAAAACTTGTTTAATTAATTTGTTGGTGTCAAGAAGTAATTATTTTAAAAGGTAACAATTTTGATATATTTTTAGGAAAAATCTAGTCAAATCTGAATAACACTCAATTAGTATTTTAGATTAGATTAGAATTTCTGATTAGTATATAATGACTAGACTGTAATAGTATGAGTATCCTCAGAGGTGTTCTATATAAAAAAAAAATTGTAATTATGTGTTTGTGTATTATAAAACGACCTAAATTGTCAATTAAATTGCAAAATACTAGAAGATTTACATACAAATTATAATACGCCTATGCCTTTTTTAATAAGACTACCTTCTTGCAATACGCCCAATTTAAAATATTCCAATGACATAATATTATATTATATTACTTGAGACCTTAAAGACCCAAAATTACCCATATCGTCGCTTAATATTTAATTTTTTTTATTCGAGTGTAACTAGACTTTTTGTTTTCCATATTAAGGCATTTTCGAGAATACTATACTAAAATCTTAAATTTACGAAAATAACTTCAACAGCTAAAAAAATCTATAAGTTGTTTGAAACGGATGTTGTCCAAGAGGCTAATATCGCATCAATTTAAGGTGTAAATTATTGGGGTTTCAAAGACATTTTTTTATGGGTTGATAGTGGAAATGTAATTCTGAGTATGCCATTGACGAACAATATTGGAGATTTTGTGGAGTTGTATGGTCGTCATTACTTCTTTAGGATCGATTTTTTTCCTTATTATTGCGATTCGCTATTTAAGGTGAATTTTCTGTGATCGGTCTACAAGGAGGCATCCGTTCCAATATATGCAGTCAATTCCATAACACCCGGTATATATATATATATATATATATATATATATATATATATATATATATATATATATATATATATATATATATATATATATATATATATATATATTATATTAGATCAAATATCTAGAAAATAAAAAAATAAAATAAATTATTTATGGCGCAATTTTTTGGTTAATATAACATTATTATTTTATGACAATTTATTAACATAGCATCATTCTCTTTTTTACTATATTTATTTATTCCATTATAAAGCATTGAACCCAGGTAAATCCTATTAAGAAATGATTCTAATTGCTGATTTACTGCCAAATCAAATTTGACTGTAGGTGATATCCGTGTTTCCAAAAGTATGAACGCCAAGATTTAGGCCAAAACCCCATTAGTTTAATTACACCACTATCACTTTCTATGCTCTTGATTGGGCAATGACCAATGACATGGTGTCGACTTTTCTCAACAGAGAGAATGAAAAATACCTTACGTTCATCCTTTAAACTGTCAAAAAATAATAACACTTTATAAAAATTTCAATACTTTGATACATGAGGGAAAAAGAAAATTTAAAAAAAGTTTCTACTTAACGCTAAAGTTAGACATTTACGAGATTTTGCTGCAAATTTCATTGGTGAATTCTGAGCATTTGGCTTTTCCACCTAAATCACCTGTCAAATATTTAGCTTCCTTTATTGTGTCGAAGCAAGCTTTCTCAATTTTCTCAGCATAGGAATTAAGTTGCATATGCCTCAACATCATAATGGCAGATAATAAGAGAGCAGTTGGATTGGCTTTGTCTTGACCAGCAATATCAGGGGCTGTACCATGTACGGATTCAAATAAAGCTCCATTAAGTCCAATGTTTCCAGAAGGTGTAAGTCCCAATCCTCCAACCAAGCCTGCACACATATCAGACAAAATGTCACCATACAAGTTTGGCATGACTAATACATCATATTTTGATGGATCTTGTACCATGTTTAGACATACAGTGTCAAGGTATTTTTCTTCAAATTTCACTTCCGGATACTTCTTGGCCATTTCACGACAACATCGAAGGAAGAGACCGTCTGACATACGCCTAACAGAAAAAAAAATTTGATAAAATATTCTACCTTTACTCCTGTGTTGTCAAATACAATATGATAGTAAATCATTTGTTCTTGTAGCAAAACATTACAATATGCCGCAATAGAGATGTGCAGCTTTTCTCACAATATCATTATTTTGAACACAAGGTGTATAAGCTGCTAGAAATTAGAAATAATTCATTACTTACATAATGTTGGCTTTGTGTACTGCTGTTACTTTTTTTTCTGTTGTTTTCTATGGCATATTTAAAGGCAAACTCGGCCACTCTCATAGAAGCTTCTTCTGTGATAAGTTTTATACTTTGTACAACTCCATCAACAATTTCATGCTCAATACCGGAATATTCACCTTCAGTGTTTTCTCTAATTGTTACTACATTTACATCATCATATAAAGTTTTGTATCTAAAAACAATTTTAGAATAAAAACACAACCCGAGGCTTAGTGCTGGGTCCAATACTTTTTTGATATATATTAATGACTTGCCAGATATCAAAAATGCAGCTAAGTACACGTTCTTTGCTGACGATACCTCAGTGGCATTCATCACTAATATAATTGAGGAATCCTTTGAAGGTACCTTGGCGGCAC
>CM032452.1:45532175-45537175 GCA_019049505.1 Pachyrhynchus sulphureomaculatus
TCGCCCAAGACAGCATATGATCCACGATAACCACAAAATAAGTATTTTAGAGGGTTTTTTTCTGCATAACTTTTTTTTGTAAAACAAATTAGAAAAAAAAAAAAATAAAAAATATTGAAAAAAAGTAGGGCTTTCCAATGCCTTTTACAAAAGGTATGTCAGTGGAAAAAAAAAGTTGTTTGGCGTCAGGGAGCTCAGCCTCGTTTTCACTGCCAAATGTCAAATACATCAGTATACTCCTTGACATGCACTATACCATTCTACCTTTAAAAAAAATAAATATCCAACAATTTTCTAAAAATCCAGGCTCGCAGGTCGGCATCTAAAAATGATCACTCTAAACATGACAAGTGTTGGTGTTTTATTGGGTGACAGGTTTTAAGGTTTATTGACGACAAGATAATTTTTTTATACAATAAGATTAGGTAACAGAAAAGATTATAAATTGAATGTATTCGGGGACAAAACAGTTTATTATTATATATTTTTAGGTTAATAATTCGAGAGTGTTTTATAAATGATTTGTTCTATTTTTGTGTTAAAAATTGAAAAAGGCAAAGCCTCGGAGGTACTACCTGAATATACTTTTATGCTCAGCAATTAGTTGTACCTAATTATGTCAATATAATTGTGCAGTGAATTTATAGATATTTAGGTAACGAACTCTATTTCAAACGCGATGTGGGAAGGGGGTGATTTAGCCTTAAAAGACAGTCTCTATTATAAGAGCCCAACCAAACATGGGTTCTAAAAAAAAAATACTTATACCTCGTGGGTCCTTTTCTTTTTCTTCAAGTGTAATAGCTTCCTCAATAGCTTTGTAAGCTTCATCATGTTTGTTTTTTTATAGCCAAGTAGGTAGAATTCCCAAGTCATAAGAACTCCCGTTGCCCATTTTTACATTGCTTGACCAACTCGACGCAGAGTTTAGCAATATTGGAAAGTCGTTTTTTCTTCAATAATGTTGCGTCTTAATTAATGTAAGGATAGCATAAAACATTAATATGTAATGATAGTAATTAAAAAAGAAAATATTTTACTGGCGTTAAAAAAGTGGACAAACGAGTCAAACTTTAACAAAAAAAACTGTGCAATATCAAGTAATTATATTTATATTTTTGGACTTTAATCTCTTTCGATATCCATTACGTGTTTTTTTTTACCTCAAGAGTAATTGAATTATCCAAAAGACATTTAAATTTTGACTTCAGAGGCAAAAAAGACAGACCATACAAACACATTCCTTTTTTGATGTGAGGGCTTAGCTACCTTGAAACGGGTAAATTAGGCGTGTTTTTGCAAGTTACTTTCTTCTTATTTCCTGCAACAATTTTTGCGCTTCATAGCAACAAATAGTACGTTCCATAACAAAAGAAAATTTTATTGAGTGTGTCTCAAAATTGAATTTGAACACACTATAAATCTGATGAAATCCGGAAATCGAGGTTAAAATATTTAAGGAAACAGATTTTTTTTTATAATTTTAATTAATTACAGTATTTTTAGTGAATTTTTAAATATATAGCGCAAATTCAAACTTAGGACAATGCCTACAATAGGAGTAAAGAGAGATTTGCTGTTCAAATCCCTTGGAAAAGTCTTCAGTAAGTGTGCTTTATAGGTTATAATTTTTTAAATTTTAGAAAAAATAATGAAAAACTTGACTTTTAGCTGACGAAGAGTTCCAGAAAATATGTTTTGAATTCGGCTTAGAACTAGATGAAGTTGTAAGTATATAAATTGAATAATTACATATTATTGCTTGTTACAAGAGAGTTAACGCTGACAATATAACATAAAAGAACATGCTGAATTGATCCTGCCTTTTATCACTAAATTTTACGGCAATGATAAACCCCCTTTGCTTTGTGGTTCTTTAAATTAAGGGGTTACACCACCTTGAGATGTTATTTTTTTTGGCTAGATAAATTGTTTATACTTTTAAGAATATTTTAAATGTTTAACCATTTCAAAATTCAAAATATTTCCGAAGTTATAGCAATTAGAAGTGAGAATCTGCCTGAAAATCAGGTAGTGATTGGACCGGCATGAGCGGTCAAAACCTTGTTCTTTTAGTCAGTCCTTTATAAGAATGCTGTTTAGAAGGATACGCTCAGAATAACGAACGAAATCTAAACGCTGTCATTTGGTCTATGGCTCCAAACGTGCATTACAGTGGCACAAAAATTGTTAAGATTGCATCTTATATTGCAGCTAGTATATTTAATGATGGATATACTAGTGTATTACAAATGATGCAATTATTAAACCTTGTAATTGGCCCAAGCACCCAGCGATTTACCAAAACTTGGATTCTCAGTGAATATCTATAGCCAACATGAGAGCCCAACAGGAGACTAAAGAGGCCAGGAAATTGAAAAGAGCTGTTCAAAAGGAGTTGCAGGATGATGTGGCAACAATGGAAAAATTATTTTATATATTTAATAGCTGCCCCAAAAAAAATGTTTTTTATACCTATTTTTCCTAGCGCTAGGGTGACATAACCCCTAAGTAAAAATTTAAAAATAGTTAGGTATTTTTGATATTATAATGTGCCACTTTTTAAATAAACAACTATATGATAACAACTATTGAATAAGCTTTTTGCTGAGAAAGAAAATCTTGAATATTATACTGCCCATCATTTCTTCAGAATTTTAAATGTATGTATTATACATTTAAATGTCACTATCATATCTTAGTGTTTGTTGAAACCTGGCTAAACGACACCTTTACCCACGCTGTACTTCTCATGAATGATTACTATATTTACAGAAGAGAGTGTGCATACACTCTAGTGTATGCACACGAGGTGGAGGAGTTCTGGTAACTATACATAAAACTATAAATAGTAAACAGATTGTTGTGAATGATAATTTGGAGGATATTTTTGATCTTATTGGAAACAGAAAAGCTTCTTTAATTTTGGCAGTCTACTTTCCTCACCTATCACCGTTACAAGCTTACGAATCCTTTAGTGAGAATATAGATAAACTCTCTGATGAATATCCTAGTGTTAAGATGGGAATCCTTCCACATGCTTCATGGTACAGAGATAGGTTCAGCTCGATGGCCAGACCTATGCCTTTGGCGACTCATGCTGAAGGGGAATCTATGGAGGCGGCTACTAATACATGCGCACTTCACAATTTTTGTCAACTCAATATAATAGTCAACATCTACAACTCAGTTCTGGACTTGGTGCTCTTCCAAGACGAAGCCTTCTTCTCGGTTCTTCAAACTGATGACTGTATGTTGCCTCTGGGTGATTATCATCCGCCATTGGAAGTGACTGTTCCCACCTTTACGGACAGATACAACTACTCTGGTCTTGGTGATGGCTATTATAGAGACTTTAAATCTGTTAATTTTAATTTGACTAATGATTTTTTAGGAGATGTGGATTGGGATGCTTTGCTGGCTGGCGTGGGATTAAATGGCATGGTAAATACATTCTATGATACTATTTATTCAGCCCTTGATATGTATGTGCCCCTTAAGCGGGTCTCTACCGGTTGTTTCCCCAGGTGGTACTCCCCTGAACTTAAGCACCCAGCGATTTACCAAAAACTATTCTCAGTGAATATCTATCATCACTGCATAATTGAAAAGAAGAGGGCTGATAAAAAATATAAAGCAACTGATCTGCAAAGTGCTTACCGTGAATTTTCTTCATTAGGACAAAAATGCAAAAAGTTATCTACAGAATCTTACAACCACTATGTCTCATTCACTGAGAGTTCGTTGCTCACAAACCCTAAGCAGTTTTGGAGGTTTGTGAATTCTAAAAGGAAGAGCGGTGACTTTCCAAATGTGTTTTATTACAACAATGTTACTGCTGATTCGGGGTCCTGAGATAGCTAATATGTTTGCTGCTCACTTCCTCCAGGTGTACAGTGATAGATCTTGTTCTGGTGATCACAATGATGACTTTTCCTTTTGTAACGTCAATTTTGTTTCAACATAGCATTTCATTGTCTGATGTGTATTCCCATTTGTGTTCTTTGGATATTAATAAGGGTCCAGGCCCTGATGGCTTACCTCCAGCATTACTTAAGCACTGCAGTTTTTGTTCTTGCTCACCCACTGCACAGTATTTTTAATGAATCTTTAACTACTGGGGTTTTTTTCCCAAATTTTGGAAGCTGAGTTACATAACACCAATTCACAAGTCAGGCAGCTG
This sequence comes from Pachyrhynchus sulphureomaculatus, assembly GCA_019049505.1. Classification (NCBI taxonomy): domain Eukaryota; kingdom Metazoa; phylum Arthropoda; class Insecta; order Coleoptera; family Curculionidae; genus Pachyrhynchus; species Pachyrhynchus sulphureomaculatus. Next base: position 45,536,359 of record CM032452.1, read on the forward strand.
TGATCAGATAATTAATTATCGACCAATTTCCATATTAAGTATCATTCCTAAGGTTTTCGAACACATAATAACTGAAATTTTTTCCTGACTACTCAGTTAAGTCCCGATATTAGTACCCGTCAGTTTTGGAGTGATGTTGGATTGGCTTGCCTGCTATTTGACTGGACATACACAGACTGTCCGCTTTAATAACTACTTATCAGATAGTATACATGTCCCCTCTGGAGTTCCTCCGGGATCGCACTTGGGTCCTCTTCTGTTTTACTTATTTATTAATGACTTGACTCATCATTTTGCACATAGTGAGGTCCTCCTTTTTGCCGATGATTTAAAGTTGTATATTGAGGTGTCTGTATTTGATGATTATTACAAACTTCAGACAGATTTGAATCAGCTTGTATCTTGGTGCAAAGACAATGGTATGGAGCTAAATGCGACTAAGTGCCATTCTATCATTTTCAGTAAGTCCTGGACTCGGTTAGATTATCCATACAAGATCGGGGATGCAGTTCTTGAACGAGTGTCTGAAGTTAAAGATCTGGGGCTTATTATTGACTCAAAATTAACTTTTATACCTCATATACAGAATATCTTTTCCAAGTCTCTCCAGCTTTTGGGATTTATTAAGTGTATTACACTGGGCTTTAATAGTATAGCTGCAATCAAGCAGCTGTACTGTTCACTGATTAGAGCTCGCTTAGAGTATTCCTCCAGTGTATGGAGTCCTTGCTATGGTACTCACGTTCAATGCATTGAGAGAGTGCAGCACAAATTTCTGAGATATGTTGCCTTTAATAGACCTGAGCTGACCTACCCT